>OZ014519.1:392037480-392637480 GCA_963966055.1 Lathyrus aphaca | reverse complement strand
CCCTGCTCATACGTGTATGGCTTCCTTCATACGCGTATGGCCCTAAAGTGATACACATATGGACTTTGTATACGGTTAGTGATACGTATGGCCTTGTCTATTACACGTAACACCAGATCTGTTACGCAAGTGGACAGAAAACCTACAATTTTAACTTTTCTGTGATTTCTCATATTTTCACCATTCTGTTCAATCTTAATTGGGTTTCTACATCGATTTTACTTTCAAAAATTTCTACAACTATTCATCTATCAATTCCTATGGTTGACTTTATGAAACGTAACTCCTTCTACACAAATTCGGCAACAACAGTCCAACAACAACACAGACAACAGATGCAACAACGAATATATCAACAATACCACAAGAACAACACGTTTTTCATCAGATATCAACACGAAATAGATAGCAACAATTCACACCAAAAACACAACAATGAATTTACACTAAAATCCCCAACCTACATGTGATCATCTAGTCCTAGTTTTGGAATTTGAACCCCACCCTTACCTTGGATTGAAGGCAGCTCGAATTCACCGTAGAAATCTCCGCAAAAATCCTCAACCTAGCCTCTTTTTGATCTCTCTCTAAGATTGTTCTTCTTACAAAAATTATGATTAGTCTAATTAGGTTTTTAGCTTGTTTTTACTAAACTCTCAATAATCCACTTAATTACTATGGGCCTAATTAGCACCCCTGGCATTATTATTCCGCTATAACAAAACCAAGCCCAACTTAATATTATCTCTATAATTATTATTATTATTATTATTCGACTTAATTAAGTTACTTAAACCACCCAAATATAACTTAATCCTGCAACACAAATCAACTTAAACAGCTCAAACGACTTAACGACACATACGACAAAATAACACGTAACCACTTATAATCGGGAAAAATACGCAATAATATTTAATTAAATTAATTAATTAAATACGGGCGTTACAACTCTCCCACACTTAAAACATTTTTGTCCTCGAAAATCTTACCTTGCTCAAACAACTCAGGATATGATTCCTACATCTTGCTTTCCAACTCCCAAGTTATACTTTCTCCGACAGCTCCCAACCAAACAAATTTCACTAAAGCAATCACTTTGCCTCTTAAAGTCTTTATTTCACGACCCTCAATTCGTATCAGCATAGTCTCAACCGTGAGATTATCTAGTACTTGCACATCATCCATATTAATCACATGAGAGGGATCTGAAATATACTTTCGGAGTTGCGACACATGGAACACATCATGCAAATTCAACAAGTTCGGCGGTAAAAACACTCTATAAGCAACATCCAACTCTATCCGAAATCGTATACGGACCAATAAAATGAGGAGTAAGCTTCTTAGATTTCAACGCTCGCCCAACACCTGTCATAGGCGTAACTCTTAAAAATACATGACCACAAGCTTGAAATTCTAAATCTTTCCTTCTCTTATCATGATAACTTTTCTGCCGACTTTGAGAAGCCTTCATCTTCTCTCGAATCAATTTCACCTTCTCGGTAGTCTCTCGAACTATCTCTGGTCCAAGCATTACACTCTCTCCAGACTCATACCAACACATCGGAGTCCTACATTTCCGACCATATAACGCCTCAAAAGGTGCCATTCCAATACTAGAATGATAATTGCTATTATACGTGAACTCGATCAATGGAAGATAAGTATCCCATGAACCTCCCTGCTCAAGTACACAAGCTCTCAACAAATCCTCCAACGACTGAATCGTCCTCTCCATTTGACCATCTGTCTGAGGATGATACGTTGAACTTAGTCTCAACTTAGAACCCAACGCTTCTTGCAGGCTCTTCCAAAATTCCAATGTAAACCTCGGATCTCTATCCGACACAATACACAAAGGAACACCATGCAACTTTACAATCATCCAAACATAAATCTCAGCCAACTTCGATACTGGAAAACTGATGTTAATAGGAATAAAATGAGCTGACTTAGTAAGCCTAACAACAATCACCCAAATTGAATCATGTCCTCTTGAAGTCTTAGGTAATCCCGTTACAAAGTTCATACAAATACTATCCCATTTCCATTCTGGAATTTCCAGCGGTTGCATCAGACCAGCAGGTTTCTGATGTTCAACTTTCGACTTTTGACAAACCAAACAAGCATACACAAAACGCGCTACGTCATTCTTCATCCCAGGCCACCAAAACAACTTCTTCAAATCCTGATACATCTTAATTGCTCATGGATGAATACTCAAATTACTTTTGTGACTTTCCTTAAGAATCATCTTCTTCATATCTTTATTGTCAGGAATACAAATCTGATCCTGAAACCTCAAAACACCATGTACATCCAACTAAAAACCATTATGAGCTTCTCTAATATTGTTCTGAAAATCATTAATAATCTTCAGCATACCCAACATAACACTCTTCGCCGTCACTTCGTAAACTAAACACATATCTTGAAATTGCTCAATCAACTCTAACTCCTTAACCATCATTACTGACATATGTAATGTCTTCCGACTTAAAGCATCAGCTACAACATTAGCTTTACCCGGATGGTAATTCAAACCAAAATCATAGTCTTTCAACAATTCAAACCATCTTCGTTGCCTCATATTCAACTCTTTCTGATCAAACAGATACATCAAACTCTTATGATCACTAAACATTTCAAATCTAGAACCATAAAGACAATGCCTCCAGATCTTTAATACAAAAACAACTACAACAAGTTCCAAATCATGCATAGGATAGTTATTCTCATGAACCATCAACTGTCTCGACGCATAAGCAATCACTTTACCATTCTGCATGAAAACACCTCCTAAACCCGTCAACGAAGCATCACAATACACAACAAACGGTTCTTCTAAATTCGGTAAAGTCAAAATCGAAGCCGATATCAATCTCTTCTTCAACTCTGCAAACATTTCTTCACACTGGACATCTCACACAAACGCTTTACTGTTACAAGTCAACCAAATCAATGGAAGTTCTAACTTAGAAAATCCTTCAATAAATCTTCGGAAATAACCGGCCAATCCCAAGAAACTTCTAATCTCAGTAGCCGACTTTGGAGTTTCCCACTGCAACACAACATCTATCTTAGAAAGATCTACAGCAATACCACTTCCTGAAACCATATGACCAGCAAAACTAACTTCCTTCAACCAAAATTCACACTTAGACAACTTCGCATACAACTTCTTCTCTTTCAAAACTTTTAACACTATTCTCAAATGCTCTGCATACTCTTCTTCTGACTTGGAATAAACCAAAATATCATCTATGAACACAACCACGAAACAATCCAGATAAGTATGAAAAATATGACTCATGTACTCCATGAATACTCCCAGCGCATTAGTCACACCGAAAGGCATCACCGAATACTCGTAATGTCCATACCGTGTTCTGAATGTTTTCTTCTGAATATCCTCATCTTTCACTTTAATCTGGTGATAGCCTGAGCTCAAATCGATCTTGCTAAACACACAGACACCTACCAACTGATCTATCAAATCATATATTCTTGGAAACTGATACTTGTTCTTAATTTTCACTTTGTTCGTCTTTTGGCATTGGCTACCAATATGCCCTTCTTCGCCATAGTTAAAACAGTTCATCTCTTTATGCGGGCAATCAGATATCGCATGCCCAACTTTTCCACAAAGGAAACAATGCTTCAACTCAGCAGTGCACACATTACTCTTGTGTCCTGGTTGCCCACACTTAAAACAAACAATACTAGCAGGTGCATCTTCCCCACTAGTTCTCTGACCTGGAGCAACTTTCTACTTACCCTTACCAACTGGAGCATCATAAGGCCTGCGACAGTTCTACTAATTCTTACCTCTCCGATCAGTAACGATATGGCAATGAGCATTGTTATCTTCCTCGAAGATTCTACAACTATCCAACAGATCAGTAAAAACACGGATCTTCTGATACCCCACAACCTTCTTAATCTCAGAGCGTAACCCGTTCTCAAACTTGATGCACTTCGAAAACTCAGCAGTCACTACATCGTGGTGAGTATAAAACCTTGACAATTCCATGAACTTCACAACATAATCTGTTACCGACGTATTTCCCTACTTCAGCGCAAGAAATTCAATCTCTTTCTTACCACGCACATCTTCAGGGTAATACTTCCTCATAAACTCCCTATAGAAAATGGACCAAGTGATCTCTTCACATGCAGCTTCCAATCTTTCTCTGGTCTCCAACCACCGGTCATCAGCTTCAACTGCCAACATATGAGTCCCATAATGAACCTTCTGTGCGGGAGTGCAATCCATCACATGAAAAATTCTCTCAATTTTTTCAACTAAACCAATGCAACATCAGGGTCATACTTGCCCTTGAAGGTAGGCGGCTTCTATCTCTGAAAAGCCGCAAAGGTACGAGACTCATCATTCCCGCCAGCATTCGGCAAGTTCTGCATAGCCTGAGCCATTGTTTGCATTGCAGCAGCCATCACAACATCATTTCTTCCAACCATCTCAACTTAACACAACAAAAGTTAGAACCACATAACGATACTCGATTGTTAGACAACTACGACTTGACACTTGGTCAGACAGACCAACCTGCTCTGATACCACTATTGTAACACCCCATTTCTACCCGACTTTATAAATTAAATCAGAGTTGTAAAATTTTATCATCAAACAAGGGATGTCACATTTTTCCATCTTTTAAAATCAAATAACAACTTTAATAATAAAATAATTTTGAAAAAAAACGCAGAGAATCGACATGTTTCAACTCTTAAACAACTTCACATAAATCAATCATCAAAATAATCTCAACTTGGTTCTTCAATCATAAAACGACTTAAAAATAATTCATAAACTTAAACAAAATCATAAAGGCAAATCAAGCGTTTATCCCCCCGAAGTGCAAGGTATCAGAGCGACAAACACCAACTCAGAGCAACTAAGTATTGGACTCTTCGTTTCCTGCACGTTACTAATATAGGGCAACATTCAAACAAAAGGGGTGAGATATCGAATAACATAAACAGGATACGATAATCAATATGTAAACGAGATAATCATATAATCACACCACTTCATACAACAAGAAAATTCAACATACAACTTACATCCAACAAACAACAAAACATTATGCAACTCGATGCGACTCAACTTATATGCATGTGGTACCATTTGTAGTAAACTCCCAACTTTAAACATTGCTAGGTTATCGAGGCATTATCAACTTATTTGCCAATCCAGGCCAACTTGAATCGAGCATACGCTCCAACTTGAAATATGCACATGTATGCAACTATGAATGGCATACAACAACAACGAAATAATCAATAACTTATCAACAATACAACTTGAACAACTTAGCAACATGAATCAACGTTAGTCATAAGACCTGCAACGTAATAATCTTCCCAAAAATCGGGACAACATAGCTTATAACAACTTTCAACGCGAAAACGAAAAAATTATGAATTAATCAGCTATATTACTAAACTATCCTTTTTAAACTTTCCAATCTATTATAATTAACTTATTTCATCACTACTTTAAGTCTAAGATCAAACCGACTCGAAACGGATACGAAAACAGGTCGAATCGCCAAAAATAACATTTTTCCGTACATGCCCCGGTCATACGCGTTTGGCCTCCTTTATACGCGTATGGCCCTAAAGTGATACGCGTATGGCCTGTGTATACGGGTAGTGATATGCGTATTGCCTTGTCTGTTACACGTAACACCAAATCTGTTACACAAATGGACAAGAAACCTACAATTTCAACTTTTTTGCGATTTCTCATATTTTCACCATTCTGTTCGATCTTAATTGGGTTTCTACATCAATTTTACTCTCAAACACTTCTACAACTATTCATCTATCAATTCCTATGGTTGAATTTACGAAACCTAACTCCTTCTACACAAATTCGGCAACAACAATCCAACAACAACAGAGACAACAAATGCAACAACGAATATATTAGCAATACCACAAGAACAACATGTTTTTCATCAAATATCAACACGAAATTGACAGCAACAATTCATACCAAAAACACAATAATGAATTTACACGAAAATCCCCAACCTACATGTTAGCATCTAGTCCCAGTCATGGAATTCGAACCCCACCCTCACCTTGGATTGAAGGCAGCTCGAATTCATCGTAGAAATCTCCGTGAAAATCCTCAACCTAACCTCTTATTGATCTCTCTCTAATATTGTTCTTCTTACAAAAATTATGATTAGTCTAATTAGGTTTTCAACTTGTTTTTACTAAACTCTCACTAATCCACTTAATTACTATGGGCCTAATTAGCACCCCCAACATTATTATTCCCATACAACAAAACCAAGCCCAACTTAATAGTATCTCTATAATTATTATTATTATTCGACTTAATTAAGTTACTTAAACCACCCAAATATAACTTAATCCCGCAACACAAAATCAACTTAAACAACTCAAACGACTTAACGACACAGACGACAAAACAACACGTAACCACTTATAATCGAGAAAATACACAATAATATTTAATTAAATTAATTAATTAAATACAAGCGTTACACACACCAGCAGAATTTGATTTCACTCCAGATGATCATGTATTCTGCTTACTACACCTCCATCCTGTCGAAGGTTTCTGTTGGGATAGGGAGGTTGTAGGAGAAGAGGGTAAGTTCCCACCTTATTTTAGGGACCCTGTGATTCACCTCACGGGATGGGGAATTGAGGGCAATAATAATGACTGACCTCGACGCAATGAGAAGAATTTCGGCCTACGTGGATGAAACCAAAATACAAGCGGCCTTAGAGGCCGTAGGAAATCATATGGTTGTTGTGGCCATTATAGAGTTTACTGAAGAAAGTCCTATGAAGGATTTCGACCTAGAGCCTCCTGATAAGGCTCAAGAAGATTCAGACCAAAGGTTTGATGAAATATATGATAATGAGACTTTGGGATTTGAAAAGGACCCTTTGTTAGGAAATATCAAAATGTTGTCTCAGGATCCTTTAGAAGAAATTGACCTAGGTGAAGGGGAGATGAAGAGGCCTACCTATGTTAGTTCCAATCTCAACCCAAAACTCAAGGTCGAAGTGGTCCAATTGCTGAAGGAATTCAAGGATTGTTTTGCTAGGGACTATGATGAAATGCCTGGTTTGAAGAGAGAGCTTGTCGAACATAAGCTACCAATCAAGCCTGGGACAAAACCAATCAAACAAAATCTAAGACAGTTCGCCCCAACAATCCTCACCAAAATTAAAGAGGAAATTGAAAGGTTGCTTTGATGCAAGTTCATCCGTAAAGCCAGGAATGTCAAATGGTTAGCAAATATTGTGTCAGTTATTAAAAAGAATGGCTCTCTAAGGGTTTGCATAGATTTTAGAGATCTGAATTCAACAACCCCTAAAGATGAGTATTCAATGCCTGTGGCAGAGATGTTAATCGACTCTGTTGTAGGACATGAGTGTCTAAGTATGCTAGATGGATACCCTGGATATAACCAGATATTCATTTATGAGGAAGATGTCCCTAAAACTGTTTTTCAATTCCCAGGGGCCTTGGGTACCTATGAATGGGTAGTAATGCCTTTTGGTTTAAAAAATGCAGGGGCAACTTACCAAAGAGAAATGAATTCAATTTTTCATGATTTCATAGATACGTTTATGCAAATCTATATTGATGACATTATTTTAAAGTCTATTTCAGGGATAGATCATGTCAATCATCTTCGACATTCTGTTGAAAGAATGAGAAAGCATGGTCTTAAAATGAATCCTCTTAAGTGTGCTTTCTGTGTAGAGGCAGGGGAATTTTTGGGATTTATGGTCCACAAGAAAGGGATCAAAATCAATCAAAATAAGACCAAAGCTATCATGGAAGCGAAAGTGCCATGGACCAAGAAGGAGTTGCAATAATTGTTAGGAAAAATAAACTTCTTGAGGAGGTTCATATCAAACCTAAGTGGCAAGACGCATGCCTTCTCACATTTGCTACGAATGGGCAAAGAAGGATTTGAATGGGGACAAGTTCAAGACAAAGCTTTCGACAAGATCAAGGAATACTTGAGTCGTCCTCCAATTCTGTCCCCACCTTGTAGGAAGAAAAGTATGAGATTGTACATTGTTGCTTCAGATAAAACTTTAGGGAGTATGTTAGCCCAAGAGGATGACGATGGCGTCGAAAGAGCCATTTATTACTAGGGGTGGAAAAACGGGCCCAACCTTAGGGCATGCCCGTTTTACCCGCACTTTAGTGCGGGGAGGGCCAAGGGTTTAAGCCTTCACCCTCTAAAGTGTCTGTCCCACCCCGTTCCGCTTTCTTCGCGGGCTTTTGCGGGCATGCACATTTACTAAATTTTTTGCATTTTTAGGTTTAAAAAGTGCAATGCCCGCGGGCTTTCCCTGTCCTACCTCACCTTTTTGCATAGAGGGCTTAGGTTTTAGGCCCGCATCCTCAACTTTGATCGCCCCGCCCCTCCCCATTTTTTTGCGGGCTTTTGCGGGGCGAGCATGTTCGTTTTTCCACCCCTATTTATTACCTTAGTAGAGTTTTGAATGATGCAGAAACTAGGTATAGCATGATAGAGTAACTATGCCTATGCTTGTATTATTCTTGTACCAAATTAAAACAATATATTTATGTTTATGTTTCTTCTCTTTTTTATGTTATAAAACATATGTTGTCCAAATTTATTTTGCATAGTCGAATTGGAAAATGGGAACTAGCATTAACTAAATATTCATTAACTTACAAACCCTTAAAAGTTGTTAAAGGGCAGGTGGTTGCAGACTTCATAGTCAACCACTCTATAAATGAAAGTCCTTTAAATTATCTGGAGATTGAGCCTGGAAGTTATACTTCGATGGGTATAGTCATAAATATGGGACTAGAATAGGGGTACTTGTCATTTCTCCTAATAAAATTCCAATAACACTTAAGTATAAAACTGAGGGTTGTTGTTCTAAAAACGAAGCCAAATATGAGGGTAAATCATGTCGAAATAATGGGAGATTCAGAGTTAGTAATAAAACAAGTCACTAAAGAGTACAAGTGCATAAAATAAAATTTAATTATGTATTTTGTAGTGGTAAACAGACTGCTGAAAAAAATTCGAAGCAGTTAACTTTCGACACATTCCTAGGCTAGAAAATCAAGTTACAAATGACTTGACCCAAATTGCATCAGGGTATAAAATTTCAAAAGAAAAATTACAAAATGCAATTGAGGACAAAGGAAAAGTTGTGTCAGTAGGGTTGGCCCCATCAGATTTAGAAAAGACTAAGCTTGGATATGTTGATGAAGACAGTTTTACAATATTGGTAGTCGATAGCATAAGTGACAAGGATTGGAGAAAGCCCATTGTGGACTACATAGAGAGTCCAACAACTTCGATAGAAAGGAAGATTAGATACCAAACTTTAAGTTATTTTATCTTGGGGAATGAATTATTTAGAAAGACTCCTGAAGGAGTATTGCTTAAATGCCTTAGTGAAGTAGAGGCATATTTAGCTCTCTCAATTGTCCATAGTGGGGCATGTGGAGCACACCAAGTAGGCCATAAAATGAAGTGGTTGTTATTTCGACAGGGTATATATTGGCCTATGATGTTGAAAGACTACATTGATTTTGCTAAAGGATGTCAAGAATGTCAAGTGCATACTGGCATTTAACACGTTCCTGCAAGTGAATTTCACTCCATAGTGAAACCTTGGCCCTTTAGAGGATGGGCTTTGGACCTGGTTGGAGAAATTCGATCAGCATCTTGAAAGAATCATAAATACATTTTGGTAGGGGTTAACTATTTTTCTAAATGGGTCGAAGTTATTCCATTGCCAAATGTTGATCAGGAAGATGTAATTGAGTTTATTTCGGAAGCATATCATCCGTAAATATGGGATCCTAGAAACATCTATTATTGACCAAGTGTAACACCCCAAAATAATTAGAATATTTATTTAATTGATTTATTATAAATATTTGAGGTTTATCGATGAATTTTGGTGAGATATACGATGCATGATGTGTTTATGTTGTGTGTTGTAGGATTTGATGAAATAAGTAATTATATGGAATTATTTAGTAATAATAGTAGTGGACTAATATTATTTGGACTATTATTATCATTTAAAATAAAAAAGAGATAATGAGGATATGTTGGTAATAATATGTGGAGTAAGTGAGGGTAATATGGGAAGATCATATTAGGGGTCCTAGGGGTAAGATTGACAATAAGGAAGTTGAGGGTTTTGTGATATGATCAATTTTCACGATCATGTTTGGAAGATAGAAGAGAAAGCTCTGAATAAAGAAGGAAAGGAAGCTAGGGCTTGACGAATCTCCGGAGAATTTGAGAGAAGATTGTAGAAAGCTTCATTCAAAGGTATGGAGAGTATTACATTTTAATGTGTATGATATAGAGTTAGATGTTATTAGGGATTTTGGGGTTTTTAAGGGAAAACCTAAGATTAAAGATGTAGAATTGATGAATTTTGATGATTTGTTTTGTGATGTTTGATGTGATTGATGTATATGTGTTAGATAGGGATTTTAATGACTCAAACGGGGGATATAGAGATAAATATGCAGTTTGAGGGTGTAGAATCAAATGGGAAAAGTGATGTCATCGCAGGAACCTCTGGCAAGTTCGCAGACGGTGAGTAGCTCGTTAAGTGAGGTCCTAGCGAGGTCCTAGCGAGCGGCTCCTGGCAGTTTTGTTCCAAAACTTCGAAAATTCATATCTTGAGCTTCGAGTGTCCGATTTGTGCGTCGTTCGAAGCTGTGCGAAGCTAAGACAATGTACTTTAACTTAAAAATAGTATCATGTTGCTAGAAATCATTTAAATGATATGAATTGATGTTGGAATGTAATTAATAGTATATCAAACTAAAGACGTGTTGTTATAAATGATGAATCCTTTTCTAAATGGAAGAATGGTGATGTCATATGACCAGTGATGGTAAATACGATGTTTAGGAGTTAGCTAGAGTGACGTAGAGGTGTAGGTGATGTGATAAGATTGTTTATAGTGATGTCCAATGAACAGGCAATGATGAATTTGTGTTGTTGATTGGATGATAGTTATGTGTTAATGCCATTGTGATGTTGATTATGTGTTGAAGATTATATGATGCTTATGTTGATCTTGAGTATAATGATAGGGTGTCGTTGTGTTATGATGTTAATTATATGATGAAACTTATATGATGATTATGTGTTGATTACATATGTGATGAAGGTCATGTGAATGATGTTACTAAACGATGTTATGATGAAATAAATAGATGAGGTGTATGTTTTAATGTTTATACACGCTATGTGACAAACATGATGATTTGGTATTGGAATGAAGTTGTGATGCTATAATATGATGTTTATGATTATTATGTGATGATAATGATGTACTGATACTTATATGATGACAATGATGTATTGATGCCTATATAATGAATTATGTGTATTTTGTCGAGAACATGATGACTATAATGATGTGAGGCATGATGAGATGAATATGTGAAACATGTTAGTTGTATGAATGAAGATGGTGATAATGATGAATGCGAATGCACTAGCTGATGAGATTTTGATGAGATTATGATGGTGTTGCATCTTGTATTCATGGCATAATTATGAGGGGACTTTGGTCCGTTGGTAGCTTCAATCCCATTATGAGGATTGAAGTGATATGGTGTTTATGATGTGCTCCCTTGTGGAGGGTTGATGGCCCAGTGTCCATCTGTTATGAAGATTTGGTACCACATGCATTCCTATGATGTTGCATCTCATTCTTGGTGGCATAACATAATTGCATTTGTGTGGATTAGATGATTTGATGAGTTATGTTATATGTTGGGTGAGAACTTAGGATGTGTTGTTATATGATGAATGTTCCTCGTAATATCTTTTATATATATTGTTTATATTGATTTGTGATTACTCACCCTGCCTGCCTTTGGTGATGGTCTATTATGCCATCCTGCAGATATTCAGGAGTAGCTTCTCGGTGTTTGAAGTTTAGCTTAGATTTGTTTGGCTTATTTCTGTAGAGTTATATGGTGTCTTGATCTAGTAGATGTAACATCGGATGGGGGAACACTTATGTGAATAATATGTGTTTATTAGAATGATTGTTTTATGAGTTAATGGATGTTGGATGTTTACTTGATGATGATTTGTTGACAATGATCAAAGGTCTTAATATTTTGATGAAATTAATGAAGTAATTTGAAGTATGATTTCCGCTGTAAAGTTTAATTTGATAATTGATTTATTAAAAGGTTAAAATATTTAAAATGTTTTGAAAACCCGTGTTACGAAGTAGGTGGTTAGGATTGATGTTTTATGAAGAAAGTGTGACACCTTTCCAAGATATACTCTTAATTATTTAAGTATTATTGTGTTTTATTCTGTGGGGTTAGAAGGGTGTTACACCAAGGATTTGTGTTTACTGGTTGAAAAATGCAAGAGTTCGCCAAAGAAATGGGTTTTAAACTTTTGACATCTACACCTTAATAGGCCCAAGCTAATGGCCAGGTCGAAGCAACAAATAAAATAGTCATTGGTTTGATTAAGAAACACATGGGTAAGAAGCCAAGAAATTGGCATAAGACATTGGACCAAATCCTTTGGGCGTGTATAACTTCACCAAAAGAAGCAACCAATACTACTCCGTTTCGACTTACTTATGGGCATGATGTAGTGTTGCCTCTTGAAATCTACCTTCAATCCACAAGAATTCAAAGGCATCATGATATTACATCTGAGGTTTATTGGAATATGATGCTAGATGAATTGGTGGATTTGGACGAAGAAAAATGTGTTCCTTAGAGTTACTAAAAAGGCAAAAGAGAAGAGTAGAAAAATCCTATAACTAGGTTAAGTTAAATACTTTTTCTATTGGGGAATTAGTATGGAAGGTAATGTTGTCCATGGATCGAAAAAGCAGATCTTTAATGAAACGGTCATCCAAATGGGAGGGTCCCTTTCAGGTTGCTAAGATATTTAGTAACAATGCTTATGAGATACATGAGATTGAAGTTGATGCAAGGATCTTGAAAGTAAATGGGAAATATTTAGAGAAAAATAACCCAATTCTTCAAGAGATTCAAATAAAAGCATAAAATTTCATTAAACATTAAGACTCATATCAGGCTCAAAAGGGGCCACAGATGGCCTATAAATGTAGAAATCCAAAAACATGGTTCAATAACCAAGAAAAACTACACTACTCATAATCTTTCCAGTCAATGGATTTAAGAAAGGTGATGTAGTCTTCATCAGCTTCATCATCTAGATCTGGTCCTTTTGCAGATTCCTTCTTGGGAATTTGTGACTTGACCTCTTTCGTTTTGGAGCGAGTAGTTATCCCAGTGGATGTAACTTGACCTGCTTCAGAGGTATTTGCTTGCTTGACTGGTTGAGCATAGCTCACTTTCTTTGAAGAACTGCTCATGTTTGTTATTTTGTGGAGAAGATGCACAAAGTTGAGAAGTATTTATAAAGGAAATTCGCATACGCTGATTGTCCAGTCAAAAGGCAGCTAAAAAGCACGTGAATTATTCCTTGGAAATAGAACCCTAAAGGTACGTCAGGTATAGCCTTTAAATGGTAATCTGTGTCATACGATTACACAAGGTTTTAAAATCTGTAGCGTTGCCACAGTAACCAAGATCAAGGAAACATTGCTTTGGATCCAAGGTTAAAGTTGAATTTTCGATTAAAAGACTGTTCGACGGTCTTCTAAAATTTTACTTATGCTGAGATATTTAAAAATACAAGTCGAAGAATAATAATTGGCTTGAAACATGAAGTAAAAAAGGCCAAAATGGTGCCCAAATTTTCATTGCATGAAAGGCGTTATTAGGGCAAAGAACTTAATACATAGAGAAAACAAGAGGTCTTAATATTACAACAAAAGCCTATAGAATCAAAAGGGGAACCTCTCTTGCAGCTGAATGAAGTTGACCTTTTGAGTTTGGAGGCGATTTTCATACAGATCCTTGTCAATCTTAGTTGTTGCAAGCACTTTGTCAAGGCGTTCAGCAAGATCAATAAGGTCTATGGTGCACTTTATCTCCTTCTCCAGTTCAGTGTTGTTGGACTTGCTCAACTCAAGATTGCGCTATTCAGCTTCTGTGATTTTTCTTAGGAGCTCTGTAATTTCCTTCTTCCATAATTTAATGGCTATTGTGTTAGCAGTTTTTTCGCGTTCCTCTTTGGTCCTGATAAGCTCTAAGCTCCCGACATGAGTCTCAACTTCATGTGCTTGATCCCAGACTGTACTCCTTTCTGAGCCAGTTGTCTCAATGATGTCTTGGATTTTTGGAAGAGACCTAAAATCCTCAGACATTTGATTTACTTGAGCATTCAGTTCCACGAGGAAGCTGGAAACCTTGGGATAAAGAGTCAAAGGGTCTAGTCTTTGGAGGCTATCCTTCAGGGAGAGAGGGGCAGTTGTATCTGCACTCAAGATTCTATGGATGTCTTGTTTGAAGAATGTGTCCTTGGTTTTCTTAAGGATAGAACTAGTGGATTCATCTAAAGGTGAATTCTCAGGAACTATCAAAGTTCTACTCCCATAAGATCAATATCTCTTCCCAAGTTTCATTCTAGCGTACTCTAGAGGATTTGACCACCTTAGAGCCACCAGGTATTCCTCAATTTTGATTTCTCTTGGGATTGAAGTTTGAAGACCTAGATTTTGTGGGAGATTTTTCTCAACCACATGCGAAGTTTGTTGAGTTTCTTCAGTCTCTTTTTCTTTTTTAACTTCTTCCTTGTCCTAGTCATCCTCTTCTTCATCTTCTTCTTCTTGATCATCCATAGGATCATCTTGAAGATCAGGTTAGGGCTCTCCCATAGTCTATGTCTCTTTATTTTTATTTGCATTGGAGGGATCAGGGTCCTGGATGTTCTCAGGTTCTACCTTTTCTTCTTCCTCAACCATGGCTTCATTTATCTCCCTGGAAATTTTTCTTGAGTGGTTGAGAACTCGCTTGCTAAAAACATTGTCACTCTCATGATCAGAATCATCAGTGTGGGATTGTTGAGTGATGGTTTTAGAAGGAGAACTTTTATTTGCTTCGACCGTTGGAGGAGGAAGAGATGTTGTAGTAACAGGCTGGTTAATCTCACCTAAAGAACTGAAACCAAAGCCAAAATCAGAAGTTGGATGATAAGTTGGATCACCTTGGCTGTTCATAATGGTCATAGGTGTGAGATTAGTAGTTGACGGTAGTTTAGAATCACATACCTCAGCCCATGATAAGAAATGTTTAGGTCAAAGTTGGAAAAAAAGATTGAAAGATGTTAGGCGAAGAGTCTATATACCTCAGTCTCTCCAATGCCTGGGCTTGAGTTGGCACTTTTAGGATGGCCACCAGTTGGTTTCACTGTATGAGTTGGATGCTGTGCTTCGACGCCACCCGTAGCAGGTGCCTTCTCAACAACTTTGGCTGCCTTTGAGGAAGACTGCCTAGGAGTGCTTGGGGATTTCGCAGGTTTCCTTTTTTGTTTGAGGACGTTTTCCTCAAGAGATTGATCATCATCTGAGTTCATGACGATGGTTGAAGTTTTCTTACCCTTCTTTTGGGGTGTTGGAGGTTTTCTGGTTGTCTGAAAGGGAACGAAAGCATTAGAAGGCAAGCATGTAAAAGATGCATAAGTAAGGGGGTGAGAAGTACCTTGGTGCCTTCGTTGTTTTTCTCAGATTTTATCACCACACCTTTGGTGGTGTTGGGTTTCCTGAGGACAGTTGGAAATGACAAAGACAACTGTTATGAGTTAATAATTGATCAGTCAGTAGGAAATATAAATGAACGCCTCAAACCTTCATATATTTTGGATTCGACATGAACGTCTTCGATCCCTATATGAAGGTGTCCTCTGAAACAATCCAGTGTATGCTTAGTTGTAACCACCTTTTTGGCTTTCGGTTGAGACTGTTGTCGAAGGATTTTTATTGAATCCCCACAGAAAAACTATTCTGGAAATGGAGGGGCAAGTTTCACTCCAAAATCAGCAGTAGGCAGTCGAGGAAATATTGGAGGAAAGAGTTTGAAAGCCGTCTCATAACACCTCTCAGGAGGAACGTTTGAAGGGCTTTCCTGTAATGCCTAGATATTTAATTATTTATTTTACTGGATATTTAATTATTTATTAGAGTTTTGTCAGTCTATTTTATATTATGGTTAATTAAGTCGATAAGTTGGAAATTTAAGTCGAAAGTCGTAGAAAATATTATTAGAGGTATTATTGTAGTTGTTGAAGTGGGTTGCATAGTGGGCTAGTTTAGTGTCCGAATTAGTAATTAGGAATGGTACAATTGTTAGGCCCATTAGTAATCATAATAATTATTTTATTTAGATAAAAATAAAATAAAATAAGAAGAAGTTAGGTTTTGTCAGAAGAAAATTTAGAATAGATCGTGAGTAGAAGAGGCTAGGGAGAAAAATGCAGTCGGAAGCGATTTTCGGAATTCGATCGTGTAGGGCTACCTTCAATCCAATCTAAGATAAGGGTGGGTTCAATCCTTATAACCGGGTATGATAATCGGTATTGTGATTGGGTATGTAATTGGGTACTTTTAGGTTGCTGTGTTTTGTTGATGTTGATGTTGTTTATGAAAATATGTTAATGTATTACTTCGATGATTGTCTTGTGTGAAATTCTTGTATGATTGATGATTATAAGTTGTTTATAAGTTGTTATGTGTAATGTTGATTTTATTTATGTTGTTGCGTTGTATAAATTTCTGGAAAAAGTCGAATTCGGGGACGATAACTCAGGACTTGTAGGTTGGAAGAACACATGTGGCGGGAGCCACATGGGGAAAAAGGGAAAACCACCTTGAGGTGGCGGGAGCCATGCTCCCTAAAGGCATAGATGAAGCAAGCCATGGCCTTTGTGGTGGGTGCCACATAATTGTGGCTAACAATAAGAAAATGTGGCGCAAGCCACTTGCCACCAAGAAGGAAATGTGGCGCAAGCCACCGGGCACCTTGTATGATGGGTGGCGCAAGCCACCTTGGGTGGTAGGGACTAGTCAATTTTGGTTTTCTGCAATATTGCACTAAATGAATCTAATAATCCTATCTCATATTTTAGTAATTCTAATTTATAAACAATTCTAATTTTATGTAATGGTATTTTATTAAAGTATATGTGGCAAGAAAAAAAATATCAGTAGCAAAGAAATAAGTTTTGGTATCAGTCTGTGTTGAATTTTTTATATAAAAGAAGTGGTTTTAGGAATTTGATAGAACCAGAATTTAGGCCAACATTTCCATGACAGATAGAATTTATCAGAGAATAAAAAATTGGCAGGTTTTGTAATAAACTCTTAATAATAGCATAATATTAAAAACAGTGTTAGTTTAGTTAATTTAGCCGAATTAGGAGAAAAAGTTGCCCGGAATTTATAGAAAATCGTCGGGGTAAGTCGGGTAGTTTGATAGTTGATTGTTGTTGTGTTGTTTTTTGAAAAGATGTTGAAAAGTCGAGTTGCAGGTACAGGTTGAGTTGGTTAGTGGTTCCGGTTTACGGAAAATTTCTAGAGTTGTTATGTTGGAGGCCTTATAAGCCAATGTTGATTTTAAGTTGCCTATGTCGTATAAGTTGTTGTGTTGTTGATGTTGATATGTTGTTTGTGTTGTAAAGTCGTGTATGCCATGTAGATCATTTGCATTTTATGTCGGAGTCGTTACTCACACCATGTTGGCCTGGATTGACAATTAAGTTGAAAGATGAAGGCTTATGCCTTGATGCCTCGATAACATGGAAATAATTTTAAGTTGAGAGTTTTACTCTAAATGGTACCACATGCATAATTAGTCTAGTCACATTAAAGTTGCATTTCTTTTGAGTTGTTGTTGATTTGTTGTGCTAGTTGATGTTGTGAAGGGGTGAATTGTTTATGATCCTTAATTATGTATTTCTTATTATATATTGTTTATAATTTTCGATATCTCACCCCTTTTGTTTGAATGTTGTCTTTATGTTGGCAACATGCAGGTAATCAAGAGGAGTAGCTGGTTATCTTTAGTCGAGTCGGTGGTTGTCGCTCTGATACGTAGCACTCAGGGGGATGACGCGTGTCTGTTTTGTTGAATTGTTGCATGCTGAATTTTATTTTAGTTGAGGTACTTTAGATTATTTGTTGCTTATTTTGAAGTTGTTTTATGTTGGATAAAGATGCTACTAGTGTTTATGAATCCGCTGCGTGGTGTTTTATGAAGTTGAACCATTTTGAGTATTATTATTCCTGTTTATGATTATTCCTGGAAAGTGTTATGTATTAAACATGTTATCTCTTAAGTTGAAAATTTTGAAGTTGAAAATGTGATATCCCGTTGTAAACACCCCAAATTTGCTCTCACCCATTCACTATGGCTTGTGATCATCTCATATGCATAAACACAATCATATCATCTCATATCTCATTTTTGATTCACTGCATAGATTCAAAGTCATCTACACCTAGGGTTTGTGCTCTGAGCAATCCAAGAGCCTCCTGAGCCACTCCAAAGGCCACCAATCACTTCAAAGGGATCCATGTGTGTTATTATATCATACTACATCCTCTCAAAGTCAAAAATGCAAGAGAATCACAAGAACTGGGATTGGTATGGATGCAGAGCCAGGTTTGACTGCACAATTGACCTAAAATTAGGGTTTTGGTTTCAGAGGCCATAACTCCAAATTTTTTGGTCATTCTTGTTTCCATTGGTCTCTATATGGTATAGGGAGTATGCATATCAATTTTCATGAAGAAATTCCATGGGGAAGTCATCTGATCAAGAGTTGACTTTTCAGACAAGTCAGTGTAAAATCAGGGCATCTGAGGCCCTCAATGACCCAACCAAGGGGTGATCTTCATCATTTTGAGTGTATATGATCTTTATTTGATCATGGAAGAAGGTTGAAGTTCACAAAATTCAATAATTTGAAGTTTTTGCAAAGTTGACTTTTTAGGGCATAGTTGACTTTTAAGGAATTTGTCAATTTATGCCATTTTTCAAGCCTTGCTTTTTGATCCAAAAATGCTTCAAATGGAAAAACTTTGGTCATGAAAGTTGTAGATTAGATCTTTCCCTTTTCAAAAAGTACAAGAACATGATCTAATTCATTTTGGATCAAAAGTTATGGTGTGACAAAGTTGGCAAAAATCACTAAAATTCAAGATATGCACCAAAAGGCAAAGTTGCAAATTCTCCTTTCAAGGCCAATTCAGTCATCATATGGGCTTCTAATTCACTCAACATGATCACACAACTTCTAAAAATAAGATTTGAACCAAAACTTATCATGTTTCATGGCTTGTGTAGCAAGATAGTCACATGTGAACCAAAGAGGAACCAAGTTGCAAAAGCTCATGATCACTTCCATCCACTTGCTGCATTGGCCATTGAACCTTCCTAGCACTCCACACACACCATGCTGCGCAGCCCATAGCCATTGTACCAGCCTAGAACACAACCCATACCCCTCTTACACAAAAGTGGACTTTTTGCAAAAGGTGACTTACCTATCACAGCAGGCCAAGTCACATCAACTGACCAATAAGCTTTGTTTATGTGGATCAAATGCTGGCCATTAGACACAACAAGCAAGCCTGAAGCAAGCCATAACACAGCATTCACAAACTCACTCCCTTGAGCAAAAACCTTTGAATCTCTTTCCACAAGCCTCAAACACAAAAAGAAACTTCACAAACAATCTCAACTCACTTCACTGACCAGAAACCAACCATTGTTTTGGCCTGAAACCTCCCATATCACAAATACGATTTTCACACTCCCTTGGCCTGAGCTTCTGCAAACTCACTCAAGAGGCTGTTTAAACTCCAACCAAGTGTGCAAAGCTTCTAGGGAGGATCATTGGGACTTGTTTGAGCCAAAGAAGCAGCCAGAAAGTACCTGAATCGAAAGCTCCATCTCAGGTAGCTTCATGAACTTTTTTTCCAGAACTCCTTTTTCTTGTTAGAATCTTGTTCAGCATGTTGCACTGATCATTGGGATCTATTTACTTTTGAAAATGAGCAAGAAATGAGTATGTTATGATGTTCTGAAAGTTTGACCTAGAAATTTCTTTGCTTCGATTCTTGTTTATGTTGGAGTTTAAACATGATTTGATGCTGGATTCGTGCTTAAGAAAGTTAGTAGATGATTTCTGGAGAGTTAGAGCTCCTAAAATGGCCTGGAGAGAGAGGTTGATTTTTGGGGTGAACGGGGAAGATGACCGGAACACTGTTCCGGTCACCTGAGGGTGTTTAACGGCAGGATTAGGGTTTAAACATTAATTAGCTGATTTTGAATTTGAGCCGTAGGATGTGGCGCCAAGTCTCTTCCCGCGCGCGTATGTTTGAATCTGGATCATTGGATGTGCATACTTTTTCTTTTTTCAGTTTTAAATTCATTTATTTTCATATTTAATTCATTTGTTTTGCATAATTTATTAAAAATAGCAAAATTGTTTTAAAAATTATGAAACTTTTTCTCAAGAGTTTCACTAATTTTTAAAACACAAAAATATTTTTATTTTCATTTTTAGCATTTAAAAAGTATTTTTAAATATTTAAAAGTTTATTTTTAATTGATTAATGGAAATTAATTTATTAAAAATACTTTTAGGTATTTAAAAATCACCAAAAAATTCATGAAATGTTCTAAGACATTTAGAAACATTGTCCAACCTTCAAACCAAATTTATTTTTTGATCTTGATGCATTTTGAGAATTTTTCATTGAATTAAAATCATTTTTATGCATTAATTTGATCCAAAGTTCAAAAAATCATTTCTGCCTATCCATGAAGAGTTGGACATTGATTCTTTTTGCATTGCATTGTGTTTAGCATGTAGTTTGTGAGATTAAATGGCCATGATTTGATCTTTCATTTTCAATTTTTTTGGCATTTTTCTTGTTTAGGAACCCTAAAAGCCCTAATAACTTGTAAAAATCATAACTTGAGATTGGTTAAGAGTTGAGACCTCTCCTTTGGGCATTGATTTAGTATAGGATTAGGGGTCCTTTGTGTGGCATTTTCAATTTTTCCTAATGTTGTTTGCTTCTGATTTTGGTTTGTGTTTGATGTATTGTTCATAAACCCTAATTTGGGCTTCCATATGCATCCATCTTGCATTCTCTTGCATAACATGACTTGCCATGACATTACATGCCTCCATTTGATTCATTTGACATCATAAGACATATAGAAATCATGTTTGATCATTGCATCATGTATTTGCCATGTTGTATGTCATGTGTACTTCATAACTTGTCATGTATATCCATGCTTCCTAACTTGCTTCATTTGCATTCATGAACCTATATGATCATTTCCATGTGTTGCCTCATGTTTGTAGCATCTCATAGCATCATTACCATCATCAACATGCTTCTGGTTTTGTTTATCATCATGACATCTCATCACATTTGGCATTGCATTGCATTTTCTTTTCTAACATTTCAGGTGGTAAGTGCTTTGAGAAGTGAATTTGCCTTCACTTCTCATAACTTTTCTTTTCATCTCTCTTGCATCCATTGCTGCATTTTTTATATGTGTTTGAGTTTGAGCTTGCTCATTCTTCTCCTTCTCACTTTCTTTCTCCAAATGACTTGACTTCTTGAATGAAGCAAGTCACTTTGCTTCTCTTGATCCTTTCATCTGCTTCCTGGTGGCTCCTTTGAAGATTGTTCTTGTAAACTTCACAAACCTTAGGAACAACCAAGCATGACAATGATTAGGGTTTTGATTAGTTCCCCCCTTTTAGTTTTACCTTTGTGTCTCTTTTGAGTCTTCTCTTTTCACCTCATAATCAGGGACTAAACCCTAAAGGCTTTAAGGCTTTGTGATTAAGCTTATGCCTGCATCCTTCTCTTAGGATGGAGTGTATAACTTTAATCCTAAGTGTTAAACCCTTAATGTGTTTAAATCCTCTAATTAATTCACTTAATAAGTATCAAGACATCACACTTGTAACTTGGGCCTTGCATTAGGGTTCTAATTCTTCCTTAATTGGTTAAGAAGGACTAACCCTAGTGTTAATGGACAAGTCCCCCTCAAGTTGTCTGACAAACCCTAAAACTCACTTCATCATCTTACCATTAAATAAAATCCACTTAATCAAAGGCTTGTTTTGTCATGAGTTTAATCCCTAATCCTGGATTAAGTTGAGGAGCTTTCCTCAGCTTAAACATTCTCATCTATTATCCTTCTATTAGGATGGTGTAATGAGTCTGTTTAATCCCTGATTATGGCTTAACCTCATTACTTAACACTAAACAAAAATACCAAAAACATCTAAATAATCACAAGTAGGTTAATGATCTTAATCCTACATCAAAAGGTGATTAAGTGTGAGAATCTGACTTCACACTTAAGGTACTCTCATTACCCCTAAACAGAGGGAAGATGTGATGAGTTTACTAAATCCATTGGTTTAGGCTTAGGCTCATTAACTTATGACAAAATCCAAAAACAATAAAAGACTGAAAACACAAAAACAAACAATAATCGTCTCCTCCGGGATTCTTTTCTCATCTCATTCACTCACAAACGAGAGCTCGCTTCTTCCGTCTAATGCAAGACAGTTTGCACCTGAGCCAGACAGGTCATACACTTGAGCATAGACAAGTAAGCAGTTCACAAGTCAATTCACCTTTCAGTCTCTTTGGGTCGAACTACGGTGTTCTGACTTCCTCATTGCACGAGAGGATACGTAGGCATAACTTAACAGTTATCGAACAAAAGTCTCCGTATATCCCCCCCTCTTTCAGCATTATTTTCTTAGCCTCATTATCATGAGCATTTCACCCTTGTCCTTACACAGACACTTCCATTATACACTTCACAATTCTTTTACACTGACACTTGCATTCTTTCCAACTATGATATACCACTTGCACTGACACTACCCCTTTAAAACACAAACCTTTTAAGCGTGGATCTCGTCGAGTACGGCGGACAATCTGGGTGCTAATACCTTCCCAGGTTGTAACCAACCCCCTTTCTCAGTCTCTCTGGTTCGCAACCGTCTTATCCATATCTTTCTAGGTCTATGCAGCATTACCTTTCCTCCGGGATAAAAATGCCTAGCTGGCGACTCTATTCATCTCCAGTGAGTTCACGGCTGTGTGTCCTCATTGTCCCTTTCGCCGACCGTTCGCGTCTGTACCTTTATCTGGACTTAGCTTCATTTATGGGGAGCGACAGCTTGGCGACTCTGCTGGGGACCCTTATATTGCAACTAGGGTTTCTGGTTCTTTTTGTGGGTTCCTCCTAGCGCTTGTTTGATTTGTGTTTACTGGGGTGTTATGTGCTTATTTGTGTTTGTATATTTGTATTATGTACAGTTCTGTTTATTGCTTTCTTTATAGCTTTGCATTATATCATATTGTCATACTGTGCTGCTGGCTGGATCTGGTTTTTTTGTTTTGGTGGGTGGGTGATTCATTGAGAGTTAAGGCCCTATACCTGGGACCTGAGTGACACCTAGGGTAGAGTGAATCATATTCTTTCCCATTCCATTTCGGTCTGGTGCGGGAATATGAAACACGGTTCAGATATGGGTTTCTTCTTGAGAACTCTGTGTTGCAGATTTCCTGCAATGCTAGGGCTATCTGGGAAGCCTGCTAAGTCTGGATGACCTTTTAGTATTGACCTTCAGAAGCTGAGGTGAATTAGAGGAGGAACTTTTATGGTTATTGTAAACACTGTGCCTCCGGGCTAGAAGTGTTTACACTTCTCATAACTGATCCAAGTCTGAGGATCCTTGTTCTAGAACACCACCTGTGAGGGGGTTGGGCTGTTTACAGGTTTGCAGGTACCATGACCTCAGAATACCCTGTTACTTTGTTTGTTTAAGAGTACTTCATTTTGGGACAGTTCTTGTGATTCTGAAACCCTGGACATGTGGCTCTTTATTTGAGCCCCCCACCTTGGTTACTGGATTTATAGACCTCCATCTGGTATTCTTGAATATGTCTTGGACTTATATCAGAGCTCTTGATCAGATCCAGCTCAGTCACAAACCCTTGCATATCATTTGCATACATAAACATTGCATCATATTGACATTTGCTTATTTGTGTTTCAGGGTATCCATCTTCATTTGGTTCTGGTTTTGACCCCATCTTCAGTTTTGACCTATCTTCATCAGCACTTGCTTCAGCCATCAGCTATCTACTTCAGCCAATCAGTGGCCCTTTCTTCAGTATCATCATCAGCACTTGTCACCACTCATCTTCAGCATCATGGCTCCTAAAAAGAGCAACATCACCTATCACTTCTTCCAGCCAGAGCTATCTGACATCAGGAGGATTCAGACCCTGATCACTCCAGATCACATACCATTGTTCAGGGAACACTACGGAGATATACTTGATATGGTTATGGATCTGGACCCATCACAGAGGAGCCTGATCCACACTTGCATTCAGTTTTATGATCCTCCATTGAGGTGTTTCACTTTTCAAGACTTTCAGTTGGGCCCTCTTTTAGAAGAATACTCATCATTGGTTGGTATGCCTATCAGGGTTGGAATCCCTTTCAACCCTGAGATGGTCTTTCCTGGTAATGGAGGAGTAGCAAAGGCTTTGCATCTGGAACCTGTTCTGATTGAGCAGCATATGATTTCTAAAGCTGGAATCCCTGGCTTCCATCTGGATTTCCTGATCTCCCAAGCTACCCTGAAAGCTTCTTTAGGAGAGTGGAAAGTTGTTTGTGCCTTGTTGGCTTTGAGCATATATGGAATTGTATTGTTTGCAGATGAGCCTCGATTCATTAGCAAGAATGCAATCCATCTGTTCATCTTGAGGAACCCGGTGCCCACTTTATTGGGGGATCTCTACTATTCAGTGCATCAGAGGAATGAAAAGCAGAGGGGAAGATTAGTGAGGTGTTGTGCTCCATTATTCCATACTTGGCTTCTCAGGCATCTACCCAGGACAGATGCATTTTTGAACCCTCATCAGCAGAAAAACTGGGCTGGAAGACTTACTACTCTAACTTCAGCTGATATCAGGTGGTGCACTCAAAGCACAAAAGGCAGGGATATCATCACCAGCTGTGGGCATTTTCCCAATGTGCCCCTAATAGGAGTTAAGGGTAGTATTAATTACAACCCTCTGCTGTTCAGAAGGCAACTGGGCTATGCACTGGTCCACACTCCTAAGGCACAGGACTTGGTGGAAACTCTTTATTGTGAGAACAAGATTAATCTGGCTACTGTTAGGCAGGCAGCCTGGGCTTGGGATCATGTTCAAACAAAGGGAATAACCATTTTGGGAAAGTGCAACAATGTGGCATCAGCACAATATTATGAATGGTCCCGTGCCAGGGCCCAATCCTCTGGGATGCCCTTCACTATAGAAGATATGCCTGAATCATCATCAGCACCACCTGCCACTGTCAGTTTGGAGGAGTTTGAGAGTTTGAAAGAAAGAAATGAGAAGTTAACTCAAGCTTTGCAGAAGACCCTCCGGGAGAGGAGTGATGGTGTGAGGGAGGTTGAGAGATTGGAGAAGTTGAGAGTGGAGCATCTGGTTAAGATTGAGAAGTCTGGGGATTATATCAAAAAGTCTAAAGCTGGAGAACAAATTCTGAAGAATGCTTGCAAAGAAGCCCAGTTCCAGAGAGCAAGGACAGACCTGTATCTGAAGGAGAGCCAGGCCCGGTGGGTCAGGATCACTGAGGCTCGTACTCTGGAGGACAAGAGAGTTCAAGACAAGATGGAGCAGATGGAAGCTAGTGCAAAAGAGCAGCAAGAAGCCCTGGCAGCAGCCCAGAGGGAGATATCAGAGTTGAAGATCAGAGCTGGAGTAAAGAGGTCAAAGGACCAAAGTCAGCACAAGAAGCTGACTGCAGCGGTTGCTACAAGAAATCTTCTCATCAGGAATCTCACGGAGCGTCCGACTGATCCTGTGACCGAGGCACTTCTCAAAGAAGTTCGGGAGGATGAGTTTGGTCTTGGTGTTTGACCATTTGTTTGTTGTTGCTTTCTTTCCATGTACTTTTATTTTCTTGTAATGTATTTTGACCCCTTAGAGGGCTCGTGTTGTAAAATGAACAAGTTGTATTATTTCACCTTCTGTAATATATTTGTGTTAGTTTGCTTCATCTGAGTTTTCTTCAAGCAACAACAACAGCATCTTCAAGGGTCTGGAAGGGTCAAAACTGAATGCCAAGCCGGATACCTTGAGAGCAAATAAGCATACTGCATTGCATGCTAACCCTTTGTTCGTTTTGTAGGTTTCTGTCTTGTTGTTGCTAACTCTGTTGTGATGTTCAGGAATTATTGCTCGGCGCCGGGTATTTCCCCTCAACCGTCCGCACCGTTATCCGACCCGTAACAATCTTCCGGGCATTCAAATGGATCAGATGCAGCAAGACCTTACTGAGGTCAGAAATCAAATGGAAAATGAAAGGCTAGAGATGAGGAATCAAATGACTCAGTTTATGGAAGTAATGAACAACATGGCTCAGAGCCAAGAAAGATTGAGGGCCATGGTGGAAAGGCAGAATCAAGAAGATCCACATATAGGGACTGCCGGCACCAGCAACAATGAAAGGGTCCAACCTCATGTAAATCCCCCTGTATTTGGACCACGCCTCCATCCTGAGGTCAATATTCCTGCAAATGTTCAAGGGACTGCCACCGCAGCTAGGGTACTTCAAGAAGACCCATAAGAGGACCAGTTCACGGTAATGGGTGCTGGGGAAGAGGCTTATGATAGGAGGTTGGATGAGATAGCTGAGAAGTTGAGATCCTTAGAGTCTCAAAACTCTTTGGGATTCGATGTCATGGATATGGGCTTGGTAGACGGGGTCAGGATTCCCCACAAGTTTAAGCCTCCATGCTTTGAAAAGTATAATGGGACTTCCTGTCCCCGAACCCATCTGCAATCTTTTCTCGGGAGATTAAAAGCTTATACCATGGACGAGAAACTGTGGATGTTCTACTTCGAGGATAGCTTGACTGGAGCTTCAAGGGAATGGTATTCCCATCTGACGAGAGCAACTGTAAGATGCTGGAAGGACCTGGCAGAGGCCTTCATCAGACAGTATCAGTATAATCTGGATATGGCACCCAACAGGACTCTCCTAATGGGAATGTCACAGTCATCTAGAGAGAGTTTCAGAGAATATGCCCAGAGATGGAGGCAACTGGCTGCTGCTGTTCAGCCCCCTATGTCTGAAAGGGAAATGGCAGATATGTTCATGAACACCCTTCAGGGGACTTACATTGACAGGCTGGCTGCTTTCTCTTCCACTAGCTTTGCAGATGTTGTCATAGCTGGGGAGAGAATTGAAAGCCTATTAAAGATGGGTAAGATCTCAGACAACGGCGCAAGCTCGTCCAGTGGTACAAGAAAACCTTTTGCAGGCCCAAGAAGAACTGGCGAGACCAATGCCATCCACACCAACAGGGGCAGGCCCCAATATGTTCACAGATCAGTGGCAGCAGTCACCATTCCTGCTCCAGCTCATCCTCAACCAGTTTATCAACCTCCTCAGCAAAACTATCAGCCACAACCTCAGTACCATCAACAGAATCAGTATCCTCCAAGAAATTACAACAACAATAACAGCAACAACAGTCAACAAAGGCCATTCCAACAGAGGCCATCTCAAGCTAATAGGGTAATTGATCCGATCCCTATGCCATATGCTACTTTGCTGCCACAACTCCTGAAACTCAACCTAGTTGAGCTAAGGACGTTGGCACCTCCGGATCCCAACAGTCTACCCAGGAATTATGATTCCAACGCCAGATGTGCCTTCCATTCAAATGCACCTGGCCACAGTACAGAAAAGTGCAGAGCCCTGCACATGAAGGTACAAGACCTGGTAGACTCGAAAGCTCTGAATTTCGCACCACCACCCAATGTCAATAAAAACCCAATGCCAAACCACGGTGGTCCCAGAATTAACGCTATTGAAGAAGACAAGCCGTCTTATTTAATAACCAGTGTGGGTCAGATCAGGACACCGTTGGTAGAAATCAAGGCTCAACTCCTCGAATGTCAAATGTTCCCGGGGTGTGAGTTGGGTTGTGCTTACTGCAATATCTCGGTAAATGGGTGCGATAACTTGAGGAATGGCATAGACGGTCTCATTCAGAGTGGCCAATTGCAGATCACCACATCATTTCCTACAAATCCAACAATCTCATCAGCAATAACTCCAGAACCTCCTACAACTGCAACAACCATTGTTCCCGAAAATTCTTCGGCTTCATCAACAAGTACTTCATCTATCATCTCAACAGATCAATTATCAACAAATTTTTCTTCTACAACTCCAGCACCACTTCATTTTGAAACTCCTACAACAACAACATCCATTCTTCCACCATTGTCTCCTACAACACCAGCAACAAATCATGAAGATGTCTCTACTGTCACAATATTCTACGATCCTGAAAACAACTCTGTCTACAACTCAGAAGGTGCTGCTCCCATCAGAGCACCAGTTACGATTTATTATGATCCACAGACTATCACAGTTCCTTCCACAGCTGCAGTCAGTCCAGTCACTATCACGGTGCCTGGACCCGTACCTTATGAAAGCAGTAATGCCATCCCCTGGCATTACGGCTCTGACCTGTACTGTGAAGGACAAAAGATCACTTTTGAATCATCAACCCCTGCACTACAAGTAGACAATGTGGGAGGAGGAGGAGGCTTCACTCGAAGCGGACGTCTTTTCGCCCCACAAATTCAGAGACCCACGGCCGAAGTAGAAGCTGCTGCCAAGGCCAAAGGGAAGAGCCCTGTGCAGGAAGATCAAGCTGTTAAGGAAGCTTTGAAAACACCCTTCGATCAAGAGGTTGATGAGTTCATGCGAATCATTAAAAAGAGTGATTATAAAATAGTGGATCAGCTTCATCAGACGCCTTCCAAGATTTCAATCCTATCATTGCTTATGTGCTCCGAAGCCCATCGGAATGCACTACTCAAAGTCTTGCACGCAGCTTACGTGCCTGAAGAGATCACTGTCAATCAGCTTGAAGCTGTAGTGGGAAATTTTAATGCTAGTCATGGACTAGGGTTCACTAATACTGATTTGACAACGGAAGGCCGCAACCATAACAAAGCCTTGCACATAACTATGGAATGTAAAGGTGCTGTCCTTTCCCATGTGCTGGTAGACACGGGGTCATCCCTCAATGTCTTACCTAAAAAGGCCTTGGTGAAGCTAGAATATGAAGGATTAGCTTTGCGACCCAGCAACCTGGTAGTAAGAGCCTTTGATGGTTCTAAGAGATCGGTTCTGGGAGAGATTGAGCTACCTGTGACAATTGGCCCACAGACCTTTACAACTACCTTCTACGTGATGGATATACAGCCCGCCTACAGCTGTTTATTGGGTAGGCCATGGATTCACGCCGCTGGCGCCGTGACCTCTACCCTTCACCAGAAGTTAAAATACGAGTGGGAGGGTCAAATCGTTACAATCTGTGGAGAGGAGGACATTTTTGTCAGCCACCTGGCTACTTATAAGTACATTGAAATGGATGGGGAGATCCATGAAACAATGAGCCAGGGGTTTGAAGCTTTGAATGTGAATGAAACATCTGTTGTACCTGGTACTTCAATATCATCATACCAACAAGCCCGGAAGGTTGTCGAGGAAGGAACTGCCCATGGCGGGGGCAAGCTACTACCGGTGGAGAAGAAGGAGGACAGATTTGGGTTGGGTTACAAACCAACTCAACAAGATCAAGCGGCGGCTGCGAAAGAGCCCAACTTTGTGAGTGGGGGGATGCTCACCCCTGATGCTGTCAACTGTCTGGAAGACGAGCTGGAAGAAGAACGCAACCTGGAGAGCTGGATTCGTCCAAAGATCCCGGGGAGCAGTGTCTCGAACTGGTCTTCCCAGGAAATTATAAGAGTTACTCATGCAGAGTAATTATTATTTCCTGTATTTTTATAGCATGCATCAAAGTCTTGCATCTTGCCCAAGATGACAAGACTCATTTTGTAATCGGGCCATCTGTACTTTTTGTGCAAACAAGATTAATCAATGAAATATCAGACATCTTTTTGCAAATGAGTCTTTTTCTTTTCGTTCACTGTTTTTCTATTTTTCTTTTTGTACAAAAAAATAAATGGCAGTGTTTTCAAAATGACAACTTCATTTCACTTTTCTAAACAAGACTAAAATCAGATCACTAAAATGAACAAACTTAACCCTTGCAGAGAGTGCCTTCCAGACAGCACCGACAACAGCACGGCTATGACTTCGTATGACTCTGACAATCCAATCAATCAAGCTGATGAAGGGGTTGAAGAAGAATATGAGCTTCCTGAGGAGCTAGCCAGGTTATTAAGGCAAGAGGAAAAGGTTATTACTCCTCACCAGGAGGAGGTTGAAGTGATTAATCTTGGTACAGACGAAGACGTGAAAGAGGTTAAAATCGGGGCCTGCCTGCAAGACTCAGTGAAGAGACAACTGATTGATCTGCTTCAAGAGTATGTGGATGTGTTCGCTTGGTCTTATCAAGATATGCCAGGATTGGACACCGATATCGTTGTGCACAAGCTGCCGTTGAGGGAAGAATGCCCACCAGTCAAACAGAAGCTGCGCCGTACTCGCCCAGACATGGCTATGAAAATCAAGGAAGAGGTACAAAAGCAATGGGACGCCGGGTTCCTTGCTGTAACTAGCTATCCGCCGTGGGTTGCTAACATAGTACCTGTGCCTAAGAAAGACGGCAAAGTGAGGATGTGTGTTGACTACCGGGATCTGAACAGAGCCAGCCCAAAAGATGATTTCCCTTTACCTCACATTGATGTATTGGTGGATAATACGGCTCAGTTCTCGGTATTCTCCTTCATGGACGGATTTTCAGGATATAATCAGATCAAGATGTCACCTGAAGACATGGAGAAGACAACATTCATTACACCTTGGGGCATGTTCTGTTACAAAGTGATGCCATTCGGACTGAAGAACGCTGGTGCAACATATCAACGGGCTATGGTAACATTGTTCCACGACATGATCCACAAAGAAATTGAATGTTATGTGGATGACATGATTGCCAAGTCCCTCACAGAAAAAGACCACCTGGTAAATCTGTTGAAGTTATTCAAGCGTCTGAGGAAATACCAACTGAAGTTAAACCCCAACAAGTGCACATTCGGGGTGAGATCCGGTAAGCTGCTGGGATTTATTGTAAGTGAGAAAGGGATTGAAGTTGACCCTGATAAAGTCAAAGCTATTCGAGAGATGCCTGCACCGAAAACTGAGAAAGAAGTTCGAGGGTTCTTAGGTCGATTGAACTACATTTCGCGGTTCATATCTCACCTTACAGCGACCTGTGAACCTTTGTTCAAGCTGTTGAGAAAGGAACAGACGGTCAGGTGGAACGAAGACTGCCAGAAGGCATTTGACAAGATCAAAGAATACCTGCAAGAGCCTCCAATCCTTATGCCTCCAGTTGAGGGAAGACCTCTGATAATGTACTTGACAGTATTAGAAGAGTCAATGGGGTGCGTGCTGGGCCAGCATGATGAGTCTGGTCGAAAAGAGTATGCAATATACTACCTAAGCAAAAAGTTTACCGACTGTGAACAACGTTATTCACTGCTCGAGAAAACTTGCTGTGCTTTAGCGTGGGCTGCTCGCCGACTGAGACAGTATATGCTGACCCACACTACCTTATTGATCTCAAAGATGAACCCAGTCAAGTACATATTTGAGAAGCCAGCGCTTACCGGACGGGTTGCAAGATGGAAAATGATTCTTACAGAATATGACATCCAATACACATCTCAGAAAGCCATCAAGGGCAGTGTATTGTCTGAATATCTTGCTGAGCAACCCATTGATGACTACCAGCCTATGAGGTTTGACTTCCCTGATGAAGACATCATGTTCATAAAAGCAAAAGATCATGAAGAGCCTATTCACACTGAAGGGCCTGACCCGGAAGAAGAATGGACTATGATGTTTGACGGGGCTGTTAACATGAATGGTCGTGGTGTTGGTGCAGTACTCATTTCACCAAAAGGAGTTCACATGCCTTTCTCGGCGAAACTCACTTTCAACTGCACTAACAACGAAGCTGAATACGAAGCTTGCATTATGGGTCTTGAGGAAGCCATTGACCTCAGGATCAAGACATTGACTGTATTCGGAGATTCAGCTCTGGTAGTTAATCAAACCAACGGAAAATGGTACACTCACCAGGATCATCTAATACCTTACAGGGATTATACAAGAAGGTTATTGACTTTCTTCACAACAGTCAAGCTTGAGTATATCCCTCGGGACGAGAATCAGTTTGCAGATGCTCTCGCTACCATTTCATCCATGATCAAAGTTCAAGCTGCTAACATTGTACCTCAGATTTCAGTGTCCAGTCTTGATAGACCAGCATATGTGTTCGCAGCAGAAGTTGTCAAAGATGATAAGCCTTGGTTCCATGACATTAAATGCTTCTTGGAGGATCAGACATACCCACCCGGGGAATCTTCCAATGATAAGAAGACTTTGAGAAGGCTTGCTGGTAGTTTCTTTCTGAACACTGATGGGTCTTTATACAAAAGGAACTTTGATATGGTACTCCTCAGATGTGTTGACAAGACGGAAGCAGATTTGTTGATGCATGAAGTGCACGAAGGATCTTTTGGTACCCATGCAGGAGGGCATGCCATGGCTAAGAAGTTGCTAAGGTCAGGTTATTACTGGATCACAATGGATGCAGACTGTTGTGCCTATGCCAGAAAATGCCACAAATGCCAGATCTATGCAGATAAAGTGCATGTACCTCCCAATCCTTTGAACATCATGTCTTCACCATGGCCCTTTGCCATGTGGGGCATTGATATGATCGGCAAGATTGAGCCAACTGCTTCAAATGGCCACAGATTCATCCTGGTCGCCATTGACTATTTCACTAAGTGGGTCGAAGCAGCCTCATATGCAAACGTCACAAGACAAGTGGTAGCCAGATTTCTGAAGAGAGATATCATCTGTCGATATGGAGTGCCCGAGCGAATCATTACTGATAATGGTTCCAATCTAAACAACAAAATGATGGCAGAGCTATGCCGGGACTTCAAGATTCAACATCACAATTCTTCTCCTTACAGGCCAAAGATGAATGGCGCTGTTGAGGCAGCAAATAAGAATATCAAGAAGATTGTGCAGAAGATGGTAGTCACGTACAAAGACTGGCATGAGATGCTACCGTTTGCCTTGCATGGGTACCGCACATCAATCAGGACATCCACTGGGGCAACACCGTATCAACTTGTGTATGGTATGGAAGCAGTCCTACCAGTTGAAGTTGAATTACCCTCTCTGCGGGTCTTAATGGATGTTAAACTGAACGAAGCGGAATGGGTTCGGTCCCGATACGAGCAACTGAGTCTGATCGAAGAGAAAAGATTGGCGGCAATCTGTCACGGGCAGTTATATCAGAAGAGAATGAAGAAAGCCTTCGATCAGAAAGTCAGGCACCGAGAGTACCAAGTAGGAGATCTTGTGCTGAAGAGAATCCTCCCTCCTCATACAGACCACAGGGGCAAATGGACTCCAAATTATGAAGGACCATTTGTGGTAAAGAAAGTTTTTTCCGGTGGAGCACTGATGCTCAGCACCATGGATGGTGAGGATTTCCCGTCCCCTATGAATTCAGATGCAGTTAAAAAATACTTCGCATAAAAATGACCCGCTGGACATAAAAACAGAATGTAAGTCCAGGCAAAAATAGGGCATCCCGGCGAGTCAAAAACAGAATAAAAGACTCGGGCAAAAATAAGGGAAAATAAACAAAAAATGTGTACACCCGCTGAGTTGAAAAGCCACATTGGACAACTCAGGCAAAAATGGGTATCCCGATGGATTGAAAACCCGAAAGGGCGATCCATGCAAGATAAGGGAATAAGCGAATGACTGCATTCTGAATTCGTCTGTATCACTTGGAAAGCTTCGAAAGGATCAAGCTTCAATCAGAATCAGCCTTCTTCAGAAAGCAAGACAAGAAGAACGTCATTGTCATACGAGTCATAGTAGAAGAGGAAGCTCTTTAAAGCGTCGTCAACATCGCCAGCACTTTGTAACAGCCTCCTCCTTTCAGGAGATATGTTTCTTTGACTGTATCTTGCCAATTCAGGGCGCGTGAACTAATAAAATCAGATTTTTCAGTCATGTTTCGTTTTGTACATTTTTATTTGCAAAAGAATTGTCTGATGTCTCTAAAAATATAATTGCATAAGTACAGATGCTCTTCTCTAAAAATAAAAGCACATGCTTGCAGGGAATGTAATTGCTCTCGAAAGTACTTAACTCCTATGACGGAATCCAGTAGAGGATGCCTCGGGACCTTTTGTGCGTTTCCTTATCTTTACAGGATTGCAGGTATCCAGAACGCAACTTGGGGCATGCAAGTTACATCCCAGCAAGCTGGCAAACCAACAAACAGTCTTAGCACTCAAGGTGCTTTCTCCCCAGTTGAGTTGCCTCTCATTACTCTCCCCAGCTGAGTTACCTACAACTCTCCCAGCCGTAGTACCAATCATTCCTCCTCAGCAGAATGCAAGAATCAGGGAATCATCTCCCCACAAAGTCTCAGCCTCTATTCAGAAGAGAAACGCATGAGGGAGTCACAACAGAGTACAAGAGACTTCTACAAACCCCAGCTGGGTCCCTATATTACAAGGATATGTCGATCAGTGACTTATATCCCTAAGCAGATACGTCATCAGATCTATCAATGATCTCATCCCCAGCTGGGATGTCCACTTCAAACAGATCGACCAGAGATCTTCATGGCAACGGGATCCGAATCCCGGATCGGTATCTTTGCATAATCATAGCATTCGCATCATATTCACCCACAAAACGTAGCATTCCGTTTAATACGGAGCATTACGGCAAAAATCAAATACATGGCATAATCATAAGTCATGTTGTGAATCGAACGCTTGTAAATATTGACAGTCAATCAACAATACGCAAAAAAATCCCCCAGAGTCCCAGCAAAAGCAGTTGCCTCACAATTCACAAACACCAGTTGATACCCGCCCGTGTCATCGCTCCCCAGTAAAGTCGCCTAAGCACTCTTTACAAACAAAATCACCTGTATCACGGATACTTCCTGACACCCATCCGTGTCAGATCACCAGCAGAAAGCCAAAGACATCCTCTTTGCACTCACTTGTATATTCATTTTCTTGACACCCGTCCGTGTCATATCCCCAGCGCAGTCACTTACACTTTTACGACCCAGATACTTGTTGATATTATTACACTTTTCTCTTGACACTCGTCCGTGTCACTCTCCCCAGCAGATTAAACACTCATCTGTACAATACTCATACTCACTACTCATGTTACTCGTCCGTATTTTGCATACACCACTTATATACCCACAGATTCAACAGTAGTCTTTGTTCTTTGTTAACCAGTTGGTACTCGTCCGTACCATCATCTCAGAACATTGCGTCTAGTGTTTGTTTCTACATGATACCCGTCCGTATCATAGTCTTAAGGATGCTCGTCCGCATCTTTAATCCATACACCGCGTCAAACACTTGTGTCTTCTTGAATATAGATACTCGTCTGTGTCTATTATTCCCCAGAAGAATCCTCTCAGATTCAACACTCGTCCGTGTTCTCTGTTAACCAGTTGATACTCGTCCGTATCATCATCTCTGAACACGTGTCAGTATTTGTTTCTACCCGATACTCGTCCGTATCATAGTCTTAAGGATGCCCGTCCGCATCTTTAATCTATACACAAACGTCTAAACACTTATACCTTTCTTTTCTTGGTTGTAAACGCTCGTCCGTGTTTACTATATCCCCAGTAGATCGCCAACGAAGCAAATTTTCCTTCTTATCTGACACTCGTCCTGTGTCATGATAAACCTTGAGAGCAGCCGTCCCCTGCTAGGTGGTCGTCCTCCACCTCTTGATGTTCGTCCTCCATCATGCTCATCCGATGGCCGTCCCCATCGTTGTTTTATTTAGCAGCCGTCCCCTGCTAGGTGGTCGTCCTCCACCTCTCAATGATCGTCCTTCATCAATTTTATCCGATGGCCGTCCCCATTGTTGATTTTGGTTATCTAGGCATTCGTCCTATGTCATGATAAACCCCGAGAGCAGCCGTCCCCTGCTAGGTGGTCGTCCTCCACCTCTTGATGGTCGTCCTCCATCGTGCTCATCCGATGGCCGTCCCCATCGTTGATATTTTCGGCAGCCGTACCCTGCCAGGTGGTCGTCCTCCACCTTTGATGGTTGTCCCCATCATAATTCCTTTATTCCCCAACAGAGCAGCCGTCCCCTGCTAGGTGATCATCCTTCACCTTTGATGGTCGTACCCCATCATCTGTTTACTTCATTTATTCTTTAACCCGATGTCCGTCCCCGTCGTGGTCCCTTTTTCTTTTAGCCCGATGGCCGTCCCCATCGTTGGTTACTTTGCTTTGTGAACTTGACGGCCGTCCCCGTCATGTTTTCCCCAGAGAATTTTACAAATTTATCTTGATGGCCGTCCCCATCATAATTTCTTATTTTTCCCAGCTAGTCGGCCGTCCCCGTCTTGGATTTACCTTTTATCCCCAGCATGTCGGCCGTCCCCGTCATTGCTTTATTTTCAGCACTTTCCCAGCATGTCGGCCGTCCCCGTCATTGCTCTTTACCCAGCAGTCGTCCTCTGCTCGACGGTCGTCCTCCGTCGCCCACACTTTACAATATACTTTATTTCCCTTTTACAATCTATATCCCTTTTCTTCTTCATTCTGTGAGTGCAAATTTTGGACTGTCTTTGGTATTCAACCACAAGTTATCTTGTTTGCCTGTTAAGCCGTCGCTTACATCCTGCACAGCTAACTCATGATTGAATAGGGGCAGCTGTAAACACCCCAAATTTGCTCTCACCCATTCACTATGGCTTGTGATCATCTCATATGCATAAACACAATCATATCATCTCATATCTCATTTTTTATTCACTGCATAGATTCAAAGTCATCTGCACCTAGGGTTTGTGATCTGAGCAATCCAAGAGCCTCCTGAGCCACTCCAAAGGCCACCAATCACTTCAAAGGGATCCATGTGTGTTCTTATATCATACTACATCCTCTCAAAGTCAAAAATGCAAGAGAATCACAAGAACTGGGATTGGTATGGATGCAGAGCCAGGTTTGACTGCACAATTGACCTAAAATTAGGGTTTTGGTTTCAGAGGCCATAACTCCAAATTTTTTGGTCATTCTTGTTTCCATTGGTCTCTATATGGTATAGGGAGTATGCATATCAATTTTCATGAAGAAATTCCATGGGGAAGTCATCTGATCAAGAGTTGACTTTTCAGACAAGTCAGTGTAAAATCAGGGCATCTGAGGCCCTCAATGACCCAACCAAGGGGTGATCTTCATCATTTTGAGTGTATATGATCTTTATTTGATCATGGAAGAAGGTTGAAGTTCACAAAATTCAAGAATTTGAAGTTTTTGCAAAGTTGACTTTTTAGGGCATAGTTGACTTTTAAGGAATTTGTCAATTTATGCCATTTTTCAAGCCTTGCTTTTTGATCCAAAAATGCTTCAAATGGAAAAACTTTGGTCATGAAAGTTGTAGATTAGATCTTTCCCTTTTCAAAAAGTACAAGAACATGATCTAATTCATTTTGGATCAAAAGTTATGGTGTGACAAAGTTGGCAAAAATCACTAAAATTCAAGATATGCACCAAAAGGCAAAGTTGCAAATTCTCCTTTCAAGGCCAATTCAGTCATCATATGGGCTTCTAATTCACTCAACATGATCACACAACTTCTAAAAATAAGATTTGAACCAAAACTTCTCATGTTTCATGGCTTGTGTAGCAAGATAGTCACATGTGAACCAAAGAGGAACCAAGTTGCAAAAGCTCATGATCACTTCCATCCACTTGCTGCATTGGCCATTGAACCTTCCTAGCACTCCACACACACCATGCTGCGCAGCCCATAGCCATTGTACCAGCCTAGAACACAACCCATACCCCTCTTACACAAAAGTGGACTTTTTGCAAAAGGTGACTTACCTATCACAGCAGGCCAAGTCACATCAACTGACCAATAAGCTTTGTTTATGTGGATCAAATGCTGGCCATTAGACACAACAAGCAAGCCTGAAGCAAGCCATAACACAGCATTCACAAACTCACTCCCTTGAGCAAAAACCTTTGAATCTCTTTCCACAAGCCTCAAACACAAAAAGAAACTTCACAAACAATCTCAACTCACTTCACTGACCAGAAACCAACCATTGTTTTGGCCTGAAACCTCCCATATCACAAATACGATTTTCACACTCCCTTGGCCTGAGCTTCTGCAAACTCACTCAAGAGGCTGTTTAAACTCCAACCAAGTGTGCAAAGCTTCTAGGGAGGATCATTGGGACTTGTTTGAGCCAAAGAAGCAGCCAGAAAGTACCTGAATCGAAAGCTCCATCTCAGGTAGCTTCATGAACTTTTTTTCCAGAACTCCTTTTTCTTGTTAGAATCTTGTTCAGCATGTTGCACTGATCATTGGGATCTATTTACTTTTGAAAATGAGCAAGAAATGAGTATGTTATGATGTTCTGAAAGTTTGACCTAGAAATTTCTTTGCTTCGATTCTTGTTTATGTTGGAGTTTAAACATGATTTGATGCTGGATTCGTGCTTAGGATAGTTAGTAGATGATTTCTGGAGAGTTAGAGCTCCTAAAATGGCCTGGAGAGAGAGGTTGATTTTTGGGGTGAACGGGGAAGATGACCGGAACACTGTTCCGGTCACCTGAGGGTGTTTAACGGCAGGATTAGGGTTTAAACATTAATTAGCTGATTTTGAATTTGAGCCGTAGGATGTGGCGCCAAGTCTCTTCCCGCGCGCGTATGTTTGAATCTGGATCCTTGGATGTGCATACTTTTTCTTTTTTCAGTTTTAAATTCATTTATTTTCATATTTAATTCATTTGTTTTGCATAATTTATTAAAAATAGCAAAATTGTTTTAAAAATTATGAAACTTTTTCTCAAGAGTTTCACTAATTTTTAAAACACAAAAATATTTTTATTTTCATTTTTAGCATTTAAAAAGTATTTTTAAATATTTAAAAGTTTATTTTTAATTGATTAATGGAAATTAATTTATTAAAAATACTTTTAGGTATTTAAAAATCACCAAAAAATTCATGAAATGTTCTAAGACATTTAGAAACATTGTCCAACCTTCAAACCAAATTTCTTTTTTGATCTTGATGCATTTTGAGAATTTTTCATTGAATTAAAATCATTTTTATGCATTAATTTGATCCAAAGTTCAAAAAATCATTTCTGCCTATCCATGAAGAGTTGGACATTGATTCTTTTGCATTGTGTTTAGCATGTAGTTTGTGAGATTAAATGGCCATGATTTGATCTTTCATTTTCAATTTTTTTGGCATTTTTCTTGTTTAGGAACCCTAAAAGCCCCAATAACTTGTAAAAATCATAACTTGAGATTGGTTAAGAGTTGAGACCTCTCCTTTGGGCATTGATTTAGTATAGGATTAGGGGTCCTTTGTGTGGCATTTTCAATTTTTCATAATGTTGTTTGCTTCTGATTTTGGTTTGTGTTTGATGTATTGTTCATAAACCCTAATTTGGGCTTCCATATGCATCCATCTTGCATTCTCTTGCATAACATGACTTGCCATGACATTCCATGCCTCAATTTGATTCATTTGACATCATAAGACATATAGAAATCATGTTTGATCATTGCATCATGTATTTGCCATGTTGTATGTCATGTGTACTTCATAACTTGTCATGTATATCCATGCTTCCTAACTTGCTTCATTTGCATTCATGAACCTATATGATCATTTCCATGTGTTGCCTCATGTTTGTAGCATCTCATAGCATCATTACCATCATCAACATGCTTCTGGTTTTGTTTATCATCATGACATCTCATCACATTTGGCATTGCATTGCATTTTCTTTTCTAACATTTCAGGTGGTAAGTGCTTTGAGAAGTGAATTTGCCTTCACTTCTCATAACTTTTCTTTTCATCTCTCTTGCATCCATTGCTGCATTTTTTATATGTGTTTGAGTTTGAGCTTGCTCATTCTTCTCCTTCTCACTTTCTTTCTCCAAATTACTTGACTTCTTGAATGAAGCAAGTCACTTTGCTTCTCTTGATCCTTTCATCTGCTTCCTGGTGGCTCCTTTGAAGATTGTTTTTGTAAACTTCACAAACCTTAGGAACAACCAAGCATGACAATGATTAGGGTTTTGATTAGTTCCCCCCTTTTAGTTTTACCTTTGTGTCTCTTTTGAGTCTTCTCTTCTCACCTCATAATCAGGGACTAAACCCTAAAGGCTTTAAGGCTTTGTGATTAAGCTTATGCCTGCATCCTTCTCTTAGGATGGAGTGTATAACTTTAATCCTAAGTGTTAAACCCTTAATGTGTTTAAATCCTCTAATTAATTCACTTAATAAGTATCAAGACATCACACTTGTAACTTGGGCCTTGCATTAGGGTTCTAATTCTTCCTTAATTGGTTAAGAAGGACTAACCCTAGTGTTAATGGACAAGTCCCCCTCAAGTTGTCTGACAAACCCTAAAACTCACTTCATCATCTTACCATTAAATAAAATCCACTTAATCAAAGGCTTGTTTTGTCATGAGTTTAATCCCTAATCCTGGATTAAGTTGAGGAGCTTTCCTCAGCTTAAACATTCTCATCTATTATCCTTCTATTAGGATGGTGTAATGAGTCTGTTTAATCCCTGATTATGGCTTAACCTCATTACTTAACACTAAACAAAAATACCAAAAACATCTAAATAATCACAAGTAGGTTAATGATCTTAATCCTACATCAAAAGGTGATTAAGTGTGAGAATCTGACTTCACACTTAAGGTACTCTCATTACCCCTAAACAGAGGGAAGATGTGATGAGTTTACTAAATCCATTGGTTTAGGCTTAGGCTCATTAACTTATGACAAAATCCAAAAACAATAAAAGACTGAAAACACAAAAACAAACAATAATCGTCTCCTCCGGGATTCTTTTCTCATCTCATTCACTCACAAACGAGAGCTCGCTTCTTCCGTCTAATGCAAGACAGTTTGCACCTGAGCCAGAAAGGTCATACACTTGAGCATAGACAAGTAAGCAGTTCACAAGTCAATTCACCTTTCAGTCTCTTTGGGTCGAACTACGGTGTTCTGACTTCCTCATTGCACGAGAGGATACGTAGGCATAACTTAATAGTTATCGAACAAAAGTCTCCGTATATCCCCCCCTCTTTCAGCATTATTTTCTTAGCCTCATTATCATGAGCATTTCACCCTTGTCCTTACACAGACACTTCCATTATACACTTCACAATTCTTTTACACTGACACTTGCATTCTTTCCAGCTATGATATACCACTTGCACTGACACTACCCCTTTAAAACACAAACCTTTTAAGCGTGGATCCCGTCGAGTACGGCGGACAATCTGGGTGCTAATACCTTCCCAGGTTGTAACCAACCCCCTTTCTCAGTCTCTCTGGTTCGCAACCGTCTTATCCATATCTTTCTAGGTCTATGCAGCATTACCTTTCCTCCGGGATAAAAATGCCTAGCTGGCGACTCTATTCATCTCCAGTGAGTTCACGGCTGTGTGTCCTCATTGTCCCTTTCGCCGACCGTTCGCGTCTGTACCTTTATCTGGACTTAGCTTCATTTATGGGGAGCGACACCCGTTTACATGGAAAAATTTTGTAAACTCTGATTTTTAATTATTTAAAGGGTAGAAAATGGGGTGTTACATTAGTGGTATCATAGCAGGTCGGTCTGTCCGGCCAAGTGTCGAGTCTTAGTTGTCTAAAAATCGAGTATTGTTATTTGGTTCTAACTTTTGGTTGTGTTGTAGTGATAAGTTGAGATGGCTAGAAGGAATGACACTGCAATGGTTGTTATAATGCAAGTGATGGCTCAGGTTGTGCATAAATTACCAAATGCTGGTGAAGATGCTGGATCACATAGCTTGGCGACTTTTTAGAGAGAGAATTTGTCAGTCTTTGAAGGAAAACATGATCCAGATGCAACATTAGGATGGTTGAAGGAGATTGAGAGAATCTTCCGTGTTATGGGCTATACTCCAGTGCATAAGGTTCGGTATGGTACTCACATGCTGGTAGTCGAGGTTGATGACTGGTGGCTAGAGACTCGTGAGAGGTTGGATGTTGCAGGTGAAGTAATCACTTGGGATGTGTTCCGTAGGGAATTCTTGAGAAAGTATTATCTAGAGGATGTTCGTGGAAAGAAGGAGATTGAGTTCCTTGAGCTAAAGCAGGGAAACATGTATGTCACTGACTATGCTGCAAAGTTTGTGGATTGTCCAAGTTTTATCCTTATTATACCGGTGTTGGTGCTGAATTTTCAAAGTGCATATAGTTTGAAAACGGGTTGTGCTCTGAAATCAAGAAAGATGTTGGGTATCATAAGATCTGTGTCTTTTCTGATTTGGTTGGTACTTGCAGAATATTTGAGGTAGACAATAATGCTCATTACAAGGTTGTCAATGACAGAAGAGGAAAGTAACAACAGAACTGTGGAAAACCGTATGATGCTCCAACTAGAAAGGGTAAGCAGAAAGTTGCTTCGGCTCAGAGGACTAGAGGGGGAGGTTCTCCTACTAGTATAGTTTGATTTAAGTATGGTCAGGCTGGTCATAAAAGTAATGTATGCATTGCTGAGGTAAAAAGATTTTTTTGTTGTGGTAAGACTGGGCATGCAATAGCTGATTGTAAGCACAAGGAAATAATCTATTTTAATTGTGGCGAAGAAAGGAATATTGGTAGCCAGTGTCAGAAGCCGAAGAAAGCTCAGACTGGAAAATTGTTCGCGTTGGCGGGAACTCAGACAGTTAACGAGGACAGACTTATCAAGGTTACATGCTTCATTAATAGTACTCCTTTAATTACTATTGTTGATACTGGTGTTAAGCATTGTTTTATTGTTGTTGATTTTGTTCAAAGTTTGGGATTGGAATTGTCTTCTATGAATGGTGAGTTGATTGTCGAGTTTCCGGCTAAGGGAATAGTATATACTTCTCTTTTGTGTTTAAAGTGTCCTTTATCGATCTTCAATAAAGACTTCTATGTTGATTTGGTGTGCTTATCATTGACTGGGATGGATGTGATTCTTGGTATGAACTGGTTAGAGTATAATTATGTTCATATAAACTATTATCGCAAGTCAGTAAGGTTTTATACTCCTGAAGAGGAAGGAGTTGGATTGTTATCTTTCACAGAGATACATCAATTAAGGAAAGAGGAAGCTCATATGTTTTCGCTGATGGCAACATTGTCTGTTGAGAGTAAAACTATGATCGAGGAATTGTAGCTAGTGAAGGAATTTCCTGAAGTTTTCCCTGATGAAATTCCTGATGAACCACCAAAATGTTGGCATCCGAGTTGTCTGAACTAAAGAAGTTGAATTTGCAATTGATCTGGTACCTAGTACTAGGCCTGTTTCGATGGCACCGTATAAAATGTCGGCATCTGAGTTGTCTGAACTAAAGAAGTAGTTGGAAGATTTACTTGAGAAGAAGTTTGTAAGACCAAGTGTATCGCCGTGGGGAGCTCCAGTGTTGCTAGTGAAGAAGAAAGATGGTAGTATGTGACTTTGTGTTGATTATAGAAAGTTGAATAAAGTAACAATCAATAATAAGTATCCACTTCCAAGAATAGATAATTTGATGGACCAGTTGGCAGGTGTTTGTGTGTTCAGTAAGATCGGTTTGAGATCAGGTTATCATCATATCAAAGTGAAAGACGAAGATATTCAGAAGATGGAGTTCATAACACAGTATGGACATTATGAGTATTTTATGATGCCTTTTGGTGTGACTAATGCGTCGGGAGTATTTATGGAATACATGAACCATATTTTTCATACTTATCTGGACCGTTTAATAGTTGTATTCATTGATGATATTCTGATTTACTCTAAGTCAGAAGAAGAGCATAAAGAATATTTGAGATCAGTGTTGGAAGTTTTGAAAGATAAGAAGTTGTATGCAAAGTTATCCAAGTGCATGTTTTAGTTGAAAGAAGTCAGCTTTCTTGGCCATGTAATTTCAGGTAATGGTATCGTTGTGGTTCCTTCAAAGGTAGATGTTATGTTGCAATGGGAAACACCAAGGTAGGCTACTGATATTAGAAGCTTTTTGGGGTTAGTTGGATATTATAGAAGGTTTATTGAAGGATTTTATAAGTTGGCACTTCCGTTGACTAGATTGACTTGTAAAGTAAAGCTTTTGTGTGGGATGTGCAGTGCGACGGAAGTTTTACCGAATTGAAGAAGAGATTGACGTCAGTGTCGATTTTGACTTTACCAAATCTAGAAGAACTATTTGTCGTCTATTGTGATGATTTGTTGATGGGTTTAGGAGGTGTGCTTATGCAGAACAATAAGGTGATTGCTTATGCGTCATGGTAGTTGAGAACTCATGAAAAGAACTATCCTACGCATGATTTAGAACTTACTGTAGTTGTTTTATGCTGAAGATTTGGAGGAATTATCTTTATGGTTCCAGATTCGAAGTTTATAGAGATTATAAAAGCCTTAAGTATTTGTTTGATTAGAAAGAGTTGAATATGAGACAACATAGATGGTTGGAATTGCTGAAAGATTATGATTTCGGTTTGAATTATCATCCAAGTAAAGCTAATGTTTTGGATGATGCTTTAAGCCTAAAGACCTTGCATATGTCAGCAATTATGATTAAGGAATTGGAATTTTGGAAGAGTCTGCAAGAGGCGTTGGATTCTAAGTTGAGATTAAGTTCGACATATCATCCTCAAATAGATGGCCAAACTGAGAGAACAATTCAGTCATTTGAGGACTTGTTGAGAGCTTGAGTTCTTGAGCAGGGAGGTTCATGGGACACTTGTCTTCCGTTGATCAGGTTCACTTATAATAATAGTTACCGTTCTAGTATCATAATGGCACCTTTTGAAGCGCTCTATGGTCAGAGGAGTAGAACTCCACAATGTTGGCATGAATCTGGTGAAAGTGTAGTACTTGGACCAAAATTAGTTCGAGAAACTACCGAGAAAGTAAATTTGATCTAAGAGAAGATGAAGGCTTCTTAGAGTAGGCATAAGAGTTACCATGACAAGCGAAAGAAGGATTTAGAATTCCAAGCTAGTGATCATGTGTTTTTGAGAGTCACGCCTATGACTGGTGTTGGGAGAGATTTGAAGTCTGAGAAGTTCACTCCTTGTTTTATCGGTCCGTATCAGATTTTGGACATAGTTGGGAAAGTTGCTTACCAGATGGCGTTACCGCCAAATCTTTCGAATTTGCACGATGTGTTCCATGTGTCGCAACTTTGGAAGTACATTTCAGATCCGTCTCATGTGGTTAGTATAGACGATGTGCAAGTGCGGCATAATCTTAGTATGGAGACGAAGCCTGTACGAATTGAGGATCGTGAAACAAAGACTCTTCGAGGGAAAGAGATCGTGTTGGTGAAAGTGTTTTGGTTGGGAGCTGTTGGAGAAAGCATGACCTGGGAATTAGAGAGCAAGATGCGAGACTCCTATCCTGAGTTGTTTGAATCAGGTAAATTTTCGAGGACGAAAATGTTCTAAGTGCGGGAGAGTTGTAACACCCAAATATTTTTAATTATTTATTTTATTGAATATTTAATTATTAATTTGCGTTTTGTCGGTTTATTTTATGTTTTGGTTGATTAAGTCAATAAGTTGGAAATTTAAGTCGGAAGTCGTAGAAAATATTATTAGAGGTATTATTGTAGTTTCTGAAGCGAGTTGTGTGGTGGGCTAGTTTATTGTCCGAATTAGTAATTAGGAGGGGTGCAATTGTTAGGCCAATTATTAATTATAATAATTATTTTATTTAGATAAAAAGAAAATAAAATAAGAAGAAGTTAGGTTTTGTTAGAAGAAAATTTAGAAGAGATCGTGAGAAGAAGAGGCTAGGGAGAAAATTGCAGTCGGAAGCGATTTCCTGATTTCGATCGTGTAGGGCTATCTTCAATCCAATCTAATGTAAGGGTGGGTTAAATCCTTATAACCATGTATGATAATTGGTATTGTGATTCGGTATGTGATTAGGTAGTTTTAGGTTGTTGTGTTTTGTTAATGCTGATGTTGTTTATGAAAATCTGTTAATGTTTTACTTCGATGATTGTCTTGTGTGATATTGTTGTCTGATTGATGATTATATGTTGTTTATAAGTTGTTTTGTGTAGTGTTAATTTAATTTATGTTGTTGCGTTGTATAAATATCTGGAAAAAGTCGAATTCGGGGACGAAAACTCAGAATCTATAGGTTGGAAGAACACATGTGGCGGGAGCCACATGGGGAAAAAGGGAAAAACCACCTTGAGGTGGCGGGACCCATGCTCCCTAAAGGCATAGATGGCGCAAGACATGGCCTTTGTGGTGGGTGCCATATAATTGTGGCTACCAATAAGAAATTTTGGTGCAAGCCACTTGGCTCCTTGTATGATGGGTGGCGCAAACCACCATGGGTGATAGGGACTAGTCAATTTTGGTTTTCTGCAATATTTCACTAAATGAATATAATTAGTATTGTCTCATATTTGAGTAATTTCAACTTATAAAAAATTATAATTTTATGAAATGGTATTCTATTAAAGTATCTGTAACACGAAAAAAAAGCAGTAGCGAAGAAATAAGTTTTTGTATCAGTATGTGTTGAATTTTTTATAGAAAAGAAGTGGTTTTAGGAATTTGATAGAACCAAAATTTAGGCCTACATTTCCATGACAGATAAAATTTATCAATGAACAAAAAATTGGCAGGTTTTGTAATGAGCTCGTAATAATAACAGAATGTTAAAAACAGTGTTATTTTAGTCGGTTTAGCCGAATTAGGCGAAAAACTTAGTTGTCCGGAATTTAACAAAAAACGTCAGGGTAAGTCGGGTAGTTTGATAGTTGACTAATGTTATGTTGTTTTGTTGAAAAAGATGTTGAAAGTCAATTTGTAGGTACAGATTGAGTTGGTAAGTGGTTCCGGTTTACGGAAAATTTCTAGAGTTGTTATGTTGGAGGCCTTATAAGCCAATGTTGATTCTAAGTTGCATATGTCATATAATTTGTTGTGTTGCTGATGTTTCTATGTTGTTTGTGTTGTAAAATTGTGTATTCCATGTAGATCATTTGAATTTTATGTCGGAGCTGTTGCTCACAACACGTTGGCCTATATTGGCAATTAAGTTGAAAGTTGAAGGCTTATGCCTTGATGCCTCGATAACCTGGCAATAATTTTAAGTCGGGAGTTTTACTCCGAATAGTACCACATGCATAATTAGTCGAGTCGCATTAAAGTTGCATTTCTTCTGAGTTGTTGTTAATTTGTTGTTTTAGTTGATGTTGTGAAGTGGTGAATTGTTTATGACCCTTATCTATGTATTGCTTATCATATATCGTTTATAATTGTCATTATCTCACCCCTCTTGTTTTAATGTTGTCCTTATATTGGCAATGTGCATGTAATCAAGAGGAGTAGTCGGTTACCTTTAGTCGATTCGGTGGTTCTCACTCTAATATGTAGCACTCAGGGGGATGACGTGTGTCTGTTTTGTTGAATTGTTGCATGCTGAATTTTGTTTTAGTTGAAGTACTTTAGATTATTTGTTGCTTATTTTGAAGTTGTTTTATGTTGGATAAAGATGCTACTAGTGTTTATGAATCCACGGGATGGTGTTTTATGAAGTTGAACTATTTTGAGTATTATTATGTTGGTTTATGATTATTTCTGGAGAGTGCTATGTATTAAACATGTTATCTCTTAAGTTGAAATATTTTAAGTTGAAAATGTGATATCCCGTTTATGTGGAAAAATTTTGTAAACTCTAATTTTTAATTATTTAAAGGGTAGAAAATGGGGTGTTACATTTCCAACTTATCCATTTTTTTTTAAATATTTCTCCTTCAAAATGACAGCAACCTCACGAACAGTTCGACTAAGATCACCTTGTCGATAGACAATTTTAAAGTACTTATGAAAGGCTTGTATTTCTTTGATGTGAGTAGACTTACTCTTCTTGACCTTGTCCTGCACATCAATAAAAGCATGATCAAGCAAGGAGGAGAATTCAGTAGCAGTGAGAAAATGATCATTGTAGTATTTGCGCCACCAATAATTAAATGGGTGGGTGCACAAGAAAGTAGGTTGAAAAAACACTGGAGCCAGAATTGCTCTTTGAGCATTCCATCTGTCAAAATGAATAGTAGCAGTGTGTTGGTTGAAGATATATGTGTGGAATACTAAGTGGCCTTTCTTGTCATAAAGGCGTTTGAGGAAGCTATGACCTAGCCCAAACTGTCAAGAGACCAGATTTGGTTAGTAAGCAATTAGGATTGCATCACCTTTCCCAACATTTAACCTATGAACAATAAATTTAGGGATCAGAAAAGCCTCCCATATTGGAATGGATTCCAGGTGAAGTCTCCTTGATGGAGAGTTTGAAAATGACCTGGTAAATCATTTAGGATCATGCTTCCTCTCAGCAAAGGGAGCCATTTGTGGTGTGAATTCATATTGATGTTCAAACATCATGATGTAACTAGAGCAGGCCCCTTTCAGGGGTTCGCCTTCATCATTTGGTGTGAGATTGGCCAGTCGACACCTTTGGTGCTTCTGCGTAAGATTTCTTCGGAGTCTTCATCAACTTTCCTTTTTCTGGGAAGGACGGTTTCATAAATGGCATTCAGCCAAAGTTGAAGAAGCCAAAGAGGACCATTCAGGCTCATAGCACCAAAGGTCGTTGTTGGATTCCTAAGTCGAGACACCCCTTCACTGATAGATTCATAGAGTCTGGCTAGAATAATATCACATAGGAAAAATCCTGTATTATAATGGAGATGGTTTTCTAGAGTCAAGTACTTCTTTTCCACCAAGAGATATTTGGTGTAGAAGATGTATCTCGACAACCAGAGGGTAAGAAAAGAAATATGTTCCTTGTTGGAAACCTCTGTGTTCTCTTGGTTGAAATGGTGTTTGATGAAACAAGTGTATGTCAGCTTGGAGTCATTTAAGCCCATGGTATCCTCAGCATCATTGGAGGGGTTATAAGATAAACCACCAGGTCGAAGCCCTGTGATAGCGGCTACATCAAAAAGTATGTAGTTGATCAGTTGATATATTGTGTGTGAAGAAATCTCAAATCAGATAGTCTGAATATTGAGTCTGAAGGAAAAGTATGTTGAAGTGTTCCAGTTGTTGCATATGTCTGTATTTTGATATAATCAACTACTAATGGTTGATTCCCATGGGTTCACCTGCGTGTGTTTGTGTGGAGGTGTATGTGACTGATACGGATGTCTGAAAGAATGTTAGAACATCACCTCAGAAGGTGTCAAATGCCTGCATAAGAAGAAGAAGTCGGACTATTGTTCTACCTTGTGTGAGAAGGTAATCTTATATGTCCTAGAGTAAATACCTTGACAGGAGACTTGGTATTTGTCTATGTGATGCATAAAGGGGTATACTTTAACGGGAGACTTAGTATTTATCTAAGAATTATGCATATCTTTTGTCTAAATCTTATGGTTCAGAAAGTGTATTAAGTAATTGATGCTCATCCTCAAAAGGAGCTTTGGTTGTTCTTTCAAGGGGGAGTTAAGAAGTGATATTTGTGGTCTATTAATGCAAGAATGCAGATTGTTATTGATGAATGCAGTTGGAGTTTTGTTTTTCCCATGACAAGGAAGGTCGTTAGAATCATCAAGTTATAATTGACAAAATCATCAGGACTTTGTGAAGATTGCCTTACTCAAGGAGAAGTATCATCCTTGGTATAGCTGCAAGGTGTAGTTCTGAACTATTCCTTCTGAAGGTTCAGACAGTGGGAGGTTTGAAGACTTTGGAGAAACAGTGGGAGTTTCTTAACAATATATGATATTAATAGGAATTTCTGAAGAATCAATAAAATGGAGGTTGTCTACTCAAAGTTGGTTGGTGAATCAAGTCTATGAGAGTATGGAACTCTTGTTTTGTTAAGAGATGAGGTTCTTTCAAGTGGCAGAAGAAGGAGCTGAATTTGTCAGCTGGATATGGACTAACAATGTTCTAACATCTAGTTCAACATCAGAATCTCAATTGTAGAAGTGGAACATCAATTTAAGATAGAATGATCTACAGGGATTGAATGCTTCAAAAAGGATTGTTATCTTGACAACTTGCTGGAAATATATTTTATTGATTAAGATATCTTTGAAATATTTCTGATATACGTGAAGAAGACAAAGTGTTGCAGTTGGCTTTTTCATATGAGGATTCCTAAATTAGGTGATCAATCTGTGGGAATTGTTTGATCTCTAAATTGGATCCAAAGAATCAAGATAATCAGAGTGTGGCAGCTGGTTGGTCTTGAGGATTGTCTTTGAATAAGTTGCTCTTGGGCATAAGAGTGATGAGTTGAAGACTCAAGGATATTTGATCTTCTTGAAGGTGGATGGGAGTTTATCTCTCTCTGGATTTCTGATTCAAAATGGTGGCATAGTGTTGGTGAAGATTTTCAGTTCTTGGATTACTAAGCTATAGTAAGTCCAGTTGGTGGAACACATCAAGAATCTTAGTAATGAAGTATTGGTGTTTGGAAGATGTTATAATTGGTGTTAGGAAATTATCTGGGGTGTTTGTCTACATGGTTTCTAATTTTAGCCTACCTAATCATATGGGAGAATGATGAAGTAGATGATCTGTCTTGGAAGAAACATGTAGAGTAGACTGAAGTAGATCGGGTATTGATTGCTTAGAAGTCTGATTATGATCATTCATTCTGATTTCAGAGTTAGTATGGATGTGTATTGTCTGGATTGTATGGGCATTGGTGTGTGAAAGCTTAGTTTCAGAACCTGCATTCTAGAAGATGTTCAACTTGTGTAGTTCGTGGTAACAACAAACCAAGAAGGGATCAGGTGTGCTTTGGTATAAGACGTGAATGTGTTCAATTGGTAATTGAACAAAGGGTGAGCTATTGAAGACATGAAGACGCGTCTTATGTTTTCCTTACATTTTTGTACAACTGGTTTTGTGAAGTTAAGAGGGAGTAGTACCTTAACCAGGTTCTGTGATGTTACACATCATGTTGTGACATGTGCTACTAAGTATGGGATTTTTTTATAACATTTATTACTTAGTTGTGGTGTGTATGTACTTGTGATCCATATGAGGGGTGTCCTATGTGTCCAATAGGCTTATGGAATAAAGCTGCTATTTGCAGTGTATTTTGGATTCTGAAGAAGGTGTGAACCATGATGTTGTATTACTAGCAGACAGTATATGGTTGGATGTCAGAACATATTTCAGAACATGTGTATTGTTTCCTAACTAGGAATAATTATGGACGACACTAGCAGAAGAATGTGAAACACAGGTTTTATTCATGCATGTTTGTTATTGGGATGTTTATTTTTGGAGAGAAATTCAGTTGGTCAAGGTCTGTTTTTTAGCGATCCTAATTTAATGGTGCAAAATGTTTTGCTCCTTTCATAAAGATTTTGGACCAAAAACGCTTCCTTATTCCAGGATTGTTCGTTACTATCTATGTCCTTGCTCCCTATTTATAGAAGTGTATTTCTCTTCCATCAGCATGTGAGTATTTTCATCTTTTCTTCTTTCTAATGGGGTTCTTTTGTATCTGGATGAATAATGCATGGGTATGGTGCTGTGAGGGTTGTATTTGCCAAAGTTTGACTAAAAAGGGGGAGAAAGAGTGTGTGCAAATGATGTGCTTGGAGTTGTTGCCACAACAGCTGCATCTGTTATGTTCATGTATGATGGATGCCAGGATGTCAAGATGGATGTTAAATGCTAGTCTTTGTAACTTGTGTCCTGAGTTAAAGAACACAATTGTGACTTGTGTTCTGAGTTACATAAGGGAATGGGAGGTTGTTCTCTTAAGCCACCATTGGTCTCCTTGATGGAGAATGTTCAGTAGATTGAGAGGAAGGGTTCTAGTGAACCTGAATGGAAAGGGGTTGTAGTGGATTGGTTTGGCCAAGACTTTAGGACTTCCTACTCCTTGTCCACTGATGTTACTAGAAGAAGAGGTAGAAATAACTTGTCCACTGAAAGAATAGGTGATTGTTGTTCTTTTTTCAGTTAAAGCATGCTGAAGAAGATGTCAGACAACATGTCTTGACATAATGGAGAGTTTGCCTTTGGCTGTTGTTGTTTTTTTATGTTTTTGCTGCTGAAGTATGATGTGTTTTTTTTAATTGTATTTATTTTAGCCAAAATTTTCCAATGGGGGAGATTGTAAGTTCTGTATTTTTAGGATTGGCATTAATTTTGTAAAAAAAATATAGCAGCAATGTGTATGTACAGGTTCTTTGCAAAATAAAGAATACATTAAGCAAAGAATCCTTATTGTGTGCCTAAACATATTTTGTTGAAGTGTTTCAACATCTGGAACAACATGTCGATCAAAGATGTGAAGACAGTTCATTCGACATCATGGACTATTGTAGATGGATTGAAGATTCTGTTATGCTTTAATAGAAAAAGAATAATTTGAAGATTTGAAGCAATCCAAGTGGCGTTGTTTTTAAAGATCTTGAAGAATCAAATTTTCATTGTAGATAAATTTCAAATATTGAATAAATATAGAGATATATTAGGAAGTTGTTTATTTGGAGATCTTTTTAATTGTAGCATATTTTTCTGCATTATTGTAGCAGCTGTTATGCTTTATTTTTTAGGCCCAAATCCAGTAGGGAATAGATTATAAAAAGAAACCTTGTAACCTAGGTTTAGCAACCAACCGAAAATGTAAAGATCGTATCATTAGGGTTGTGTTCTTGTGGGATCCGTGCACAAAAAAGTTTAATGTTGTGGTTGTTTTGTTTGTGAGCCTCGAAGCTATTAAGTAAGAGGTGTATTATTCTTGGAGGAAGTTTTTAAGGAACTCTTAGATGTTATCATGGAAGTGTGACTTCTGGTTTGAATTGTTGGATAGGTAAAGATCCGTCAATATCAATAATTGAGAGTTGGGACTGTGAGATATCACTGAGGTGATTGGAAGTGAGGATGGGTTTCTCATATTTAGGAGTTTCTAAGTAGAAGTTCCATTGGTAGTGATTAAGTGAGAAGACTGTGAATTGTAGGTGTTTGTTGAGAAGTGTTTGAATTGATACTACAAAGTGGATTTCCTTCCTGGCTTGGTAGCCCCCAAATTAGATGAGTTTACATCGAACTGGGTTAACAATTTGAATGTGTTCTTTATAGCCTTTCTGTTTATTTTATGTAGTATGTGTGCAGAATGTCATATCAGATGTCTAAACATCCTGAAGAATGTTTGAATCTGATATAGCATAATTTTAAAATACTGTTGTTTGTATATTTCCATGTTTATATGTAACAGAACAGATGTCTCAACATCATATCTGACACCTGAGTCTGTCATACAAGCATTTCAAAAGGAACCATTATCTGAGAGTTATACAAGCTTCTTATTTCAGCAAGCTTGGGTTCTGGTACAAATTGACGGTTCTTGACTCTCTTAGGTTCAGAGAGATTGGTGAACGGAGACAATTTAAAATTTATTACAACCTGCAGTATTCAATCAGTTGAAACAGCAGCTTGATTTCGAGCCTCCGGTGACAAAACCGGCTAATGCTGTAGAATCGAATTTAAAACCAAACGCGATCGATGCTCAAGCTGCAGGGAATACACCAAGACAAATAAAACCTAGGCTTAAAGTAACAAATACCAAATGGATTAGTTTACCACAAATTTCAACAGCTATCAATTTCAGTTCAAATAAATTACATGATACCTGCAATGCAGGCCCACCACTTTTCGGAAGCTCTAGCTGCAAATTTACGGATTGGTAGAAATCAATGAGTTACATTAATTACGGTGAGAGCAGCGGACACAAAGCCATGAATAGAACCAGTGCTGCTACCATAAAAATGATCTGTATCCAATTTTCATGTTATGGTTATATCTTAGAGTCAGCTGCGATGGTCACACGACATGAGCAACACAAATATCTCAATCAACCTGCATGGTATTAACAAAGATCATCATTTCAAAGAGTAAATAAAAGGCACAAACATGAAAGAAAATAACAGATCATAAGCATAATTCATAAGCAACTTGCACAAGAAGTTTCTTCTTAAACTCCAGGTCTTCATAAGATGATTCATAATGCTTCAAGTTTCTTCCCATGCCAATACCAACATGTACAGGAAAATGAAGAGAATGAGTGGTCAGTACAAGCAGGAATACTGAGAATTCAAGGCATCCATAAATAGCATTATGCATAAAATATCAATGTGCATCAGATAAATTCATGTTGTTTTGGCATATGGAATTTTTGCACAGTCAGTCAACAACTCGGAGAGTCCAAACCGAAACAAAAACATATAGCAGTAAAAACTTTTGCAGTACCGAAATCTATAGTTCACAGTAGTAAAACACCAGTGAAAACAGGATTTTGGCAAGCAGTAAATCAACGATTTTCTTGCAGTAAAAAGCTCAGTGAAAAAAAGCAAATTTGAAGGTAAAATTTCATCTAGGACCACAAGTATTCTAAAGGAAATCCCAACTCACACTATAGACAAACGACTACGTGACTCACCTTTAGCTGACCCAACAAAGCCACCTAAAGATTCTTTTTTAACCGTTTGAAGATTTTCCAGCCCTTCCGAATGCAAATCTTTCTTCAATCTCACACACCAATTCATCTTCATTCTCCTATAAATAAAGAGGTCCATTCATTAGAGACGGATACAAAAAAAAAAAGAAACCCTAGATAATGAGAAGAAGCATATGAAAATAGAAAGAGATGAAAAAAAACTCATAAATCACCGTGAATCTCACAATCACACCACAAACCTTCGAAACTCACGCCGCCGTGAGAAGCCGTCGTTGAGAAGGAGTCGGAGAGATCCGAGAGTCGAAGAAACAGAAAAGCCAAACCCGGTTCAAGATTGATTTGCGAGAGAGAAACTCGTTTGAAACTCATGAACGATTCTGAATCGTGCCGCCATGAACACCAATACAAATCTGAGTTTGAAACCGTAAAAGGCGAAAACATAGGCCTTCCAAATCAGAGACCGTCACTGTGAGCCGTCGCGAGAGAGATCGAGGATCTGAACCTCAAACTACCGTCGGTCACCTCGGATACGCCTTCACCGTTGCTGGTTCCAAGGGTGGGTGATTTGTTTCTTTATGTCGTGTTTTAAAAGAGGGGGAGCCTTGCTTACTGTGTTTTATTTTTTAGGAAAAATGAGTTGTGTACTTGGTGATGGGGCATTTTTTTCTAAGAGTTTTTTTTTTCTGTTTTGCTGAATTTCTTTTGGGCTTAACCCTTGGCCTGATGATAATCACACCGCCTTTGTCTAATACTTCACCCCTTCCTTGTTTTATCATTCTCTTGTTTTATCTATGATCTATATTTAATGTTTGTTCTTGATTCAATAGTTTTTTTCATTTATTATTTCCAGGTCTATGATATAAGCGTGATTCCTTGATATTCGGTATTTACCGACGTTATCGGAATTGTTATGAGACCATATCTTATTTCTTTTACTTTTAACAAATTTCTAATTAATTTTTAGATTTATTGTTATTGATTTAATTATTAATGGGCCTATGATAAAAAAATACGGTTTATCGATATTCCATTAAGCGACGTTATCTAAACCAATTTGAGGCCGATTTTTCTTTATTTATTATTTTATCAATTTATTGATTTTTACATCTTGGTCTATGATATTATCGTCCGTTTTGCGACATTCAATTTATTGACGTTGTTTGAATCGATATGAGACCGTTTTCTATTTTTATAGTTTCTAATTTATTATTAGATTCACTTTCATTATTAATTTTATTATTATTATTTTGGTCAATGAATAAATATTTAAATATTCGATTTCGATTAAATCGACGTTATTTAGATTAAATATGAGGCCAATTCTTTTTATTATTATTATTTCGACTTTACTTCATTTTTATGGCCGATGATATAATAAACGATTAAATTATTTTCGATATTGTAAAATCGAAATTTTAATCAATAGGAGGCATTTTTATTTAATTATTTCATTTCCACAAACAAATTAATTTAGTAATTTATTACTTTTTTTTCATTATTTAAGTACTTTATTAAATTCGATTAAATTAATTATTTATATATATTATTCTGTTCCAATTTAATTGTTGCGATATTAATATAATTCTTTTTTATCGCTTTAATCAAATTGCAAATTAATCGAACGTATTGTGCCTTGTCATCGACTTTTCCGAATTCGACATTCAAACATTTTCATAATTAAATAACGGAATAACTGAATTCTGGAGTCTCACATTCCTTGAATTCTTGAATGAACTCTTCCGAGGCTCGCCCCGCGGAACGCGGTTCATTCGACATTCCGTAATTAAAACTGTTAATATACATATCAGATAATGAAAGAATTGAATTCTGTAATCTAGCATTCCTTGAATTCTCGAATAAATTCTCCTGAGGCTCGCTCCTCAGGACGCGATTTATGTACCCTTTCATTCTTAAAATCCTAACCTGATCAAACATTTTTCGTTAAAGCGAACTTTGTTTAAACTCTTTCTTCTTCGCAAATAAGCTAGTGCTTCAGCCTCCTATTGCAAGCAGATAAGCCAACGCTTAGAAGTTAGAATGCGGTTCAAACAACTGTTCATTATAACAAAATAACCAACGAACCTTAGTACCTTGAACTACGAGGCTCTGACTTTCCCATTGCACAAGGGAATACATAGGCACACGGATCTTGTTCCCTGCCGAGCACCCTAGGAATAAAATAACCCATTTCTCTTATTAACCCTAATTTAGAATCATTCGCATTTATTATTCGAAGAAAACAGAAAGCATAAGTTAACATTAAATCGCAAGTGAAACTAAGAGGTTCCCGTTGAGTACAACGGACATAAGGGGTGCTAATACCTTCCCCTTATGTAACCGACTCCCAAGCATAGAATTTGGTTTCAATGACCTTGTTCTATCCATCTTTCTTTATTAAGGTTTTATCTATATCTTCCTATTCTTTCATTAGAATAAATAGAATTAGGTGGCGACTCTGTTATTTTCATTTGTTCCGCGGTCGGCGCGAGGATCGTATTTTTCGAGGTACGACAGCTGGCGACTCTGCTGGGGACTTTAGAGAGTCGAACCTAACTAAGTTCACTTTGCGATCAATGTTTACATTGCTTATCTGTTTTCTTCAGGTTTTTATTTATGCTTGTTTATTCGCTCTTCTTATTATGATTATTATCATACTTGCTTGTTGAATCCTGGGATGACACTTGAGTCTTTGAAAAAGAAGAGGAAACATCTAAGTTAGATTTGGAAGTTATTAGTGTTAGTCTCCGAGGACTCGCTCCTTGCAAGCCTAGCATGAAAGCTCTCCCCGAGAGTAGACCTATTCGTAGATCTCGTCATAACACAGCTAGCCTGTTGCATGACTTGATTCGTGAAAGGGCTGTGACTCGGGGAACTCCTAGAACCAGTTTCATTATTGGTAGTTGTGTAATGTTAATCTCCGAGGACCCGCTCCTTATGTGCTTAACATGAGAACTCCACTCAAGGTAGACCTGATCGTCACTATCGTCAAAATACAGCTAGCCTGTGGCAGGATGTTGGTTCGATTAACGTCCATGACCTTGAGTATCTTAACCCTTTACCGTAGAAACTATCATGTGAGAGGTTTGTGTGGGTAAAGAACCTAGAACCATCCTTCTAGTGCATACCTGTAAAGCTCCTTTTATTATAGATATTGGTTACACTCTCGTTTTGGTGATTAACTTTGGATTTCTATTTATCATCCTTTTGAATTATAATTGCTCATTGCATTTTATTTGCATATCACTGCATTCATGTTTGCATTCATTTTGCATACGTCGTAGTTGCTCATATTCATTCGTTCTCGTCTTCAGAGTTGTTGAGTACCTGTCAAGCTGATTCCTCCACGCAGATACAGAACTAGGGCCCACGAAAGAAGAAGAATGGCCGAATAAGAAGAACATATCAAGCGAGTCAGGGAAGACATTGATGACCTGAAGAGCAGTGTGAGCAAGATTATGGATATTCTCCAAGTCTTGGCTACTAAGGACACTCCAGCTCAGAGGACCGTCACCTCTGAAGTCAGTAGTTTCGTCATTAACGCAGAGTCTTCAAAACCTGCTAGCACATGGTCGGAATTTGGATTGCCACCAGGTTATACTTCGCCATTTGCAACTACTCAAATGACTGGTACATCCACATTTTTCGAACCTGGAGTGTTCGCTGACTCTCAACCTAATGTGCATATTGTTGCCCAAACTGCTTATGTGAATCCTCCCTTCGTGCATAATCCACCATCTTCAGTACAAGGAGAGGTTAGAAATATCGAGGATGTTAGGGAACAGTGTATGACTCTGGAGAAAAGGATAAGAGTTGTGGAAGGATTTGATGTCTTCAACGCTGCCGCATCAGACATGTGCTTGGTTTCGAATTTGGGTATGCCGGACAAGTTCAAAATGCCAATATTTGAAAAATATAAGGGAGACACTTGCCTAAAAAGCCATATGATCATGTATTTCCGCAAAATGGCCGCCCATGCTGATAAAGACAAACTGCTCATCCATTGCTTCCAGGATAGTTTGAGTGGGGCATCTTTGAAATGGTATATGGGACTCGAGAAAAGTCGTATCCAATGCTGGCAGGATTTGCTTGATGCATTCCTTAGACAATACAAATACAATCTGGACATGGCGACTGACCGCCTTCAGCTTCAAAACATGTCTCAGAAAGAAAAGGAATCATTCAAAGAATACGCTCAGCGTTGGAGAGAGCTAGCTGCTCAGGTTGAACCTCCCTTGGCGGAGAAAGAACTTACTGGTCTATTCATGGACACTCTTCAACCTCTATACTGGGAAAGGATGATAGGTAGCGTATCATCTAGTTTTGCTGACCTAGTCACTATTGGAGAAAGGCTAGAGGAAGGAATCAGAAAGGGCAAGTTTGGAAGTGCTGAAGCTTCTAATGCTGCGAGAAAGTCCTCTGGGAATTTTCAAAAGAAGAAAGAGGGTGATACTCATGTTGTCAACACTGAAAGAAGACCCTACTACAGGCAGCAACAATATGGTGAAGCCCAAGTAGCCATAGTTGCTCCTATGGTTAATACTCCACCAGCTCGAGCTCATCCACAAAGGAATGTTGGTCAGAATCAGACTCGCAATCCCAGGTCCAGGGCTCCTATTGATCCTATTCCCATGAAGTATGCTGAGATTTTCCCTGAACTGTGCAAGAAAGGTCTTGTCACCACCAGACCTCTTATTCCTCCAAATCCTCTTCCACCAGGATTTAGGAGTGATCTTCATTGCCCATTCCATGAAGGAGCTGCAGGTCATGATATTGAAAACTGTTTTGCTTTCCAAGCTCGAGTTCAGGACTTGGTCAGGGGAGACGTGCTCACCTTCACACTGAGAAAGGTTCCCAGGGTTGAAATAGATCCCATGCCAAAACAAAGTGGCTGAAGATTTGATCGAAGAATCACAAGTTACTACCTAAAGCCAGTGGATCGGACGGGAAAGCTCATCCTTGCTACTGATTAGACATTAGGCCTTGTTTCTTTTCAGTTTTAATTTCCTTGTTTATGTTATGTGTATTTGTTTAAAGACTTTGTTTGTTCTTTAATGTTAATGTTAATGAGATGAGCATCGCATGTTTTTGAATCAATTCATTCACCTTCATATTTGTGCGTATTTATGCTTTTCATTTTCAAAAATTCCAAACAATATATACCATTGTTTCTCTTATTCATTTATTGTATAAGCAATGATTGGAGGGAGGATGACGAAAAATATCCAAATTGTTGAATGGTATGCTTTCAAAATAAAACCTTGCTGATGATATACAGGCATTGTTTCAACTCCCAAACACTGGAGAAATAAGGAAGTTAATCCATTGCTAACCCCTTTGAGCCTAGAAGTTGGAGTTTCTTTCTACACGAAAAAACCGCAATCTTATCCCGGGGCAGGGTAGTTCTCAATTAATTCAAATATGCATTCAATTTCAGGAGGATTATTTGTTACATCTTTCAATAAGGATTTCAAGCCCAAGTTTTCCTTCACACAGTTGTCAAAGAAGTTAATGGCAGTCATTGTCCAAATCAAAAATGAAAAAGTCGCTAAGTCAACACCTAAAAGGCGACTTAGGCAAAAATAAAAGCATCCCGGTGGACTGAAAACATCAAAGATACGGTCCAGGCAAAATTTAGGGATAATACACAATTCAAATCAAAAGCGGTCACCAAAATTCCTCAACAAATACAAGGATGAGTTGATCCAAAGTCCTCATAAAATAAGACCAATAAAATGTTGTGAAGAAGCAATGATTTCTATCCAATAATCCTTTGTCTTCTGAGCCATCCTCATCAGTGCAGTTTCAAATAACCTGAATGTATAGGTTAAGTTAATTGAGCGTAGGACTGAAGATCATCATAGAGAATGGGTTGGGTAAAAAAATTAAATTTTGAGCCTTATATCCTTTGTTTCATAAACCGTGAAACAGACCACGTTACAACCCTTTAAAGACCTAATTGAAGTTCGGTTTGTTTCGAAAGCATATCTCAACAAGGTTGCGTAAGCTGACTCCTCATGAGATTTTCCAATCATTCGCTTTGATATTATACCTTTTGCATTATCTTTCACTTTGCATTATCTTTCACATTGAGTGTTTAAATAAACATTGCATTCTTACCAGTGATTCATCCTATTTACACCAATATCATTCTAGTAATGATTTTGATTTTAAAATTTTTGCTTGAGCGTTGCATTAAAATTAACCTTTTGAATGAATATTTTATTTGCAAATAAGCACTCCTCATCATGGAATTTCTTAGCAGTTGAGAAACTTGGCCAGTGATCCTATCAGGGGCACCTTACAGCCAAAGATTGTATTCTTCAGGGAATCTTCTTTCTAGACTCACACTGGGGCAAACATTTCAAGCGGCCAGTCAGGCAGTCACTTCAGAATCATTCAACATGGGGCAGTTTACTTCAAACAATCCCCAAACAAATATTATCACTTTTTCTCAATAAGGGTCAACATCATGATACTTCTAACAAGTATAATAGAAGTTGTGTTCAGAATATCTTTCAAGGGGCATAGTTGGCAGAGTTCATTGTGTTGTGGAATCAGCTGCTTCAGCCGCACCTCTCCAAAGGAGTCTTATTCCGGTGGTCTTAGCATTTGCATTGCAATCATTACACCGTTTGCATCATACAATTTCATATCAAGCATAGCACGAAGTTTACTTCATGCTCATACGCATTTTCTAAGGTCTTGTTATCTTACCTTGTGGTCAAAGTCCAATTTTGTTTGGCATCCTTTAAAGTCCAATTCTATTGGCAACCACCAAAATTCGAAGTTCAACTCACTTGGCACTTACCAAAGCGGTCGTGTCTGTCACCCTTTCTTTCGTATGTTTATCTTCCCTTTCCTTCAAAGGTCTCTCTTCGGATAATTCCCATTGAGAAATTTGACGTGGACATCTCTGTTTCCTTCAAATTTATCTTGTTAAGATATTTGACATGGATATTTCATTTCCTTCAAACTATGTTAAGTTTGGCGTGGAACTCTATTCCTTAAATTTTTGTAAAGTTTGACGTGGACCCCTTCTTTCGAATTTCTCTCTCTGGTTGGTCCCATTGAGGAATTCAATTTTTTTCTTCGACTTTCTCTCTCCGGTTGTTCCCATTGAGAAGTTTTCATTTTCTTCTAATTTCTCTCTCCGGTTAATCCCATTGAGGAATTTCAAAGTGCGTACTAACGATCTTATCAAAAGTTTCATTGTATTCCATTTTCTTTCTTCGGTTAATCCCATTAAGAATCTAGAAAGAATATTTATTTCCAGATGAGAAGTTGGATGTCTCTCTTGTTGTACCTTCATGATTTGGTTTCATTCCACATCTAATGTTCTTAGATGTTTCGGACGTTGACTTCTAAATTTGGTACTGGTGCATCCATAGATTTTTCTGGGTGTCTTTAATACCTTTCTCAGGGTTTATTCCTCTCATTTCAAGTATTTCTGACTATTCTCTGTAACCCAGACAGATTTTCATAAATATCTTGATTTTCCTCAACCGGTTTCTTACCTTATCATTTTTATTGTTTTCTCCTCATTCAATCATTTCATCATCTTGGCAGACTTTAAGTCATCATATTTCATATCGCAGTCGAATTGCATTAATCCCTAGAAATTACATCCATACATACATTGCATAGCATTTTGCATCGACCAATTTTTGGGTATTTTTGTATCTAATTGACATTTATCCTGGAATTTCCATTCTTCGGATTTAAGATAATTAGATAGGGGCATCTGTCATACCCTAAATTTGTCCTACTTTTTCTTATTTTTTTATTTTTATTTTTCTGAGAGAACATCTGGCTTATGGCCATGATCTTTTAGAAATTAGGTCATATAGTTTCTATGTACATGATTTTTAGGACTAACATTTGCGCAGGTATATTAAGTTCAAGTAGATACAGGGTTTCGTTTTTGTGATCAAGCATTTCAACACTATAATCAATTGGTGTTGGTTTTAAGGTTCTTTTCCAATATTGACGAAGTTTACTCAGATAATGGAATCAAGTTTTTTTTCTATGTTGGAAGAATCCAAATGGATGTGAATCAATTTTAAATGGATTTCCTGGAATGGTTTTAGAAGTGCAACAAAGAATATATGAAAAAATATCTTGGTTTTGAATTCAATTCAAACTTGATGTCATTCACTCATTTTAAATTTAATTCCTTTGAACTCATGGCACGAATTCAAGGTGTTGAAGTATCTGCGCCATATGAGTTGGTTGAAAGAATATGAGTTGGTTGAAATAGCCATGTCCATTTGTTCTAGAGCCATGGGATTCATTTGTTTCAAGTGTCATGTCAAATTTTCTAGGAATCAAGAGCATTTAAATTCATATACTCACATAGAGCTCATGTTGTGGTGCTTCCATATTCAGACGACAAGCTTGTATTACACTAAGACTATGTCCTTCATGCTAAATTCATTTATGTAAAGGACTCAATCCTAGGAAATTTGAGACTGCATTAAGAAATTCGGGCAGCAACCATGAAAGTGTCAATCAAAATTCCAAGGCACAAGAGTTTTTCTTTAATTAAGAAAGCATCATAGTACAAATTGCAGGAAGCAAATTCAAAATGAATGGCAAGAGATTATTACAGGCTTCCAACTAATTCAAAAATAATTGTCAAGATTAAAGAAATTCCAAGAGTTCATTGTTCCAATGAGATTTGAGATTACAAGTTTTGCTATGTTTCAAATAAAAAAACAAGCACGTGGAATTGAAATTCAAGCGATGGAAGGCTACAATAATGATACAAGAATTCCTAAGTTCAACAACCTTCAAGCCTAAGCCACGGATTGCACGTCGTTCGTCCTTTTTCTACTAAGTGGCATTCCAAATATTCATCCACATGAGATGCAATTATTTTATAAAGTCATACACCTTTCACAGCTGTGAATTTGCGACGTTACGATTTCCACCGTGTTTTTAGACATTAATCTTCCATGACAAACCTGCAAGACAAGATGCCAAGAAAGAATACCATGAGTTCAGGCTTCATATAAAAGTGAAAGAAGGATTGATGAGCAGCTTAAAGTGTTTGGCATTATTTCATATATCAGGGCCATCACAAGCATATCAGGACAATGTTTAGAACCATTTGCACTAAGACAATTTAAAATTTATTACAACCTGCAGCATTCAATCAGTTGAAACAGCAGCTTGATTTCGAGCCTCCGGTGACAAAATAGGCTAATGCTGTAGAATCGAATTTAAAACCAAACGTGATCGATGCTCAAGCTGTAGGGAATACACCAAGACAAATAAAACCTAGGCTTAAAGTAACAAAGACCAAATGGATTAGTTTACCACAAATTTCAATAACTATCAATTTCAGTTCAAATAAATTACACGATACCTGCAATGCAAGCCCACCACTTTTCGGAAGCTCTAGCTGCAAATTTGCGGATTGCTAGAAATCAATGAGTTACATTAATTACGGTGAGAGCAGCAGACACAAAGCCATGAATAGAACCAGTGCTGCTACCATAAAAATGATCTGCATCCAATTTTCATGTTATGGTTATATCTTAGAGTCAGCTGCGATGGTCACACGACATGAGCAGCACAAATATCTCAATCAACCTGCAAGGTATTAACAAAGATCATCATTTCAAAGAGTAAATAAAAGGCACAAACATGAAAGAAAATAACAGATCATAAGCATAATTCATAAGCAACTTGCACAAGAAGTTTCTTCTTAAACTCCAGGTCTTCATAAGATGATTCACAATGCTTCAAGTTTCTTCCCATGCCAATACCAACATGTACAGGAAAATGAAGAGAATGAGTGGTCAGTACAAGCAGGAATACTGAGAATTCAAGGCATCCATAAATAGCATTATGCATAAAATATCAATGTGCATCAGATAAATTCATGTTATTTTGGCATATGGAATTTTTTCACAGTCAGTCAACAACTCGGAGAGTCCAAACCGAAACAAAAACATACAGCAGTAAAAACTTTTGCAGTACCGAAATCTATAGTTCATAGTAGTAAAACACCAGTGAAAACAGGTTTTTGGCAAGCAGTAAATCAACGATTTTCTTGCAGTAAAAAGCTCAGTGAAAAAAAACAAATTTGAAGGTAAAATTTCATCTGGGACCACAAGTATTCTAAAGGAAATCCCAACTCACACTACAGACAAACAACTACGTGACTCACCTTTAGCTTACCCCACAAAGCCACCTGAAGAATCTTTTTTAACCGTTTGAAGATTTTCCAGCCCTTCCGCACGCAAATCTTTCTTCAATCTCGCACACCAATTCATCTTCATTCTCCTATAAATAAAGAGGTCCATTCATTAGAGACGGATACAAAAAACGAAACCCTAGATAATGAGAAGAAACATATGAAAATAGAAAGAGATGGAAAAAAAACTCGTAAATCACCGTGAATCTCACAATCACACCACAAACCTTCGAAACTCACGCCGCCGTGAGAAGCTGTCATTGAGAAGAAGTCGGAGAGATCCGAGAGTCGCAGAAACAGAAAAGCCAAACCCGATTCAAGATTGATTTGCGAGAGAGAAACTCGTTTGAAACTCATGAACGATTCTGAATCGTGCCGCCATGAACACCAATACAAATTCTAAATTGTGTTTTAAAAGAGGGGGAGCCTTGTTTACTGTGTTTAATTTTTTAAGAAAAATGAGTTGCGTACTTGGTGATGGGGCATTTTTTTCTAAGAGTTTTTATTTTTTTTCTCTTTTGCTGAATTTCTTTTGGGCTTAACCCTTGGCCTAATGATAATCACACCGCCTTTGTCTAATACTTCACCCCTTCCTTGTTTTATCATTCTCTTGTTTTATCTATGATCTATATTTAATGTTTGTTCTTGATTCAATAGGTTTTTTTCATTTATTATTTCCAGGTCTATGATATAAGCGTGATTCCTTGATATTCGGTATTTACCGACGTTATCGGAATTGTTATGAGACCATATCTTATTTCTTTTACTTTTAACAAATTTCTAATTAATTTTTAGATTTATTGTTATTGATTTATTTATTAATGGGCCTATGATAAAAAATACGGTTTATCGATATTCCATTAAGCGACGTTATCTAAACCAATTTGAGGCCGATTTTTCTTTATTTATTATTTTATCAATTTATTGATTTTTACATCTTGGTCTATGATATTATCGTCTGTTTCGCGACATTCAATTTATTGACGTTGTTTGAATCGATATGAGACCGTTTTCTATTTTTATAGTTTCTAATTTATTATTAGATTCACTTTCATTATTAATTTTATTATTATTATTTTGGTCAATGAATAAAATATTTAAATATTCGATTTCGATTAAATCGACGTTATTTAGATTAAATATGAGGCCAATTCTTTTTATTATTATTATTTCGACTTTACTTCATTTTTATGGCCGATGATATAATAAACGATTAAATTATTTTCGATATTGTAAAATCGAAATTTTAATCATAGAAGGCATTTTTATTTAATTATTCCATTTCGACAAACAAATTAATTTAGTAATTTATTACTTTATTTTCATTATTTAAGTACTTTATTAAATTAAATTAAATTAATTATTTATATATATTATTCTGTTCCAATTTAATTGTTGCGATATTAATATAATTCTTTTTTATCGCTTTAATCGAATTGCGAATTAATCGAACATATTGTGCCTTGTCATCGACTTTTCTGAATTCGACATTCAAACATTTTCATAATTAAATAACGGAATAACTGAATTCTGGAGTCTCGCATTCCTCGAATTCTTGAATGAACTCTTCCGAGGCTCACCCCGCGGAATGCGGTTCATTCGACATTCCGTAATTAAAACTTTTAATATACATATCAGATAATGAAAGAATTGAATTCTGGAATCTAGCATTCCTCGAATTCTCGAATAAATTCTCCTGAGGCTCGCCCCTCAGGACGCGATTTATTTACCCTTTCATTCTTAAAATCCTAACCTAATCAAACATTTTCCGTTAAAGCGAACTTTGTTTAAACTCTTTCTTCTTCGCAAATAAGCTAGCGCTTCAGCCTCCTATTGCGAGCAGACAAGCCAACGCTTAGAAGTTAGAATGCGGTTCAAACAACTGTTCATTATAACAAAATAACCAATGAACCTTAGTACCACGAACTACGAGGCTCTGGCTTTCCCATTGCACAAGGGAATACGTAGGCACACGGATTTTGTTCCCTGCCGAGCACCCTAGGAATAAAATAACCCATTTCTCTTATTAACCCTAATTTAGAATCATTCGCATTTATTATTCGAAGAAAACAAAAAGCATAAGTTAACATTAAATCGCAAGTGAAACTAAGAGGTTCTCGTTGAGTACAACGGACATAAGGGGTGTTAATACCTTCCCCTTATGTAACCGACTCCCGAGCTTAGAATTTGGTTTCAATGACCTTGTTCTATCCATCTTTCTTTATTAAGGTTTTATCTATATCTTCCTATTCTTTCATTAGAATAAATAGAATTAGGTGGCGACTCTGTTATTTTCATTTGTTCCGCGGTCGACGCGAGGATCGTATTTTTCGAGGTACGACAAATGTAAATGGATAAGAAAAAGAAAAACCTAGGATTTCCTAATTTGATTAGTAAATGTTAGGTTGGGAGATAGTGTAGTGTTAGTGGTATAAAATGAGAATGGGAACAACAATTAGACTGTTTTGAGTGATAAAAGTGCAGCATAAGTGACAAAATTCGAACTGGTATGAAAATAGGGAAGGAAAGTGATTTTTGGAAAAAAAAATGATTTTTTGGGTGCAGGGCTCTTGACACGGGTTGTGCCAGGATTTTGGTTAAGGTTTTGTTGATTATTTTGAGGAGTTTAGCTATAGAAGGCCTGACACGGGCCGTGTCAAGTGACACGGGGGGCGTGTCAGCCCTCTGTCTTGGGCTTGATTTTGGTTTTAGAGGGGGGAGTGCGCAGGCCGTGTGACACAGGCTGTGTCACGTGACATGGGGGCCATGTCAGGCCTCTTGTATTGGAAAATCTCCCCGATTTTGTGAGAGTTTTGTCTCGATGTCTTGAGTAATGTTAGTGCCATTAGTCTGAGGTATTGAGGGTAGTATTCATGAGTAGTTATAGGACATGACGACTAATAATTAGTGTTTAAATCCTATGTGCTTGTTTTGACTTGTATGATTTGGTTAATGGATCAATTGGATCATGTTGATTGTGGACAGTATTTATTGTTTGTTTGGTGTAAACTACATGATGAAATGTTTGGTAACTTATGAGAATCAGGAGGATCGTGTTACATATGATCATGTTCATGTGTGTATCTTCTTTTGTATGTGTAATCGAGTCTTGCATATGCATACATGGTTGGTGGGATAATCGTGTCTTAAAAGGAGTGTAAGTGATTATCTGGATTCATTATGAATCGAGGGTGCATGGATGATGGTGTCTCAGTAGGAGCGTAAGCGATGCATCCGGGGTTCGAATTGATGAACCAATGTTGAGTCGGTACCATATTTGCATTGTGTCATGGAGTCACTTTGCATTGGATTTGAATGAATGATATATGATGTTTGTTGATGAATTGTGGGATATTACTCTTTAAAAATGTTATTTACACCGCTAATATATTGAATCGTTTTTTCACCCCTTTGTTTTTGTGGTGTTTGTACTTCTTGGGCAGTACAGATAACCCAGGTACCTGAGAGTGCTTTGGTGCGGTGTTGCTTGTTTGAGTCATATGACGCTCTGATACGTAACACGGGAAGGGGAACTTTTGTTGTATTGTTTTTATTTCTAATTTTCTGAAATTGTTAGTTACTTATACATGTAGTAAATTAAAGACATGTTTTGGTTTTGAAATTTCTATGCCGATGAGCATGAGTAATGAAGAATTATTTACTTCTGTTGTTTTAATGAAAAACTATATTTGTGTTTTATGTTGGAAAAGTAGAATTCCACTTTTGATAAAACTCTGATTTTTATTGAGAAAAATGTTATTTTTTATAATTGGGAAAAGTTTAGTGTTACAATTGGTATCATAGAAAGTCGGTCCAACCGGCCAGATGTTGTGTCGAATCAGTCCTTAGAATAGGAATTCTTGTGTGTCCTAACCTTAAGTGTTTGTTGTATCTGTATGGTAGGAAGGAATGATGTTGCTCTTGTTGCGGTTATGCAAGCCATGGTGCAGACTGTCGAGAACATTGTTCAAGTGGTACAAGTTGGAGGTGATGCTCAGTCTCGTGTATTGGATCAATTCTGGAATAACAAGTCGCCTAAGTATGAGGGTGGAATTCTGAATCCAGAGGTTGTGTAGAAGTGGTTGAAGGTTGTTGAGAAGATCTTCAGAACCATGGGGTACACTGATGATCAGAAAGTGAGGTTTGGTACTCACATGCAGGAAGGCGAAGCTGAGGTCTGGTGGGACGACAGTCGTCAAAGGTTGGAAGCTGCAGGTACTGCAGTTACCTGGACTGTGTTTCACTGAGATTTCTTAGAGAAGTACTTTCTAGAAGACGTCTGCAGTGCTAAAGAGGTGGAATTCCTGGAAGTTAAATAGGGTAACATGATAGTGGCCGAGTATGCTGCCAAGTTTGAAGAATTAGTGTAGTAGTGTGGGCACTATAACACTGAAGAGGCTATGACCTCGAAGTGCCTGAAGTTTGAAAATGGATTGCGTCTTGAAATTAAATAAGGCATTGCTTGCTAGAATATCAGGAATTACCCATAGCTGGTGAGCAGAAGCAGGATTTATGACAATGATAATAGAGCTCTAATTGCGCATTACAGGGATGTGAATGACAAAAAGGGGAAGCAAAGATTTGGTGGTACTCCTTATAGTGCTCCAGCTGATAAGGGTAAACAAAGAGCTAATTCTGAGAGGAAGCCGAGTGGGGGAGGAGGTACTCCCGGTCCACTCAAATGCTTCAGATGCCAAGGTACGGGTCATCGTGCCAATGATTTTCCTAATGAGGTGAAGAAATGCTTCAAGTCTGGGAAGACAGGTCACGTGATTGTTGATTGCAGGGTGAATATGCCTACTTGTTATAATTGTGGAGAGCAAGGCCATATCAACACCCATTTCTAGAAACCTAAGAAACAACAGTCAGGTGGAAAAGTGTTTGCATTAGTGGGAGCTCAGCCTACTAGTGAGGACCGTTTGGTCAAAGGTACTTGCTTTATCAATGATGTTCCTTTATTTGTGATTATCGATACGGGTGCAACACACTCGTTTATTTCTTTGGAATATGTGAAGAAGCTAGGATTGGAACCTTCTAATTTGAGTCGAGGAATGGTAATTGATACTCCATCCATAGGTTCTGTGACCACTTCCTTGGTGTGTCAGAGTTGTCCGCTGACTATCTTTGGCAGAGATTTCAGAGTGGACCTTATATGTTTACCGCTCAGTAATCTCGACGTAATTTTGGGGATGAACTGGTTGGAGTACAACCAAGTTTATATTGATTGCTTTAGGAAGAGGTTATTGTTCTTAAATCCTGAAGAGGAGGCATTGGCTATTTCAATATCTATGAAGGAAATGAGGACTTTATTGGAAGATGAAGCGAAAATGTTTGCATTGTTCGCTTCATTATCAGTTGAAGAAACGGTTATTATTGAAGAGTTTCCTGTGGTGAATGAATTTATGGAAATGTTCCCTAGTGACATTACAGAGTTACCTCCAACGCGAGAGGTGGAGTTTACTATTGATTTGGTTACTAGTACGAGGCCTATTTCTATGACACCGTACAAAATGTCTGTAGCGGAGATAACGGAGTTGAAATCTCAGATTGGCGATTTGCTTGATAAGAAATTTATGAGACCCAGTGTGTCACCGTGGGGAGCGCCAGTGTTACTAGTTAAGAAAAAGATAGTAGTATGCGTCTATGCATTGATTACCGACAGTTGAATAAAGTGACCATTAAAAATAAGTATCCACTTCCGAGAATTGACGATTTAATGGATCAACTTGTTGGAGCCTGTACTTTTAGAAAGATTGACTTGAGGTCGAGATATCATCAAATTAGAGTGAAGGAAGAAGATATTCAGAAGACGGTGTTTAGAACTCGATATGGTCATTATAAATATGCAGTGATGCCTTTCGGAGTGTCTAACACGCTAGGAGTATTTATGGAGTATATGAATCGTATATTCCACTCTTACTTGGATCAGTTTATTGTAGTGTTCATTGATGATATATTAATAATATATTCGAAGTCTGAGGAAGATCATGTGAGGCATTTGAGGATTGCATTGCAAGTGTTGAAAGATAATAAATTATTTGCCAAATTCTCTAAATGTTAATTCTGGTTGAAGACGGTGAGCTTTTTGGGGCATGTCATATCAGGTGAAGGTATAATAGTAGATCCTTCTAAGATCAGTGTAGTACTTGAGTGGGAACCTCCGAAGATGATAACGGAGATTAGAAGCTTTCTTGGTCTAGCTGGTTATTACCGAAGATTCATCGGAGGATTTTCTAATTTGGCGTTGCCATTGACTCAATTGACCCGAAAGAGTCAAGCTTTTATTTGGGATGCATCTTGCGAGAAGAGTTTTGAGGAGTTGAAGAAGAAATTAACTTCAGGACCGGTACTAATTTTACCGAATTCGAGTGAAGATTTTGTGGTTTACTGTGACACATCTAAAATGGGTTTAGGTGGTGTGTTAATGCAAGTTGGTAAGGTAGTGGCGTATGCATCACGACAATTGAGGATACACGAGAGGAATTATCCTACCCATGATCTAGAATTGGTTGTAGTGGTATTTGTATTGAAAATCTGGAGACATTACCTTTACGGTTCGCGGTTTGAAGTATTTAGCGACCATAAAAGCCAGAAGTACTTGTTTGATAAAAAAAGAACTTAATATGAGGCAGAGAAGGTGGTTATAATTTCTGAAGGGTTATGACTTTAATTTGAGTTACCACCCGGGAAAAGCGAGTGTAGTAGCAGATGCATTAAGCCGGAAGACAATTCACATGTCGGTAATGATGGTGAAAGAAATGGAACTAATTGAGCAATTTAGAGAATTGAGTATGGTTTGTGAAATGACACCCGAAAGCGTTAAGCTGGGTATGTTGAGGGTGAATAATGATTTTCTCGATGTGATTAAAGAAAATTAGAAACAAGATGTGAAGTTGGTAGATTTAATGCCTACCGCAGGAAACGATCAAAGCGGTTATTTTGGTTTGGATATTAATGGTATTCTGAGATTTCGAGGGAGAGTTTGTGTGCCCGACAGTGTTGAGTTAAAGAAAGCAATTTCGGAAGAAAGTCATCGGAGTAGCTTGAGCATTCACCCAGGGGCTACGAAGATGTATCATGATTTGAAGAAATTTTTTTGGTGGAATGGCATGAAAATGGACATTGCACAATTTGTTTATGCTTGTTTGGTGTGTCGGAAATCTAAAGTGGAACATCAGAAGCCTTCGGGGCTGATGCAACTGTTAGAAATTCCGGAATGGAAATGGGATAGTATTAATATGGATTTCGTAATGGGTTTACCGAATATGGCAAGAGGTTTTGATGCCATTTGGGTGATTGTAGACCGGTTGACTAAGTCTGCACATTTTATTCCAATTAATATCAGTTTTCCTTTGACTAAATTGGTTGAGATTTATATTCGGGTTATTGTAAAGCTACATGGTGTGTCGTCGAGTATAGTTTCGGATAGAAATCTATGGTTCACTTCTGAATTCTTGAAGAGTTTGCAAGAGGCTTTGGGTTCCAAGTTAAAATTGAGTTTGGCTTACCACCCACAGATGGATGGACAGTCTGAGAGAACTGTTCATTCATTAGAAGACTTGTTGAGAACTTGTGTGTTGGAAAAAGATGGTGCATGGGATACTCATTTGCCACTAATTGAGTTCACATATAATAGCAGCTACCATTCGAGTATTGGAATGGAACCTTTTGAAGCTTTATATGGAAAGAGGTGTAAGATGCCTCTGTGTTGGTATGAGACGGGTGAAAATGTTATGCTTGGACCTGAGATTGTACAACAAAGTACAGAGACCATTCATATGATCAAAGAGAAAATGAAAGTGTCTCAGAATCGACAAAAAAGTTACCATGACAATCGAAGGAAGGACTTAGAGTTCAGTGAAGGTGACCATGTATTCTTGAGGGTCAATCCGGTGACTGGTGTTGGACATGCCTTAAAATCGAAGAAGTTGGATCCTAAGTTCATTGGACTGTATCAGATTATGTAGAGAGTGGGCAAAGTTGCTTACAGAGTGGCGTTACCGCCGGAGCTTTCGAATTTGCATGAGGTGTTCCATGTATCACAAATTAGGAAGTATGTGTCTGATCCATCACATGTTATCCAGAGGAAAAATGTACAAATTCGTGATAACCTTACGGTGGAAGCTTTACCTTTGAGAATCGAAGATCGTAAGATGAAGCAACTACGAGACAATGAGATACCTCTTGTGAAAGTAGCTTGGGGAGGAGCTGCTGGTGGGAGTGTTACCTAGGAACTGGAAAGCAGGATGAGGGAAACGTATCCAGAGTTATTTCCTTCAGGTACATTTTCGAGGACGAAAATAAAATAAGTGGAGGAGAGTTATAACACCCCGATTTCATAAATTATTTAATAAAATAATTATTTTGAATATGGTGGTATATTTGAAATTATAAGTAAATAATTATTTTATTTAAATAATAATATGATAATAATGTGGTATTATTGGAATATTGTTATTAAATAAATAAAATAATAAAATTAGAGGTCTAAGGGGCAAGGTAGTAAATTGTGTGGTGTTATGAAAAGAGAAGAACGATTCATTTTCTCACATCGTGTTTTTCTGACAAAAAAGGAGTTGGCTCTGGAGAAAGAGGAAAGGAGAAGGAAGTGCAAAAATCTTAAAGCCCCAAGATCAAGTGTTTGCAAGGAATCCATTGAATTCGAGGTAAGGGGGAGAAAGGGATTTTATATTGGTGATCTAACATGAAAGGGTAATTGGGAGTTCATCAATCTTAGGGATTATATGAATTTGATTGATCTTGGTGAAATTGTGACATGAGTATGAAGATTATATTAGTTGATTGTGTGTATTTGAAATTTTGATTATTGAATTGTATGGTATGTGTATTATGAAATCTGTTTTATGAACATTGTTGTTGATAATGTAAATGGACAAGATGAAGAAAATCCTAGGATTTTCTAATTTGATTAGTAAATGTTAGGTTGGGAGATAGCTTAGTGTTAGTGGTATAAAATGAGTACGGGGACAACAATTAGACTGTTTTGAGTGATAAAAGTGCATCATAAGTGACAGAATTCAGACTGGTATGAAATTGGGGAAGGAAAGTGATTTTTGCATTGTGTCATGGAGTCACTTTGCATTGGATTTGAATGAATGATATGTGATGTTTGTTGATGAGTTGTGTGAGATTACTCTTTAAAAATGTTATTTGCACCGCTAATATATTGAATCGTATCCTCACCCCTTTATTGTTGTTTTTGTGTCTGTACTTTTTAGGAAGTACATATAACCCAGGTACCTGAGAGTGCTTTGGTGCGGTGTTGCTTGTTCGAGTCATATGACGCTCTGATACGTAACACGAGAATGGAAACTTTTGTTGTATTGTTTTTATTAATTTTCTGAAATTGTTAGTTACGTATCCATGTAGTAAATTAAATACATGTTTTGGTTTTGAAATGTTTATGCCGATGAGCATGAGTAATGAAGAATTATTTACTTCTGATGTTTTAATGAAAACTATATTTGTGTTTTATGTCGAAAAAGTAGCATTCCACTTTTGATAAAACTCTGATTTTTATTGAGAAAAATGTTATTTTTATAATTGGGAAAAATGGGTGTTACATGGAACATCAAAATACCATTGATGGGATGTTTTTGGATTTGCCATTATGTTGTGATGTCATGCGCATGACTGAAGAATCAGAACAATTTTTCAGATCGTGGGTTAGGTGGTTACAACCATACTTTCTTTTGACCAAAATGTTTGGCGTCGAAATGTTAATATCAAAATATGATCTTTTCATCAAAATGGTCGAAAAGAACATTTTGGGGGGGACAATTTGTTATCTCCCAAATTTCGACGCTAACATAGTTGGAATATTTGGCTTAAAAAAGAGTTTTTCATTGTAAGCTAAAAGTGAGGTTTTTCGACCTTACTCAATGAAAGGTGTAGGTCGAAGGAACCCTCACCTACAAATTCTGTACTTAGAGGAATTCTGAATTTGTAGTATTTTCTAAGTATTGATGGAATTCGACCATGCATAGTTCGACTAGAAGTGACCGTTACTCAGATTGCATGCTCTCAAGCCTTGGAGGGAAAATGTGTAACCTTCAATTCAAAAAAACAAGAACAAGTGGCGCAAGATGAAGCTTTTTCAACATGCAGCGTGACAAGTGTCACAATCTTGGAATAAAACCTTCGAAAGCGGTTACATTGTATTTCTATAAATAGCTTAGTCTAGTGTTAGAATAGGTGTGTGTGTGTGTGTGTGTGTGTGTGTGTGTGTGTGTGTGAACATGTTGTACTAGTAACTCCGTAAACACTCAAAGTACCAGTGTTTAGAGAAACGAGTGAAGTGAGAATGTACGTGATATAAACACCACCATTTTTATCTTTAATGTCATTTATCTTTCAAGTCATTTATCTTTTAAGTCATTTATGTTAAAGCATTTTACATTGTCTTTTCATTTACTTTTAAGGCAATTTACGACATTTTCTCTACATTTCATGCCCTTTTAACATTTCATTTACTTTGAAAGTTCTCTCTCTTATCTTATTTTCTTGTTTTTTTATTACTTTTTGAGTCCTGTCGAAGGATTCATGACATTTTCTCAAAAACATCATAATCAACAAACTGTTAGTAGAAGATCAACGATTGCTTACCAATTTTGGGGGTAAACATCGGGCGAGCAAGAGCAAAATCTTGGGATTAGGAAGTATGACTTTAGTTAATATCGCGAGAGCGTGAGGCGGAGTTTTTAAGTCGGTATATTCTACGAAACTAAGTTTTAGTTGTGATTAGTACCTGAATTCTACAAAGTCTCTTGGGAACGCGAAATCCATATTCTCGTCTCTCTTTATTATCATATTTTCTAAGTTCATTTTAATTTTTAGTTCTAGTTTCCTCTTAATCAAATATTCATTAGCCTTAGCTTTACAAAGCGATGATAGACTACAATAGGTTGACATTGGTCTCTGTGAGTTCGACAATCTTTTATTTTACTTCGATACTTTCGTACACTTGCGGAGCATCATCCACATACAAAGAATGTCATGGGATATATATATATATATATATATATATATATATATATATATATATATATATATATATATATTGTCAACCTTATGGCCTTGAACCAACTCTAAGCAATAATCAAACATCAAGCAATCATTTAAATATACTACTAAAATGATGCAATTGTAATTCCTCTACTAAATTAGAGACGGCCTTTAGTTATAATTAATCAAGCAATCATTCATTTTGTTAGCCATCATACATAAATAGAATTGAAGATCTCCACCTCCTCTCCCATTTACAGAGACACATATTAATATATTATGAGTATTGTCCATCAACTACAAATTGAACAATTCTAAATTTCTGAATTTGTCAATAGTTGAGAGAAAATATACCTTAAAATACTTTGACAATGATTAGAAGGAAAAAGTTAAAATTACTTAGTTTTATACACTTTTCAATTCAATAGTGGGTAACAGATAATTATTCTTAAAGTTTATTTGGGGCAGTCATGTGAGACACAACATAGGATAAAATGTAAAGTTTTTCAAAGTTTGTTATTGAGAAAAGACAGATCAATTTGATCAAATATCCAATAAATAATTCAACAATGACAACGGTATATTGATTTTACTAATAAAATAATAATTATATTATCTCCATCTTTAAATATAGAAATTCATCATATTTAAATTTATAAAAATAATTTAAAGATAGATCGTTTTGTAACAAAAATGAAGATAGATCCTTAATATTTTAATAAAAAATAATAATTTAATATCAATTAAAATTTTCAAATTAATAATATAATATTACAACAATTAATAATATTAAGATCTACGTTTATATCAGATTGCTATTAAGCCAACTATAATTCTATTGCCTCTTTTTTTTATAATATGTAATAAATATTGTATAAAAATATTAATCAATTTTCTATTAAAACTTATCATATTTAAATTTATAAAATTAATTTAAAGATGGATCATTAATACAAACTAATTTTATATTAATTAAAATTATGAAATTAAGGATATAATATTACAATAATTATTTATAATAATAAGATCTACTTTTATATCAGATTGCTATTAAACAACTCTAATTATATTGCCTCTTTTTTTGATAATATATAATAAATATTTCATAAAAATGTTAATCAATTTTTTAAAAATAAAAAATAAAAAATTCAACAATCAATTATTAATAAATTTAATCATAAAAAAATTGAATATGATTATCAAATTTTTAACTTGTGTTTTTACTAAAAGGGTTATATATTTTAATACCTAGATATATAAAGAAAAATAATATCAGTGTCAACATTTGCCAGCTATTATGCTACTTACTTTATGCATGCATATAAAATAATGATTGTTTACTTTTCAAAGTTTCTGTTTACCACAACCCACTTGACTCACATTGGTCCAAAAAAAAGCATATTTTTTATTCAAGTGTAGACCATAATTTTTTATAGTCTAATGTTAATTCATTATTACTATTTTATTAATATTCAATAAAATATCAATATTGAACAAAACTCTAGTATGAGAAACTCAAGATTACTTTTTGGTAGATGTTGAATATCAGTCAATTGTAATATGTATCAAAATTAAACACAACAGCATCCAAAATGAATTATTAGGGTAAAATGGGTAAAGAAAAAACTATATAAAGGGATGCTACGTTTCATAATAGAAATACCAAAACCCACTTTGAGAAAACATGGGGCCTCAAATGGCTTCCATTACTCTAACTATTGCATTGACAATAGTTTCTCTCACCTTGCCATCTCAAGCAGATAATTACATCTATTCATCTCCTCCACCACCACCTAAACCTTACTACTACCACTCTCCACCGCCACCAGTGCATTCACCTCCTCCACCTTATCATTATAGCTCACCCCCACCACCACCAAAAAAGCCATATAAATACTCTTCTCCTCCACCACCGATTTACAAATATAAATCTCCACCTCCACCTCCATACAAGTATCCCTCACCTCCTCCCCCACCATATAAGTACCCATCACCACCACCTCCGGTATACAAATACAAATCTCCACCACCACCGGTTTATAAATATAAATCACCTCCTCCACCAGTGTACAAATACTTATCACCTCCTCCACCGATTTATAAATATAAATCTCCTCCACCGCCAGTTTATAAGTATAAATCACCTCCTCCACCAGTATACAAGTATAAGTCACCTCCCCCACCAGTATACAAGTATAACTCTCCTCCACCACCAGTTTACAAGTACAAATCTCCTCCTCCCCCAGTGTACAAGTATAAGTCACCACCACCTCCAGTTTATAAGTACAATTCACCTCCTCCACCAGTGTATAAGTATAAATCACCTCCTCCACCAATATACAAGTACAAATCTCCTCCACCACCAGTTTACAAATACAAATCTCCTCCTCCACCAGTATACAAGTATAAGTCACCACCGCCTCCAATTAAAAAACCATACAAATACTCATCTCCACCACCGCCGATTTACAAGTACAACTCGCCTCCTCCACCGGTATACAAGTATCAATCACCTCCACCACCGGTTTATAAGTATAAGTCACCTCCTCCACCTGTGTACAAATACAAGTCACCACCACCTCCGGTGAAAAAACCATACAAATACGCATCTCCACCACCGCCAGTTTACAAGTACAATTCCCCTCCTCCACCAGTGTACAAATATAAATCTCCTCCACCACCAATTTACAAGTATAAGTCACCTCCTCCACCAGTGTACAAGTATAATTCTCCTCCACCACCAGTTTACAAGTATAAATCACCTCCTCCACCAGTTTACAAGTATAATTCTCCTCCACCACCGGTTTACAAGTATAAGTCACCCCCTCCACCAGTGTACAAGTATAACTCTCCTCCACCACCAGTTTACAAATATAAATCACCTCCTCCACCAGTATACAAGTATAACTCTCCTCCACCACCAGTTTACAAGTATAAATCACCTCCTCCACCAGTGTACAAGTATAACTCTCCTCCACCACCTGTTTACAAGTATAAATCACCTCCTCCACCCGTGTACAAATACAAGTCGCCACCACCTCCAGTTAAAAAGCCATATAAGTATGCGTCTCCACCACCCCCAGTTTACAAATACAATTCTCCTCCTCCACCGGTTTACAAATATAAATCTCCTCCACCACCAGTTTATAAGTATAACTCACCTCCTCCACCAGTTTACAAATATAATTCTCCTCCACCACCAATTTATAAATACAAGTCACCTCCTCCACCTGTTTACAAGTATAATTCTCCCCCACCACCAGTTTACAAATACAATTCACCCCCTCCACCAGTATACAAGTATAAATCTCCTCCACCGCCAGTTTATAAATACAAATCACCTCCTCCCCCAGTGTACAAGTACAAGTCACCGCCTCCTCCAATTAAAAAGCCATACAAATACTCATCTCCACCACCACCAGTATACAAATATAAGTCACCTCCTCCACCAGTGTACAAGTATAAATCTCCTCCACCGCCAGTTTATAAATACAAATCACCTCCTCCCCCAGTGTACAAGTACAAGTCACCACCTCCTCCAATTAAAAAGCCATACAAATACTCATCTCCACCACCACCAGTATACAAATATAAGTCACCTCCTCCACCAGTTTATAAATATAAATCTCCTCCTCCACCTGTTTATTCACCACCTTTACCACATTATATCTACTCTTCACCTCCTCCACCGGTTCATTCCCCTCCTCCACCACAATACATCTATGCATCACCTCCTCCTCCTTATCACTACTAGATAATGGTTTACAATAGCATCCCATGGTATGCTTCTTCCTATTCACCTAATAAAAAAAATACTTTTTATAACTTTTTTTTAAAATATTAAAATATTTTACTATATCTATTTTATCAGCTAAACAATTAAATAATGCTAAAAGAATCATTGAAATTAATACTTTTACATCATACAAATGCATGCCATTATCTAATTTTGGCCTCAGTTTCATTTGATTCCTGTAATGAAAATTGTAAGAAAAAAAAATCAAACATCAAAAGTGTACACATATTAGAACACATAGTTATATGCAAGTTTTTTTTCTTTAGGTTTTTAGTTTCTTGTTATAAAACGGTTTTGTTGATTTTTCAAAATTCATATTAAAGAAAGTATTTGGTTCATTGATATAATTATATCACAACGATATTTGTTTCTTGAGTGCCTAATTAGTAAAATATATTGATATATTAATATGAGTATATGCTCTTCTTTTTTTTTGTAGGATTTTATGAATATATTGGAAATAAGCATGAAGATGCATTTGGCAATAATACAAAGAAGAAAACAACGGAAGCAAAGTTTCTCATTTGTTTTGTTATGAATTATTATTATTAGTGTGTTTGGTTTTTGAATTTTAGACAGCTGTAAGGCAATGTGTGTAGTAAATTATGAATGTATTTTGTTTTGGAACCTACTCGCTTTCAAGTGGTAGAGAAAATAAAATTGAGTATTTCTCCTTCAGTTTTTGCATATTTAATGAAAAAAATAAAATGAAAAAACTGATAGTTTTATTATATTATTTTTTAAAGTAAAAAGAATATAAGAATATTTGACATTCAAATATATTGGCACTCCAATATCACCCACCAATTAACAGTGGCGAATTTAGAATTGTTTTTTGATATGGGAAAAAATATCAATAGAAAAATAATGTCAAAGAATATTTAACTATAATTTTGATCCTCTATTTTCAATATTTAATAAATAGTTTTTTTTATTATAAATTCATATAATTTTGGTTATCATCTCACGTATTTCAATTAAATTTAATTATGTATTCATTTCTAAATTAGGCGACAGCTATGAAAATGTAACACATGATAAATCATCATATTATCAATTTTTGTAGAATTTTAAAGATAAAAGTTATAAGTTGCACATTGAAAAATAGAAAAATCATCAATTTCCAATACAAAAATGTGAGAAACAGACTAAAAACCATTAAAAAAATTGAAGATAAAATATATAAGTTACATATCATTAAACAAACAAGTCTATCATCAATTTTCAATATAAAAAACATAAGAAAGAAAATTAAAACCGCTTGAATTTAAAATACAAAGATTATTTTTGTGAATTTAAAATATAAAAACTAGAACTTTAATTATAAATATATAAATTACATATCATTAAAAAGTAGACGTGTCATCAGTTTTTAATATAAAAATTAATAAATGGTTCGAAACTGTTTAAATTTAAAATATAAAAGATTATTTTTGTTTAAATTTAAAATATAAAAGATTATTTTTCGTAAAATATGAGAACTATAATTTTAATTAAGTCAAGATTTTTCGAACACTCTTCTAATGAACTTATTTTTAAAGATAAAATATTTCATTCTTTTTGAAAAAATATTTCTTTCATTTTAGCATACTAAAATTCAAAAAATAAATTAATTATTTAATAATTAGACAAACATAATATATATTGTGGGGAGCACTTATTAATGTGGATCCGCTAGTGCCTATTAATTTTAACATTTAAGAATATTATTTATAAAAAAATGTTAGAGAGAGAGAGTTTGCCTTCTCTCTAACATTTTCCATTCACTTTGTCGTCTTCTGAGGTTTTTCCTTTATTGGTTTTTTGTGTTTTCCTTCTTGTCTTGATCTCTTTGGGAGTCTACTATGGATTGGACCATGGTCAAGGGAGGAAGGCGTAGAAGGGGTCTTCAAGTGAGATGTATTCCCTTTTAGGGGTGGAACAAAGGAAGTGGATATGAAGGTTTTATGCTCTTTTTACATTTCGGAATTCCTGGAAAGAGTTTGTGCTAGAGATTTATACGGTCTTTTCGGTTGCATTGGTTCAGTGAAGGAAGTAGTGATTTCTCCAATGAGAAATAAGTATGGAAAACAGTTCGAATTTACGCGTTTTTCTGAGGTAGAGGATGTTCGGCTGATGGGCATTAGATTAGACAATGTCCTGATTGATGGTAAGAAGATTCATGTGAATCCTACGAGATTCGAGAGAAATTATTTGAGAACAGAGAGGCTTGTTCTTCCGCAGCGGCAAGGTGGTGTAGAGGTGGGAAAGTTAGGGCGAAATTATCAGGCTGCTGGCGGGGGATTTTCATCCTCCACAAATACTAAAACTTTTGTCGAGGTGGTTTATAATGAGGTAGATAGTGGAGATGTTAAGGGGGACGCAGATTGTGAAGAGGAGAAGATATGTTTGTTTTCTTTTTCCTCATCGTCGGACATGATGTTGAGGATGAAGACTGTAACGCCCCGATTCGATATTTCCCAATTTTGTTGAGTCTTTTATTTTATTTGAGTGATGATTGTCTTATTTGTGAAATTGACATGATAATATGATATGTTGATATGTTAATGTGATATGTTGGTATGATATGTGATTTTACTATTTTATGAATTTTCGGGTAAAATTAGGTTGGAGGGTATTTTAGACATTTGCTAATTAATAATAAATTAGAATTGTGTAGAACTATTATTTTGTGAGAAAATGATATTTGGTGGAAAAGAGAAGAAAATGAGTTAAGTGTAGAAATAGTTAGTAAGAGTTATAAGAGAGAAAAATAGAAAGAGATAATAGAAAGAAAAAGATATAAGAGTGGGAAGAAAAGAAAAGAGAGAATAGAAAGAAAAAGAGGAGAAAGAAAAGGAAGAGAAGAGAAAAGAAGAGAAAAGAGGAAAAACTTTTGTCGAGGTGGTTTATAATGGGGTAGATGGTGGAGGTGTTAAGGGGGCGCAAATTGTGAAGAGGAGAAGATAAGTTTGTTTTCTTTTTCCTCATCGTCGGACATGATGTTGAGGATGAAGGCTGTAACGCCCCGATTCGATATTTCTCAATTTTGTTGAGTCTTTTATTTTATTTGAGTGATGATTGTCTTATTTATTAAATTGACATGATAATATGATATGTTGATATGTTAATGTGATATGTTGGTATGATATGTGATTTTACCGTTTTGTGAATTTTCGGGTAAAATTAGGTTGGATGGTATTTTAGATATTTGCTAATTAATAATAAATTAGAATTGTGTAGAATTATTATTTTGTGAGAAAATGATATTTGGTGGAAAAGAGAAGAAAATGAGTTAAGTGTAGAAATAGTTAGTAAGAGTTATAAGAGAGAAAAATAGAAAGAGAGAATAAAAATAAAAAGATATAAGACTGGGAAGAAAAGAAAAGAGAGAATAGAAAGAAAAAGAGGAGAAAGAAAAGGAAGAGAAGAGAAAAGAAGAGAAAAGAGGAAAAAGTTGGAAAATCATCAAGATTGCTCCTAGGAATCGAACCAATCGGGTAAGGGTGATAAACATTGTTATCTTAATCTTGTATGTGATTATGTACGTGTTAGATTGTGTAGGTCTTTGTTTTGGTGAAGTTTAGAGAGAATGAAATGTTAATGTTTTGATGAAAATGTGAGAAAATTGGTAGATTAACCGGTTAGAAGTTGTTATAATCGAAGTATGATGTTAAATGAATGTTGGTGATCATGTCTATGGAGTTTTATTTGAGTTTTGGGTGGCTTAGGACTGACTATTGTGCAACTGAGATTTCTGAAATTGCAGTTTTCGCTCAGCGAGCAACACGTCGCTCAGTGAGTTTTCCAGGGATTTCCTCGCTCAGCGAGCGAGAAGGGCGCTCAGCGAGCCTGGAGGTTTTTTTGGAAGTTTTGTGTTTTAATTTGTAACTTTAGTTTCGGTTATCCGTTTTAGGCGTTCTTTATATCAATCCGAAGCTAAAAACGTGTAGAAACTAATGACGCTAAGAAATGTAATTTTTAGCCGACTTTTGCCTGACTTTTCCAATAAAACATAAATGAATTAATTATGGAAATGTGGGTTTGGTGTGATGTTGTGGCCGTTTCGAAAATGAATACATTGCTTGGATTGAATGCAAATGTATACTAATTTAATAAGATAAGTGCATGATTATGTTTTGAATAATGCATATATTTTCATGAATGTTGTGTGTCATTTTGCATGTGAAGCATAATGTATGCATTCTTGTGTTGTGGGATTCCTTATGAATCTGTTGTAGCATCGTGTGCTCATGTGGAGTGTGAGCGATTACTACAACACGATCGTGTGCCCATGTGGGGTGTGAGCGATCGGATTGTGTGCCCGTATGGGGTGTGAGCAATCCATAAACATTGTGTTCCCGTGTGGGGTGTGAGCAATGGGTGATTTATTCACAATGATTGTGTGCCTGTGTGGGGTGTGAGCAATCGGGTTGTGTGCCCATGTGGGGTGTGAGCAACCCATAAACATTGTATGCCCATGTAGGGTGTGAGCAATGGGTGAACATCTTATGCCCGACGGGTAGTTACTTTAGGTAACAAGCGATGGTTCCAATTAGTTCCTGAGTGAACTTGATGATGATTGAGTCGGTACCGCATTGCATTTGCATAGAGTTGTGAGTCGGTCTCTATGATTTGCATTTATCATCTGAGTTGTGAATTGGTGAAATAAACATGAATATATATATATATATATATATATATATATATATATATATATATATATATATATGTGTGTGTGTGTGTGTGTGTGTGTGTATACATTGTAGTGTATATGTGTGAATAAACATGAATGATGTATGTTTATGTGATATGAATGAAGTGGTGAAAGTATGTATGATAAGTATGCTTGAGGTTATGTATGTTGGAGATGATTTGTGGTGAGAACATGTTTTATGTGTATTTTATATGTTGAGATATATAATTGTATGCAATGTTATTATGATAATGTTTCTCACCCTTCTGCTGTTTTATGATGCTCTATGAGGTCTTTTTGTGAAGCTTGTCTTCATCCTTTTGGTCGGTCGGCTCTTATATGTAGCAACAGGTAGCTAGGGTCGGCTTGATGCCTTTTGTGGTACATTTTGTACATATATTTTGGTGATGAATGTTTTATATAAACATGAAATATTTGGTGAATCAAACTTGTTGATATATTTATATAAGTATATAAGTTTGATGTTGTTAATTGTTAGTTTCCGCTGTTATTTGAATCTTTTGAATACGGGTGTAAGGATGAAATCCTTATGTTGCAAGTTACCCCGTTTGTTGCATATCTTTAAATGAGCAGGTGTTGTATGTTTTAATTTCACTATTGATGTGACATGCCTCTTTTATACCATGTTTCAAATATACTCTGATGAAATTTTTATTATGTGCCTAAATGATTTAATTGATTATTTGGGGGTATAGAGAGGGGGTATTACATTAAGTGGTATCAGAGTCAGTGTTCGAGTCATTTGTGTCAGTCTTGTTGTTGTGATGGTTTAACTGTTGTTTACCATTGTTGTTGTTTTTGGGAATGATCAGAATATGGATGGTAGTAATGACAATACAATGGCTGCTTCTTTGGAAGCAATGGCTAGGGCGGTGTAGGGAGTGCCAAATGTGAATGCTAATGATGAGTTCAGGAAGAATCAATCGTCGGTCTTCAAAGGGAGATTTGATCCCGATGGTGCTCAGAATTGGTTGAAAGAGATTGAAAGAATCTTCAGAGTCATGGATTGTGCTGAAGAGAGTAAGGTGAGGCTTGGTTCTCACATACTGAAGGAAGAAGCTGATGATTTGTGGGTCGGTAGAAGTCAAGCTCTTGAGGAAGATGATGAAGAGATAACTTGGGAAGTGTTTTGTACTGAGATCTTAGGGAAGTATTACCCTGAGAGTGTGAAGGGGAAGAAGGAGATGGAGTTCCTTGACCTGAAGCAAGGTAGTATGTCTGTGGTGGACTATGCTGCTAAGTTTGTGGAGTTAGTTCAGTTTCATCCTCATTATGTTGCTTCTACGGCTGAGTTTTCGAAGTGTATTAAGTATGAGAATGGTTTTTGTCCTGAGATTAAGCAAGATGTGGGATATCAAAGAATTAGAAGGTTTTCGGATTTGACGGAATGTTGTAGAATTTTTTAGGAAAATAGCAAAGCTCGTTCTACACATTACAAGAGTTTGAATGAGAGGAAAGGAAAGAAACAAGCTAGAAGTGGACCTTATGTGACACCCGCTGATAAGGGAAAGCATAGGGGAAACTTTGATAAGAGATCTGGTGGAGGGAGTTCTGGTCCCGTTAAGTGTTACAAGTGTGGCGATTTGGGTCATAAGTCTTTTGAGTGTGGGAAAAACATAGTGAAATGTTCAAATTGTGGAGGCCTTGGACATGCTACTACCGAGTGTAGAAGGAATGTTGTGAAGTGCTTCAATTATGGAGAAGTGGGTCACATTAGTACTAAGTGTACTAAGCTGAAGCAAGCTCAAGCGGGCGGAAAGGTGTTTGCATTAGCAGGGAAGGACACCACTAGTGCAGACCGTTTGATTAAAGGTACATGCTTTATTAATAGTACGCCTTTAGTTACTATTATTGATACGGGAGTGACTCATTCATTCATTCATTTCTATTGAGTGTGCTAAGCATTTGAATTTGTTTTTAACTTCTTGGGGTGGTGAGATGGTTATTGAGACTCCTGCTTCAAGGTCGATAACTACTTCTTTGGTGTGTGTAATTTGTTCTTTGACCATGTATGGTAAAGATTTTGTTATGGATTTAGTTTGTTTGCCGTTGGAGAGTTTGGACGTAATCTTAGGTATGAACTGGTTGCAATTTAATTAAGTTCATATAGATTGATATCATAAGTTAGTAAGGTTTCCTTCTTTGGATGGTGATGAAGATGAGAGTTTCCTATCCACGAAAGAGTTGAAGAAACTTTTAGTGGACGAAGCTCAATTGTTTGGTTTGTTTGCATCGTTTTCAGTGGAGAGCGAAGTAGAGCTCAGTGTGTTCCCTGTGGTGTGTGATTTTCCAGAAGAGTTTCTAGAGGATATTAAGGATGTACTGCTGGAAAGAGAAGTTGAGTTTTCTATTGATCTAGTTCCGGGTACTAGACCGATTTCGTTGGCACCGTATTATATGTCAGCTTCAGAGTTGGTAAAATTGAAGAAGCAATTGAATGACTTGTTGGACAAGAGATTTGTTAGGCCGAGTGTTTCTCCTTGGGGTGCTCCGGTATTGTTGGTAAAGAAGAAGGATGGAAGTATGCAGTTATGTATTGATTATCTACAGTTGAACAAGGTGACAATTAAGAACAAGTATCGGCTTTCGAGGATCGATGATTTGATGAACCAATTGGTTGGTGCGTGTGTTTTTAGTAAGATTGATTTGAGATCAGGATATCACCATATTCGAGTGTAAGAAGAGTATATTCAAAAGACGGCTTTTAGAACACGGTATGGTCATTACGAGTATTCTGTGATGCCATTCGGAGTTTCTAATGCGCCGGGTGTGTTTATGGAATACATGAATCGTATTTTTCATGAACAGTTGGATCGTTTTGTGGTTGTGTTCATCGATGACATTTTGATTTATTATAAGTCTTAAGAGGAGCATGAAGAGCATTTAAGGATTGTGTTACAAATTTTGAAAGAGAAGCAATTGTATGCTAAGTTGTCAAAGTGCGAGTTTTGGTTGTCGAAGGTAAGTTTTCTTGGACATGTTATTTCTGATGGTGGTATTAGTGTAGATCCATCCAAGATTTATGCGGTAATGCAATGGGAAGTTCCTAGATCGGTTACGGAGATTCGAAGCTTTTTAGGCTTGGCAGGTTATTATCGGAGGTTTATTGAAGGATTTTCAAAGTTGGCACTTCCGTTAACGCAGTTGACTTGTAAGGGAAAGGCTTTCATTTGGAATATTCATTGTGAGGAGAGTTTCATAGAACTTAAGAGAAGATTGACAATGGCTCCGAACTTGTGAGGAGAGTTTCATAGAACCATTTGTGGTGTTTTGTGATGCTTCATGGTTTGGGTTAGGTGGTGTTTCGATGCAAGATGGAAATTTTGTGGCTTATGCTTCAAGGCAATTGAGAGTGCATGAAAAGAATTATCCTACGCATGATTTGGAATTAGCGGTCGTGGTGTTTGTTTTGAAAATTTGGAGGCATTATCTTTATGGTGCAAGATTTGAAGTTTTTAGTGATCACAAGAGTTTGAAGTATTTATTTAATCAAAAGGAATTGAACATGAGACAAAGGAGGTGGTTAGAGCTTTTGAATGATTATGATTTTGGTTTGAATTACCATTCGGGTAAGGCGAATGTGGTGGCCGATGCTTTAAGTCGTAAGTTGTTACATATGTACGCATTGATGATAAGAGAATGGGAACTTTTAGAGGATTTTAGATACTTGAGTATGGTTTGTGAGATAACGCCAAGAAGTGTGAGACTTGGTATGCTACATGTTACGAATGATTTTCTTGCAACTGTGTGTGAAAAGCAAAAGTTGGATTTGAAATTTGTCGATTTGATGATGAATGAGAATGAGGATTTCAAGGTTGATAATTTTGGAGTTTTGAGATTTCATGGTCGTATTTGTATTCCCGATGATGTGGAATTGAAAAAGATGATATTGGAAGAGGGACACCGAAGTAATTTAAGTATTCATCCGGGAGCGAATAAGATGTATCAAGATTTGAAGAAGATCATTTGGTGGTCCGGATTGCAAAAGGCTTTGGGTTCTAAGCTAATATTGAGTTCGGCTTACCATCTGCAAACTGACAGTCAAAACGAGAGGACGATTCAATCATTGGAGGATTTGTTGCGTGCTTGTGTGCTAGAGTAAGGTGGTGTTTGGGATAGTTATTTAGCATTGATTGAGTTCACCTATAATAACAATTTTCATTTGAGTATAGGTATGGCACCATTTGAGGTTTTGTATGGTCGGAGATGTCGAACACCTTTGTGTTGGCATGAAATCGGAGAGAGAACGGTAGTTGGACCAGAGATGGTACAACAAACGAAAGAAAAGGTGAAGTTTATTCGGGAGAAGATGAGAGCTTCTCAAAGTAGAAAAAAGAGTTATCATGACAAGAGAAGGAAGAATCTTAAGTTTCAGGAAGACGATCATATGTTTTTAAGAGTTACACCGGTTACGGGTGTGGGTCATGCTTTGAAGTCGAAGAAGTTGACTTCTCGTTTTATTGGGCCGTATCAGATTATTGCACGAGTTGGTGTTGTGGCTTACCATGTGGCGTTGCCTCCGAACCTTTCGAATTTGCATGATTTGTTCCATGTTTCGCAACTTCGGAAGTATGTTCCAGATCCGTCACATGTTATTCCTATGGACGAGGTTGAAGTAAGAGATAACCTTACGGTTGAAGCTTTGTCGATTAAGATTTTGGACCGTGGAATCAAGAAGCTAAGAGGCAAGGATATTGCACTTGTGAAAGTAGCGTGGGGAGGCGCTGTGGAAGGCAATATGACTTGGCAATTAGAGAGTGGGATGCGAGAGTCGTATCCGGAGTTGTTTGAATCAAGTAATATTTTCGAGGATGAAAATTTCTAAAGCGGGGGAGAGTTGTAACGCCCCGGTTCGATATTTCCCAATTTTGTTGAGTCTTCTATTTTATTTGAGTGATGATTGTCTTATTTATGAAATTGACATGATAATATGATATGTTGATATGTTAATGTGATATGTTGGTATGATATGTGATTTTACCGTTTTGTGAATTTTCGGGTAAAATTAGGTTGGAGGGTATTTTAGACATTTGCTAATTAATAATAAATTAGAATTGTGTAGAATTATTATTTTGTGAGAAAATGATATTTGGTGGAAAAGAGAAGAAAATGAGTTAAGTGTAGAAATAGTTAATAAGAGTTATAAGAGAGAAAAATAGAAAGAGAGAATAGAAAGAAAAAGATATAAGAGTCGGAAGAAAAGAAAAGAGAGAGTACAAAGAAAAAGAGGAGAAAGAAAGGGAAGAGAAGAGAAAAGAGGACAAAGTTGGAAAATCATCAAGATTGCTCCTAGGAATCAAAACAACCGGGTAAGGGTGATAGAAATTGTTATCTTAATCTTGTATGTGATTATGTATGTGTTAGATTGTGTAGGTTTTTGTTTTGGTGAAGTTTAGAGAGAATGAAATGTTAGGGTTTTGATGAAAATGTGAGAAAATTGGTAGATTAATCGGTTAGAAGTTGTTATAATCGAAGTATGATGTTAAATGAATGTTGGTGATCATGTCTATGGAGTTTTATTTGAGTTTTGGGTGGCTTAGGACTGACTGTTGCGCAACTGAGATTTCTAAAATCGCAGTGTTCGCTCAGCGAGCAACACGTCGCTCAACGAGTTTTCCAGGGATTTCCTCGCTCAGCGAGCCTGGAGGTTTTTTGAAAGTTTTGTGTTTTAATTCGTAACTTTAGTTTCGGTTATCCGTTTTAGGCATTCTTTATATCAATTAGAAGCTAAAAACGTGTAGAAACTAATGACGCTAAGAAATGTAATTTTTAGCCGACTTTTGCCCAACTTTTCCGATAAAACGTAAATGAATTAATTATGGAAATGTGGGTTAGGTGTGATGTTGTGGCCGTTTGGAAAATGAATACAATGCTTGAATTGAATGCAAATGTATACTAATTTAATAAGATAAGGGCATGATTATATTGTGAATAATGTATGCATTTTCAAGAATGTTGTGTGTCATTTTGCATGTGAAGCATAATGTATGCATTCTTGTGTTGCGGGATTCTTTATGAATCCGTTGTAGCATCATGTACTCGTGTGGAGTGTGAACGATGACTACAACAAGATTGTGTTCCCATGTGGGGTGTGAGAGATCGGATTGTGTGCTCGTGTGGGGTGTGAGCAATCCAGAAACATTGTGTGTCCGTGTGGGGTGTGAGCAATGGGTGATTTATTCACAATGATTGTGTGCCCGTGTGGGGTGTGAGCAATCGGGTTGTGTGCCCATGTGGGGTGTGAGCAATCCATAAATATTATGTGCCCAAGTGGGGTGTGAGCAATGTGTGAACATCGTATGCTCGACGGGGAGTTACTTTAGGTAACAAGTGATGGTTCCAATTAGTTTCTGAGTGAACCTAATGATGATTGAGTCGGTACCGCTTTGCATTTGCTTAGAGTCGTGAGTCGGTCTCTATGATTTGCATTTATCATCTGAATTGTGAATTGGTGAAATAAACATGAATATATATATATATATATATATATATATATATATATATATATATATATATATATATATATATATATATATATATATATATATATATTGTAGTGCATATGTGTGAATAAACATGAAGGATGTATGTTTATGTGATGTGAATGAAGTGGTGAAAGTATGCATGATAAGTATGCTTGAGGTTATGTATGTTGGAGATGATTTGTGGTGAGAGTATGTTTTATGTGTATTTTATATGTTGAGATATATAATTGTATGCAATGCTATTATTGTTGGTGTAAGCCCTAGAGGCCAATACTTTTTGGTACTTGTATCGGATTATTCGTTTAATAATAAAAGGCATTTCTTTATTATGTTTGTCTTTCAGAATAATAAAGTCCCTAGAATAGTTAGTCTGTTTAATGAAATGTTAAGTGTGACTTAATCATGAGATCCCATTAAACATAAAGACATTATTCTTAAAATATTCGTAGTCAAGCTTTATTGCAAAGTGGGATAACATTAAAGCATTGAGACTATTATGAAGATAGACTGATGATCACATCTCATGGATCATGGATAAAGAGTTATCAAGTCTTGACATAGGTATAAATATTAGGAGTAATATTTATACCGGATTGACCCGCTATGAGAATACTACATAGTATGTTATGCAAAGTGTCATAAGTTATTCTCATGGTGATAATGGTGTATTACCACCCTTCGACCTGAAACCACTATGGACCCTAGATGTAGAGTCGGGTGCTTTATTGCTGATCAAACATTATCCGTAACTAGATGATCATAAAGACAGTTGATGGGCACTCCACGAAGCATGCTGAGGGACATGAGTGTCCTAGATGGAATTTGTCAATCCTGCATAACAGGAGAAATGTCTAAGGGCCCAATATTGAACTGGACAAGGATGACACAGTGTATGCCTTGTGTTCAATATAGACATAGGGGCAAAAGGGTAATTGTACAAACATATATTATCACGAAAAAGGTTTTGTCAGATCACATGACATTTTCGTGACTTGGGTAGCAGTGATGTGTTGCTAGATACCGCTCACTGTTTATTATGTTAAATATATAATTTAATATAATTACCAACGTTACGAAATCCTACAGGGTCACACACATAAGGACAGTTTGATGAGAGATAGAGAAATCAAAGGAACACCGTAAGGTACGGTGCACTTAAGTGAAAAATAGAAATTCGGATAATATAATAATAATTATTGTTATTTTATAATGGTTATAAAATAATAATAAAATAAATATATTTATTATAATAATAGTTATTATAATAATATATAATATTATTATGGATCATGTGAATTGGGCTTTTAGCCCGCAGCCCACAAGAGAGTCTATAAAAGGAACCCTTGTGATGAAGCTTTTACTTGATGCAATTTCGTTTTTGATTCTCACTCAAATAATTCCGTTCGTAAGCAGCTAGCACTGTGACCGGAAGCTGTTCGTGTGGACTGAGTAGAGGCGTTGCACTTCATCAACGCTTGTGATCGCTGCATCAAAGATCTGAATCGCCACAAAGAGGTAACGATTCTATCACTGACCATGCTCATTCGTAAGGATCACTAAAGGAAAATTTTTGTTTTCCGCTGCGTTTAGATCGCAATTTTCCTTCAATTATGATAATGTTTCTCACCCTTCTGTTGTTTTATAATGCTCTATTAGGCATTGCAGAGTAGGTTTATGGAGGTCTTTTTGTGAAGCTTGTCTTCATCCTTTTGGTCGGTCGGCTCTGATATGTAGTACCGGGTAGCTAGGGTCGGCTTGATGCCTTTTGTGATACATTTTATACATGTATTTTGGTGATGAATGTTTTATATAAACATGAAATATTTGGTGAATCAAACTTGTTGATATATTTATATAAGTATATAAGTTTGATGTTGTTAATTGTTAGTTTTCGCTGTTATTTGAATCTTTTGAATACAGGTGTAAGGATGAAATCCTTCTGTTGCAAGTTACCATGTTTGTTGCATATCTTTAAATAAGCAGATGTTGTATGTTTTAGTTTCACTTTTGATGTGACATGCCTCTTTTATACCATGTTTTAAATATACTCTGATGAAATTTTTATTATGTGCCTAAATAATTTAATTGATTATTTGGGGTATAGAAAGGGGGTGTTACAAAGACGGCTTATGTTGGTATATCTCCTTCAACAGGGATGCCTCACTTTATGCAAAGAACCTTGGAATCATAGGGTATCTTTAACCTAAAGCTTACTCATTTAGGTTCGAATTTGTGCTTGATCGAAGAGAGAGAAAATGGAGCTCTGAAGGATTTTGTCTCGGATAACGGTGATGGATGAAAATAATGGTTTGCTTTCATTAGAGAATGGAGGGTGACTGATGTTCAGAAGTATTCGCTGTGCCTTGTCACGTTTGGGGCCTGGATTTTTTCGAGAAGCCACTACTACAAAAATGCTATTTACTAGTGTTTTTTTAAGTTTTTGATAGCACTTAAAAGCACTATTAACCACGATGCTGTAAATATTTTCATTTGATAGTACTTTAAAAGTGCTATTATAGTTCTAGTAATTAATAGCGTTTTTCCAAAAACGCCATTATAGTACCGATATTTAATAACATTTTTTCCAAAAGTGCTATTATAATACTTATTTTGATTTGATTTTGATAGCACTCCCAAACAAAGCGCTATTATAAGGCACATGTTTGATAGCGCTTTTTCATAAAAGTGCTATTATAGGATGTTTCTTTAATAGCACTTTCTCTACAAAACGCTATTATGGTACAGTTTTCTTGTTTTTACACAAAATCCTTATTTTGGTATATATATATATATATATATATATATATATATATATATATATATATATATATATATATATATATATATTGTAGATACATACATTCCAACTAAGAGAGCTTCTAACAAAGTACTAATTAAAAAAAAGAATTTTCATAGACAAATTAGTAGATGCATACATTCCAACTAAAGAGTAAAACCAAATCCCAAACAAACAGTATAATCACTTAGCAAAGCATATTCTCTAAACTAAATAAAAAACACCTAAAAAACAATAAAGGACAACAAAACAACATCAAGTATTAACAACTTTGCGAACCCATCGCCACCCAACCAACAAACTGACGATAAAAATGGACGAGGAATGTGATCCGCTGAAGAAGGCTCACTGGTAGATGAAACACTAACACAAGCCCCAGATTTCCAGCAGCACTTACAGAAATCCATCATAATCGAAGAAGCAATTTCCACATTATAACTTGAATGATACCCGTACCAACAATGAAAGGAAATTATATATATATATATATATATATATATATATATATATATATATATATATATATATATATATATATATATATATATATATATATATATATATTAACTAACAAATATATCAAATTTCTAAACTAACTAATATATTGAATTTCTAAACTAACTAAATGTATATGTTAAATTTTAAACTAACTAATGTATAAAATTTCTAAATACTACTGGATGTTTAATTATATTCTAACATTATTCTAACTAAGCTACCGATGGATTATTCTAAATCAAACAAACATAAATGTAGTAAACTATATACCATTAACATATTAATATTTTAGTAACTAAGTACGTCGCGGCGTGGTTGTTAGAGACATACCTTAAAGAAAAGCTTTTCCAACTTCTCTTATATAGATTCAAAACAAACAAAATCCAATGATAAATATTATACATAATGGATCCACTCTTTATACATAAATGATCAATCATATGAAATCATAATAATCGAAGAAACCACTTACTCATGAAAAAAAACAGGGCGTGCTACTGTATGTGGATATGTGTTGTGTCTAAACTCTATTTTAAATTTTAATTATTAGCCTAATTTTTAACTATTAGACAAAATAATGTTAGAAAATTTTAAGGTATATGCATCATTAACTTTAATGTCTCAAATTATTTTAATAATTTAGAATCTTTATAATTACTTTGTAAATAATATTTTAATAATTCAGAGGGTTATGTTTAATGACCACCACCAAGCAATATAAGCAAGTTTTAATTTAACTTATATCCTCATATGCATGACTAAATAAGGTCATTCTTAACTACATATATGTCAAACATACACATAGTTTATACTTTAGAAAGTAAAAAATCAGCTCATAACAGTAAGACAACATACATTTTAATTAGGAATAAGTAAAAGAAAAACCTTACCTCCCAAAGCATAAATTTATTTCAATCTCGATGGACATTACAAGTGTATTTTCCTAAAATCCACAATTAGCATGAGTTAGTAATATATATTTATATTATACAAAAAAGTAGTGATTTAACATATGATACAATATAGATCTACAAGCAGGGAAACAGACAATAAAACAGAAGACGTATTCAACATACAATATAGGTATAAAATAGACATTGTGGCTTGACCATGAAGTCATGAGTATACATAACCACCTAAGATTAACTAATAAAAGAAAAATAGTAACAGTGGAAAAAAGTGAGATGAAAATCCATACCACCCACAAAAGCTAGTTGTCTTTACTCTTGAATATTGACAGACTGATTTTTTACTCACGTTTCTGAAACAACTATGTATGTAACATTATCATGAAAACATAAACAAAACTTTGTCAGTATAGGTTCAAAAAAATTAATTTATTTTAGAAAATATAAGTGCAATCTTTGGTGCAATAAGCCTCCTTAGTCAATGATTCAGGTTGTTTTCTTCTCAATGGTTGGAATAATGGTACCCTTAAAGGATGCAACTTTATCAAACTCAACCAACAAGCAGACAAACATATGATTATGAAGAATTGAATGTTTATAGTCTGACAACAGAAGTGCTCACATAGTTAAATGAATTAGCAGAACGTATCACGGTGTCAACAGACTTACTACCACATTTAGCATATTAAACAGAACATGACTTCTTTGACTCGCATAAGATGAATAGAAAAAATGCCATGTGCACAAAATAAGGAATAATTGAGGGAGATAATTGAGGGGGAGAATTAATATTGCATTAACATTGGATGAGAATGAATCCAACACATTTATACAGGTGTTACAACATGATAATGCGTGGGAGAAATGAAATATATGAATTGCATTAAAGAGAAGAAAAGACAAACCCCAAGTTCCCGAAAAGCTTGTTGGAGGTAGGTCTGATTTTCAACTGATAAGCTTTTGTTCAACATGTAAGCAAGTCCGTTGGTTCTTAAATAGACATGAATCTGAAATATGTCTCATTATCAGATTATGTTTTGATGTATACACAATTAGGCATTAACATATTCTTGAAAATTGTGTTTCACAATGGAAAAGAAAAAGTTATTTCATAAATTTAATATAAGACTCTAGCCCTCTACAACCAAATTTTCATAAAATTGATCAAGAAAATCTCCGTTATTCTATATTTCTTGCTTCTGTTATTTGTTTTTTGGTTCTGGGGGAATAAGTGGAGTGGAGGTGGAGAAGGTGCTAACCAATGTCAACAGAAAAGAGATGTGATGAATAATTGGTAACCTTATTTTTAACTTAATGTGCCAAGATTATCTCTCATTATTATAGGAGGCAATATTACCTTTCTACGTTGCATATTTGATGGAGATACAGTTTCATTGGGGTTGGCCCTCTCTATAACATCTGCACTAGAATTTAAAGCAGCAACCGACGTAGTGTCTCCAGCAACCAACTTGGCAGATTAAACAGAACACGACTGCTTTGACTCGCATAAGATGAATAGAAAAAAATGCCATGTGCACAAAATAAGGAATAAGAATAACCCATTAATTTTTGCCTGGACTATCACTCTCTCTAAATTGCTCCCTAAGTTGTAGGAGTCTACTAAACAATTAGTAAAGTACTCTTCAAATCATCATTTAGTTAGTCTCTTAACTATTCTCGAATCCGTTTATTTAGTCCCTCGGTCACTTAGCAAAGTTCGAGTAGCATCAACTGCTCTGCTAACACTCATCTATATCTTAGGGAACATGTTGATACATTATAGTGTTAACATTATCACAATTATTATAGAATTAAAAATTGACCCATTAACGAAATAACCCAATTTCTGATCAAAGACACACAAACTGGAATGGTAAATAAAAATCAACCAAGTATTAATTTATTTTTTAAAATTCAATCAATATGAACAACCGGAACGAAAATTAGGCATTTTATTAAAAGTGAAAATCGGAATATGAAAAGGAAAGGGGGAGAATTACCAGCGGCAGTCTTTCTACTGCCATTCATTTGCAACGATTTCGCGGTGATGATGATGATGATGAAACGATCGTATGAGGGTTTGGATTTCACGACGATGATGATAATGAAACGATAAAACTTTCGTATGAGGGTTACATGTTTCGTTCAGGGTTTCTCACCTGCTGAAAGAAGAAACGATTATTTGCAAAATAATATATTAGTTTTGTTTATACTACTAAATTATATATATATATATATATATATATATATATATATATATATATATATATATATATATATATATATAAGAGTTTTCTAGAAAACATGTTTTTAGCTAAGAATATATATATTTTTAATTTGATTAAAATAATATTTCAATAAAATATAAGTTGTTTTAATTATATATTATTTAATTCATATTTTATAATAAGATATCGCTTCTCAAAAAGTGTTATCTTAAAGAAGAATATTAATAGCGTTTTCCAAAATGTGCTATCTTAATGAAGAATATTAATAGCGTTTTTTAAAAAGTGATATCTTAATGAAGAATATAAATAGCATTTTTTAAAAAGTGTTATCTTAATGAAGAATATTAATAGCGTTTTAAAGAAAGCGTTATCTTAGTGAAGTTTAATAATAGCGTTTTGTAACAAAGTGCTATCAAAATCATATTCTCTTAATCTTATAATAGCGCCCGACCATAAAGTGCTATCATAGATATCTTTGTTTCCTTTTTAATAGCACTTTCTTTAAAAGCGCTATCAAATTAGGCGATACAAAAAATCAATTTTGGTGTAGTGAGCTGGCGAATTTGATTGGCAGATTTATTTGTTGCGACGACAAAACCTGTAATGGTGATTACATGGATATGGCAAAGATGAAGATTAAAGTTCTTGTGGACTTCATATTGAAGAAAAAGTGTCTGGTTAAGATTGACAACTTGGAATTTCTTATTCGTTTGAGGGAAGATAACCTTGATCATGATCGATGCGCTTGCTATTTGGGATCGAAGCAATTGAAGGATGCAACATCTTCTTCGTGGGGATCTGACGGTAGTGTGTACCAGGAAGGTGATTTGGGAGAAATAGATAAGTCCGACGAGGATGGTGAGGATGTTTTGGGTCCAAAGGATTTTCAGGGAGGCTTTTGTTCAGCGGATATAAAGAGTGTTCAAGCAGATGTGCAGGAGTGTACAATATTAGAAAGGAATGATAAGGACATACCAATGTTTGTAGGTGTGGATGCAGTAAAGGGAGTTTCTAGTAGTTACCTTTGTGTAAAAGAAAAAGATAAATGGATTACTAAAAAGGGTGGATCTTTTGATGAAGCTATTTTAAAAGCTAAAGATACTATGGACAATACCGTCCTTTGCAACAATATTTTGGGGAATAGTTATGGGTCCCATGACAGGATGGATTTGGTGGAGAATAGCAATGCAAGTTTGTTAGTTGGTGAAAGTGGGATGGACCACACGTTCATATGGTTCCTTCTTTATCAAAGAAAATCAAATTTAAAAAGTTGAATGGGAGCTTTGGTGTTCGGAACACTCAACTTAATAAAAGTTCTAGTAAGTTTTCAAAGAGGGTGTCTTCAGCGGGCTTTGATCTAATTTCTTCAGATGATTTTTGCGATACAAGGGAGATGGTAAATTCAAGGACGGATAGTGTTAATGCTAACATGAACAAAGGTTGGCGTTTTCATCAAAATAATTCTAAAAATTCTGGAATTGACAGATGCAATAATAGATTGTGGGAAAATATGAATTCTATAGTTGGGGAGAAATTATGGGAGGCGATCATCAATTTAGGAGTTGCGACATCAACTTCAAAGGCGGAGTGTATTTCTAAAATCAATATGTTGGAGAATGGTAATAGGGGTTTAAAGGTGGATAAGAGGAAGAATAAAAATGGGTTACAGTGATTATCGGCTCTTTAATATTAGAGGCGAAGGTAGCTTGTTGAAAAGAAAACGAGTTAAGAAGATTATCTCAGTAGGTAAGGCCGATATGTTTTTAATTCAAGAATCCAAATTAAAGGATGTCTCAATGGAGATTGCTAGGAGTTTTTGGAATTTCGGTGATGTGGGGTGGATTTTTTCTGGTTCAAACGGTGCGTCAGGGGGTCTCATTATTTTGTGGAACTCGAATGTGGAGGTCATAAACAGTTTTAAAGGTGAGGGTTTTGTGGGAGTTAAAGTGTTATGGAGACATTCGTACTTTTACATTGTTAACGTTCACTACACTAAAAGTGGCTTTTCGCAGCACTAAATAGACAATGCTTTTAATTAAAAGCGCTACTATAGGTCATTGAAAAATTCGCTCAAAAAAACGCTCTCTAAAGTGTCACCTTAGACAACGCTTTTAAAAAATGCTTTCTAAGGTGACACTTTAGAGAACGCTTTTCAATAAAGCGCTTTCTTAGGTGTTGCTTTAGAAAGCAATTTAATTTATTTTATTTTTCCAAAGACCTATAACAGCGCTTTTTAATAAAAGCGTTGTCATTGTTGTTTGACACAAATATACTGAAAAATATCAAGAATCACAAAAAATGGCAAAATGGGGGATCGAACCCACGCCCTTTAAGTAGGGAAAGGAATTTTAAATTATATTTTGAATCTATAAAAATTGTATTAAATTCAAAAAAGGATCAATATCCCAAGTGAGTAATTACAACAACTAGGCCATTATAGCATGAGCCTAGCAAAGAGATTCTTATACTTCCTATACTTCCACCTTCTTTGGGTGATGATCTCTATAGTATTCTTCACTACTAAGTCTATATCCATTACATTTGTACTATTAAAAGAACTTTGATTTCTATTCATCCAACAATTGTACACAATTTCCGCAAACGTTATCTTTATTATTCCCACCTTTGCTCCTTTCCCTTTGCAAAACTGAATAACCAAACAACTTTCGTCTTCCAAATTGAGAGGATCATGATTGACTTCCATCCATCCCAGCACATCCCTCCAAATCTGATGCATTTGCTGGCATTCAAACATCAAGTGACTTATGTTTTCCTTGCTCTGACAGAAACAACAAGTTTCATCAATATCATAACCCAGTTTGCGAATTCGGTCCTTTATTGCCAGCCTTTTATGGCACGCAATCCACAGTTGGAAAATAGCTCTAGGGTGAGCTCTGTTACCTGCCACCATGTTGTACCAATCCACATTAGTTTCATTTTTATATAGCTCTTTGTACGCCTTCCCCATTCTAAAGGTCCCAGTTCTGATGCTTTCAGTCCAGCTCTGTTGTACGTCTGGTATGATGTTTCTCGTCTCAATAATCGCTTTGACAATCCAAGAGTTTCTCTCAGTTGTATATATTAATAATTTTAAATTATATTAATATATAAATATATTTAATATATTAAAATTATATTAAATTATATTTTAATTTATTTAAAATTATACTTAAAATTTTTCAAATAACATATTTAAAAATATATGATTTAAACACAAACATTTTAATTTATTTTTTAGTATATTTAATATATAAATAAATAAATAAATAAATAAATATATATATATATATATATATATATATATATATATATATATATATATATATATATATATATATATATATATATATATATATCTGTGTGTGTGTGTGTGTATGTGTGTGTCATCCTCACAAAACTTTTCCACTTAAATAAATTTTTAAATCTTCCAATTAAAAAAATCTTTATTAACATAATATTAATTATTAAAAAATATCTCATTGTAGAGACTCACTGGCTTAAAAAAATTGAGTCGCCATCATATTTTTAAGGAAAATAAAAGATAAACCAAAAACCCTAGGTAAAGACACTAGGTAAGGAGTCGGTTAAGCGGGAGGAAGGTGTTAGGCACCCGTCACTTCTATTATACCTAACAGGGACCTCTTAGGATTTTTAGGGTAGGTTGTTTGTATTAATCTCATGTTTACAAATTCCAAGAAGATTCCAAATAAATAAATAAAAAAACTCTAATTTTTATCCCTTATTGTACTAGCTCGCTAGGGTTTTATAACCCTATTCATTTGTACCCTCAATTTTAAAGGATCATGGCGATCGTAGTTCCATTCCCCTATCCCCTAATGTTAATCCTTTATTTATGCTCTTAGAATTTTGAGCTCTATCCCATAAGTTAAACATTTACCCCGATACTACAAGATAAACATTTACCCCATTAAATAAATAAATTTAATTTATTTTTCATAATATGATAATTTCCCTTAATAAATAAACCATTAATTAAAAAACCCAAATTTTAAATATAAACCCATGTTTAAAAAATATTATTAATCCCTTTTTAAATTGAAAATAAAATATAACCAAAATAAAAATAATAATATAACCCATGTCTTAAGTCCCCAAATATATAATTCCTAATTTATATCCCAAAAATTAATTAGTGAAATAAACCCTATTTTTGTAAAAAGTTAGAATGAAATACAAGAAATTTATCTCCATTTATTTTTTGAAATTATTAATCCCTTACATTCATATTATTATCCCTATTAATTTAATTTAATCAAAACCTAATCTTAAATCCCTAAATAATAAATAAAATCAAATTTTTAATTGATTAATTTATCCTTAACCCAGAGTAAATTAATTGTAATTACCCTAGAACTATCCCAATGACAAATTAATGATAAAATCGTAAAAATAATTTAAAAAACCTAAAAGGGAGAGACAAAGAACACCGCCATCCCCGTTTTTATCGATACAAGACTTTTCCCTTTTTTAATTAATAGAATAAAATAAATAAATATCATTTGATATAAGTGGAAGTTATTCAATCTTGTTTTCATTTCTTCACACTCAGTCTGCACTAAAAGAAAAAGAGAAAGAAACTCCGATCTTCATTTGTCTCACCCTTCATTTCATACTTCCAAACAACAACCCAATATTCCCAACGGCATATATCAAATCCACCCATAATATTTGTATATTATAATTTTATCAGTTAAGCCATTTTAATTAATAATTTATGCAATTATCATTAACGTCTTTCCTATTTTGGCTTATCACTAAAATAATAATTTAATCTTGGATATACACTTTAAAAAAGTCAGAGCAAAACTTGTGCATAATAAACAGTAAAAAATTAAAATTTTTGAAAAAGAACAACTTACAAACTATCGTTCATTTGTATCTTCTACAACTTATTTATAATTATCTAGGTCAAATACTTTATAAATCCACATCCTTTGGTAATCTCATTATATTTCTTCATTTTTTTAAATGGATTGCCAAAGGGTTTGGATTTATGAAATATGATAACTTAGAAAGAGAATTTAGTAGGAGTGAGCCCAACAACTATATTTATATAAGGAAGTAAAGTTTGTTGTGTATTGTGAAATATTTAAGGAATTTTTGTAAGGTATTTTCAAAAATTCAAGGAATAAGTTTTGTGTCGATTAAAAAATTTAAGGAGTTTTCGTTTTTACCTTATCACATATATAATTTATTGTTATAACTTTTACAGTTAAATGTAAATATATTAAAAAAATATCTACTTAATATAAATTTAAACTTATCATAATGACAATCCTAGATAAAATCCTAATATTTCAATGATGTGTGTCATCCTAACAAAACTTTTCCACTTAAATAAATTTTTTAAATCTTCCAATTAAAAAAATCTTTAATACATAATATTAATTATTAAAAAATATCTCATTGTAGAGACTCACCGGCTTAAAAAAATTTAGTCGCCATCATATTTTTAAGGAAAATAAAAGATAAACCAAAAACCCTAGGTAGAGACACTAGGTAAGGAGTCGGTTAAGCGGGAGGAAGGTGTTAGGCACCCGTCACTTCTATTATACCTAACAGGGACCTCTTAGGATTTTTAGGGTAGGTTGTTTGTATTAATCTCATGTTTACAAATTCCAAGAAGATTCCAAATAAATAAATAAAAAAACTCTAATTTTTATCCCTTATTGTACTAGCTCGCTAGGATTTTATAACCCTATTCATTTGTACCCTCAATTTTAAAGGATCATGGCGATCGTAGTTCCATTCCCCTATCCCCTAATGTTAATCCTTTATTTATGCTCTTAGAATTTTGAGCTCTATCCCATAAGATAAACATTTACCCCGATACTACAAGATAAACATTTACCCCATTAAATAAATAAATTTAATTTATTTTTCATAATATGATAATTTCCCTTATAAATAAACCATTAATTAAAAAACCCAAATTTTAAATATAAACCCATGTTTAAAAAATATTATTAATCCCTTTTTAAATTGAAAATAAAATATAACCAAAATAAAAATAATAATATAACCCATGTCTTAAGTCCCCAAATATATAATTCCTAATTTATATCCCAAAAATTAATTAGTGAAATAAACCCTATTTTTGTAAAAAGTTAGAATGAAATACAAGAAATTTATCTCCATTTATTTTTTGAAATTATTAATCCCTTACATTCATATTATTATCCCTATTAATTTAATTTAATCAAAACCTAATCTTAAATCCCTAAATAATAAATAAAATCAAATTTTTAATTGATTAATTTATCCTTAACCCTAAGTAAATTAATTGTAATTACCCTAGAACTATCCCAATGACAAATTAATGATAAAATCGTAAAAATAATTTAAAAAACCTAAAAGGGAGAGACAAAGAACACCGCCATCCCCGTTTTTATCGATACAAGACTTTTCCCTTTTTTAATTAATAGAATAAAATAAATAAATATCATTTGATATAAGTGGAAGTTATTCAATCTTGTTTTCATTTCTTCACACTCAGTCTGCACTAAAAGAAAAAGAGAAAGAAACTCCGATCTTCATCTGTCTCACCCTTCATTTCATACTTCCAAACAACAACCCAATATTCCCAACGGCATATATCAAATCCACCCATAATATTTGTATATTATAATTTTATCAGTTAAGCCATTTTAATTAATAATTTATGCAATTATCATTAACGTCTTTCCTATTTTGGCTTATCACTAAAATAATAATTTAATCTTGGATATACACTTTAAAAAAGTCAGAGCAAAACTTGTGCATAATAAACAGTAAAAAATTAAAATTTTTGAAAAAGAACAACTTACAAACTATCGTTCATTTGTATCTTCTACAACTTATTTATAATTATCTAGGTCAAATACTTTATAAATCCACATCCTTTGGTAATCTCATTATATTTCTTCATTTTTTTAAATGGATTGCCAAAGGGTTTGGATTTATGAAATATGATAACTTAGAAAGAGAATTTAGTAGGAGTGAGCCCAACAACTATATTTATATAAGGAAGTAAAGTTTGTTGTGCATTGTGAAATATTTAAGGAATTTTTGTAAGGTATTTTCAAAAATTCAAGGAATAAGTTTTGTGTCGATTAAAAAATTTAAGGAGTTTTCGTTTTTACCTTATCACATATATAATTTATTGTTATAACTTTTACAGTTAAATGTAAATATATTAAAAAAATATCTACTTAATATAAATTTAAACTTATCATAATGACAATCCTAGATAAAATCCTAATATTTCGATGATGTGTGTCATCCTAACAAAACTTTTCCACTTAAATAAATTTTTTAAATCTTCCAATTAAAAAAATCTTTAATACATAATATTAATTATTAAAAAATATCTCATTGTAGAGACTCACCGGCTTAAAAAAATTTAGTCGCCATCATATTTTTAAGGAAAATAAAAGATAAACCAAAAACCCTAGGTAGAGACACTAGGTAAGGAGTCGGTTAAGCAGGAGGAAGGTGTTAGGCACCCGTCACTTCTATTATACCTAACAGGGACCTCTTAGGATTTTTAGGGTAGGTTGTTTGTATTAATCTCATGTTTACAAATTCCAAGAAGATTCCAAATAAATAAATAAAAAAACTCTAATTTTTATCCCTTATTGTACTAGCTCGCTAGGGTTTTATAACCCTATTCATTTGTACCCTCAATTTTAAAGGATCATGGCGATCGTAGTTCCATTCCCCTATCCCCTAATGTTAATCCTTTATTTATGCTCTTAGAATTTTGAGCTCTATCCCATAAGATAAACATTTACCCCGATACTACAAGATAAACATTTACCCCATTAAATAAATAAATTTAATTTATTTTTCATAATATGATAATTTCCCTTAATAAATAAACCATTAATTAAAAAACCCAAATTTTAAATATAAACCCATGTTTAAAAAATATTATTAATCCCTTTTTAAATTGAAAATAAAATATAACCAAAATAAAAATAATAATATAACCCTTGTCTTAAGTCCCCAAATATATAATTCCTAATTTATATCCCAAAAATTAATTAGTGAAATAAACCCTATTTTTGTAAAAAGTTAGAATGAAATACAAGAAATTTATCTCCATTTATTTTTTGAAATTATTAATCCCTTACATTCATATTATTATCCCTATTAATTTAATTTAATCAAAACCTAATCTTAAATCCCTAAATAATAAATAAAATCAAATTTTTAATTGATTAATTTATCCTTAACCCTAAGTAAATTAATTGTAATTACCCTAGAACTATCCCAATGACAAATTAATGATAAAATCGTAAAAATAATTTAAAAAACCTAAAAGGGAGAGACAAAGAACACCGCCATCCCCGTTTTTATCGATACAAGACTTTTCCCTTTTTTAATTAATAGAATAAAATAAATAAATATCATTTGATATAAGTGGAAGTTATTCAATCTTGTTTTCATTTCTTCACACTCAGTCTGCACTAAAAGAAAAAGAGAAAGAAACTCCGATCTTCATCTGTCTCACCCTTCATTTCATACTTCCAAACAACAACCCAATATTCCCAACGGCATATATCAAATCCACCCATAATATTTGTATATTATAATTTTATCAGTTAAGCCATTTTAATTAATAATTTATGCAATTATCATTAACGTCTTTCCTATTTTGGCTTATCACTAAAATAATAATTTAATCTTGGATATACACTTTAAAAAAGTCAGAGCAAAACTTGTGCATAATAAACAGTAAAAAATTAAAATTTTTGAAAAAGAACAACTTACAAACTATCGTTCATTTGTATCTTCTACAACTTATTTATAATTATCTAGGTCAAATACTTTATAAATCCACATCCTTTGGTAATCTCATTATATTTCTTCATTTTTTTAAATGGATTGCCAAAGGGTTTGGATTTATGAAATATGATAACTTAGAAAGAGAATTTAGTAGGAGTGAGCCCAACAACTATATTTATATAAGGAAGTAAAGTTTGTTGTGTATTGTGAAATATTTAAGGAATTTTTGTAAGGTATTTTCAAAAATTCAAGGAATAAGTTTTGTGTCGATTAAAAAATTTAAGGAGTTTTCGTTTTTACCTTATCACATATATAATTTATTGTTATAACTTTTACAGTTAAATGTAAATATATTAAAAAAATATCTACTTAATATAAATTTAAACTTATCATAATGACAATCCTAGATAAAATCCTAATATTTCGATGATGTGTGTCATCCTAACAAAACTTTTCCACTTAAATAAATTTTTTAAATCTTCCAATTAAAAAAATCTTTAATACATAATATTAATTATTAAAAAATATCTCATTGTAGAGACTCACCGGCTTAAAAAAATTTAGTTGCCATCATATTTTTAAGGAAAATAAAAGATAAACCAAAAACCCTAGGTAGAGACACTAGGTAAGGAGTCAGTTAAGCGGGGGGAAGGTGTTAGGCACCCGTCACTTCTATTATACCTAACAGGTTCTTCTTAGGATTTTTAGGATAGGTTGTTTGTATTAATCTCATGTTTACAAATTCCAAGAAGATTCCAAATAAATAAATAAATAAACTCTAATTTTTATCCCTTATTGTACTAGCTCGCTAGGGTTTTATAACCCTATTCCTTTGTACCCTCAATTTTAAAGGATCATGGCGATCGTAGTTCCATTCCCTTATCCCCTAATGTTAATCCTTTATTTATGCTCTTAGAATTTTGAGCTCTATCCCATTATATCCCTAATTCATCCCTTAAATACCCCTTATGTCATGAAAATATTCCTTTAAATACCTTATACTACAAGATAAACATTTACCCCGATAAATAAATAAATTTAATTTATTTTTCATAATATGATAATTTACCTTAATAAATAAACCATTAATTAAAAAACCCAAATTTTAAATATAAACCCATGTTTAAAAAATATTATTAATCCCTTTTTAAATTGAAAATAAAATATAACCAAAATAAAAATAATAATATAACCCATGTTTTAAGTCACCAAATATATAATTCCTAGTTTATATCCCAAAAATTAATTAGTGAAATAAACCCTATTTTTATAAAAAGTTAGAATGAAATACAGGAAATTTATCTCCATTTATTTTTTGAAATTATTAATCCCTTACATTCATATTATTAACCCTATTAATTTAATTTAATCAAAACCTAATCTTAAATCCCTAAATAATAAATAAAATCAAATTTTTAATTGATTAATTTATCCTTAACCCTGAGTAAATTAATTGTAATTACCCTAGAACTATCCCAATGACAAATTAATGATAAAATCGTAAAAATAATTTAAAAAACCTAAAAGGGAGACACAAAGAAAACCGCCATCCCCCTTTTTATCGATAAAAGACTTTTCCCTTTTTTAATTTATAGAATAAAATAAATAAATATCATTTGATATAAGTGGAAGTGATTCAATCTTGTTTTCATTTCTTCACACTCAGTCTGCACTAAAAGAAAAAGAGAAAGAAACTCCGATCTTCATCTGTCTCACCCTTCATTTCATACTTCCAAACAACAACCCAATATTCCCAATGACTTATATCAAATCCACCCATAATATTTGTATATTATAATTTTATCAGTTAAACCATTTTAATTAATAATTTATGCAATTATCATTAGCGTCTTTCCTATTTTGGCTTATCACTAAAATAATAATTTAATCTTGGATATATACTTTAAAAAAGTCAGAGCAAAACTTGTGCATAATAAACAGTAAAAAATTAAAATTTTTGAAAAAGAACAACTTACACACTATCGTTCATTTGTATCTTCTACAACTTATTTATAATTATCTAGGTCAAATACTTTATAAATCCAAATCCTTTGGTAATCTCATTATATTTCTTCATTTTTCTAAATGGATTGCCAAAGGGTTTGGATTTATGAAATATGATAACTTAGAAAGAGAATTTAATAGGAGTGAGATCAACAACTATATTTATATAAGGAAGTAACGTTTGTTGTGTAATGTGAAATATTTAAGGAATTTTTGTAAGGTATTTTCAAAAATTCAAGGAATAAGTTTTGTGTCGATTAAAAAATTTAAGGAGTTTGCGTTTTTACCTCATCACATATATAATTTATTGTTATAACTTTTACAGTTAAATGTAAATATATTAAAAAAATATCTACTTAATATAAATTTAAACTTATCATAATGACAATCCTAGATAAAATCCTAATATTTCGATGATGTGTGTCATCCTAACAAAACTTTTCCACTTAAATAAATTTTTTAATCTTCCAATTAAAAAAATCTTTAATAACATAATATTAATTATTAAAAAATATCTCATTGTAGAGACTCACCGGCTTAAAAAAATTTAGTCGCCATCATATTTTTAAGGAAAATAAAAGATAAACCAAAAACCCTAGGTAGAGACACTAGGTAAGGAGTCGGTTAAGCGGGGGGAAGGTGTTAGGCACCCGTCACTTCTATTATACCTAACAGGGTCCTCTTAGGATTTTTAGGGTAGGTTGTTTGTATCAAACTCATGTTTACAAATTCCAAGAAGATTCCAAATAAATAAATAAATAAACTCTAATTTTTATCCCTTATTGTACTAGCTCGCTAGGGTTTTATAACCCTATTCCTTTGTACCCTCAATTTAAAGGATCATGGCGATCGTAGTTCCATTCCCCTATCCCCTAATGTTAATCCTTTATTTATGCTCTTAGAATTTTGAGCTCTATCCCATTATATCCCTTATTCATCCCTTAAATACCCCTTATGTCATGAAATTATTCCTTTAAATACCTTATAATATAAGATAAACATTTACCCCGATAAATAAATAAATTTAATTTATTTTTCATAATATGATAATATCCCTTAATAAATAAACCATTAATTAAAAAACCCAAATTTTAAATATAAACCCATGTTTAAAAAATATTATTAATCCCTTTTTAAATTGAAAATAAAATATAAACAACAGAAAAATAATAATATAACCCATGTTTTAAGTCCCCAAATATATAATTCCTAGTTTATATCCCAAAAATTAATTAGTGAAATAAACCCTATTTTTATAAAAAGTTAGAATGAAATACAAGAAATTTATCTCCATTTATTTTTTGAAATTATTAATCCCATACATTCATATTATTATCCCTATTAATTTAATTTAATCAAAACCTAATCTTAAATCCCTAAATAATAAATAAAATCAAATTTTTAATTGATTAATTTATCCTTAACCCTGAGTAAATTAATTGTAATTACCCTAGAACTATCCCAATGACAAATTAATGATAAAATCGTAAAAATAATTTAAAAAACCTAAAAGGGAGAGACAAAGAAAACCGCCATCCCCCTTTTTATCGATACAAGACTTTTCCCTTTTTTAATTAATAGAATAAAATAAATAAATATCATTTGATATAAGTGGAAGTGATTCAATCTTGTTTTCATTTCTTCACACTCAGTCTGCATTAAAAGAAAAAGAGAAAGAAACTCCGATCTTCATCTGTCTCACCCTTCATTTCATACTTCCAAACAACAACCCAATATTCCCAACGGCATATATCAAATCCACACATAATATTTGTATATTATAATTTTATCAGTTAAGCCATTTTAATTAATAATTTATGCAATTATCATTAGCGTCTTTCCTATTTTTGCTTATCACTAAAATAATAATTTAATCTTGGATATACACTTTAAAAAAGGCAGAGCAAAACTTGTGCATAATAAACAGTAAAAAATTAAAATTTTTGAAAAAGAACAACTTACACACTATCGTTCATTTGTATCTTCTACAACTTATTTATAATTATCTAGGTCAAATACTTTATAAATCCAAATCCTTTGGTAATCTCATTATATTTCTTCATTTTTATAAATGGATTGCAAAAGGGTTTGGATTTATGAAATATGATAACTTAGAAAGAGAATTTAATAGGAGTGAGATCAACAACTATATTTATATAAGGAAGTAACGTTTGTTGTGTATTGTGAAATATTTAAGGAATTTTTGTAAGGTATTTTCAAAAATTCAAGGAATAAGTTTTGTGTCGATTAAAAAATTTAAGGAGTTTGCGTTTTTACCTCATCACATATATAATTTATTGTTATAACTTTTACAGTTAAATGTAAATATATTAAAAAAATATCTACTTAATATAAATTTAAACTTATCATAATGATAATCCTAGATAAAATCCTAATATTTCGATGATGTGTGTCATCCTAACAAAACTTTTGCACTTAAATAAATTTTTAAATCTTCCAATTAAAAAAATCATTAATAACATAATATTAATTATTAAAAAATATCTCATTGTAGAGACTCACCGGCTTAAAAAAATTTAGTCGCCATCATATTTTTAAGGAAAATAAAAGATAAACCAAAAACCCTAGGTAGAGACACTAGGTAAGGAGTCGGTTAAGCGGGGGGAAGGTGTTAGGCACCCGTCACTTCTATTATACCTAACAGGGTCCTCTTAGGATTTTTAGGGTAGGTTGTTTGTATCAAACTCATGTTTACAAATTCCAAGAAGATTCCAAATAAATAAATAAATAAACTCTAATTTTTATCCCTTATTGTACTAGCTCGCTAGGGTTTTATAACCCTATTCCTTTGTACCCTCAATTTAAAGGATCATGGCGATCGTAGTTCCATTCCCCTATCCCCTAATGTTAATCCTTTATTTATGCTCTTAGAATTTTGAGCTCTATCCCATTATATCCCTTATTCATCCCTTAAATACCCCTTATGTCATGAAAATATTCCTTTAAATACCTTATAATATAAGATAAACATTTACCCCGATAAATAAATAAATTTAATTTATTTTTCATAATATGATAATATCCCTTAATAAATAAACCATTAATTAAAAAACCCAAATTTTAAATATAAACCCATGTTTAAAAAATATTATTAATCCCTTTTTAAATTGAAAATAAAATATAAACAACATAAAAATAATAATATAACCCATGTTTTAAGTCCCCAAATATATAATTCCTAGTTTATATCCCAAAAATTAATTAGTGAAATAAACCCTATTTTTATAAAAAGTTAGAATGAAATACAAGAAATTTATCTCCATTTATTTTTTGAAATTATTAATCCCATACATTCATATTATTATCCCTATTAATTTAATTTAATCAAAACCTAATCTTAAATCCCTAAATAATAAATAAAATCAAATTTTTAATTGATTAATTTATCCTTAACCCTGAGTAAATTAATTGTAATTACCCTAGAACTATCCCAATGACAAATTAATGATAAAATCGTAAAAATAATTTAAAAAACCTAAAAGGGAGAGACAAAGAAAACCGCCATCCCCCTTTTTATCGATACAAGACTTTTCCCTTTTTTAATTAATAGAATAAAATAAATAAATATCATTTGATATAAGTGGAAGTGATTCAATCTTGTTTTCATTTCTTCACACTCAGTCTGCACTAAAAGAAAAAGAGAAAGAAACTCCGATCTTCATCTGTCTCACCCTTCATTTCATACTTCCAAACAACAACCCAATATTCCCAACGACATATATCAAATCCACACATAATATTTGTATATTATAATTTTATCAGTTAAGCCATTTTAATTAATAATTTATGCAATTATCATTAGCGTCTTTCCTATTTTGGCTTATCACTAAAATAATAATTTAATCTTGGATATACACTTTAAAAAAGTCAGAGCAAAACTTGTGCATAATAAACAGTAAAAAATTAAAATTTTTGAAAAAGAACAACTTACAAACTATCGTTCATTTGTATCTTCTACAACTTATTTATAATTATCTAGGTCAAATACTTTATAAATCCAAATCCTTTGGTAATCTCATTATATTTCTTCATTTTTTTAAATGGATTGCCAAAGGGTTTGGATTTATGAAATATGATAAATTAGAAAGAGAATTTAATAGGAGTGAGATCAACAACTATATTTATATAAGGAAGTAACGTTTGTTGTGTATTGTGAAATATTTAAGGAATTTTTGTAAGGTATTTTCAAAAATCAAGGAATAAGTTTTGTGTCGATTAAAAAATTTAAGGAGTTTGCGTTTTTACCTTATCACATATATAATTTATTGTTATAACTTTTACAGTTAAATGTAAATATATTAAAAAAATATCTACTTAATATAAATTTAAACTTATCATAATGACAATCCTAGATAAAATCCTAATATTTCGATGATGTGTGTCATCCTAACATAACTTTTGCACTTAAATAAATTTTTAAATCTTCCAATTAAAAAAATCTTTAATAACATAATATTAATTATTAAAAAAATCTCATTGTAGAGACTCACCGGCTAAAAAAAATTTAGTCTCCATCATATTTTTAAGGAAAATAAAAGATAAACCAAAAATCCTAGGTAGAGACACTAGGTAAGGAGTCGGTTAAGCGGGGGGAAGGTGTTAGGCACCCGTCACTTCTATTATACCTAACAAGGTCCTCTTAGGATTTTTAGGGTAGGTTGTTTGTATCAATCTCATGTTTACAAATTCCAAGAAGATTCCAAATAAATAAATAAATAAACTCTAATTTTTATCCCTTATTGTACTAGCTCGCTAGGGTTTTATAACCCTATTCCTTTGTACCCTCAATTTAAAGGATCATGGCGATCGTAGTTCCATTCCCCTATCCCCTAATGTTAATCCTTTATTTACGCTCTTAGAATTTTGAGCTCTATCCCATTATATCCCTAATTCATCCTTTAAATACCCCTTATGTCATGAAAATATTCCTTTAAATACCTTATAATATAAGATAAACATTTACCCCGATAAATAAATAAATTTAATTTATTTTTCATAATATGATAATTTCCCTTAATAAATAAACCATTAATTAAAAAACCCAAATTTTAAATATAAACCCATGTTTAAAAAATATTATTAATCCCTTTTTAAATTGAAAATAAAATATAACCAAAATAAAAATAATAATATAACCCATGTTTTAAGTCCCCAAATATATAATTCCTAGTTTATATCCCAAAAATTAATTAGTGAAATAAACCCTATTTTTGTAAAAAGTTAGATTGAAATACAAGAAATTTATCTCCATTTATTTTTTGAAATTATTAATCCCATACATTCATATTATTATCCCTATTAATTTAATTTAATCAAAACCTAATCTTAAATCCCTAAATAATAAATAAATTCAAATTTTTAATTGATTAATTTATCCTTAACCCTGAGTAAAATAATTGTAATTACCCTAGAACTATCCCAATGACAAATTAATGATAAAATCGTAAAAATAATTTAAAAAACCTAAAAGGGAGAGACAAAGAAAACCGCCATCCCCCTTTTTATCGATACAAGACTTTTCCCTTTTTTAATTAATAGAATAAAATAAATAAATATCATTTGATATAAGTGGAAGTGATTCAATCTTGTTTTCATTTCTTCACACTCAGTCTGCACTAAAAGAAAAAGAGAAAGAAACTCTGATCTTCATCTGTCTCACCCTTCATTTCATACTTCCAAACAACAACCCAATATTCCCAACGTCATATATCAAATCCACCCATAATATTTGTATATTATAATTTTATCAATTAAGCCATTTTAATTAATAATTTATGCAATTATCATTAGCGTCTTTCCTATTTTGGCTTATTACTAAAATAATAATTTAATCTTGGATATACACTTTAAAAAAGTCAGAGCAAAACTTGTACATAATAAACAGTAAAAAATTAAATAATTTGAAAAAGAACAACTTACAAACTATCGTTCATTTTTATCTTCAACATCTTATTTATAATTATCTAGGTCAAATAATTTATAAATCCAAATCCTTTGGTAATCTCATTATATTTCTTCATTTTTTTTAAATGGATTGCCAAAGGGTTTGGATTTATGAAATATGATAACTTAGAAAGAGAATTTAATAGGAGTGAGCCCAACAACTATATTTATATAAGGAAGTAACGTTTGTTGTGTATTGTGAAATATTTAAGGAATTTTTGTAAGGTATTTTCAAATATTCAAGGAATAAGTTTTGTGTCGATTAAAAATTTTAAGGAGTTTTCGTTTTTACCTTATCACATATATAATTTATTGTTATAACTTTTACAGTTAAATGTAAATATATTAAAAAAATATCTACTTTATATAAATTTAAACTTATCATAATGACAATCCTAGATAAAATCCTAATATTTCGATGATGTGTGTCATCCTAACAAAACTTTTGCACTTAAATAAATTTTTAAATCTTCCAATCAAAAAAATCTTTAATAACATAATATTAATTATTAAAAAATATCTCATTGTAGAGACTCACCGGCTTAAAAAAATTTAGTCGCCATCATATTTTTAAGGAAAATAAAAGATAAACCATAAACCCTAGGTAAGGAGTCGGTTAAGCGGGGGGAAGGTGTTAGGCACCCGTCACTTCTATTATACCTAACAGGGTCCTCTTAGGATTTTTAGGGTAGGTTGTTTGTATCAATATCATGTTTACAAATTCCAAGAAGATTCCAAATAAATAAATAAATAAACTCTAATTTTTATCCTTTATTGTACTAGCTCGCTAGGGTTTTATAACCCTATTCCTTTGTACCCTCAATTTAAAGGATCATGGCGATCTTAGTTCCATTCCCCTATCCCCTAATGTTAATACTTTATTTATGCTCTTAGAATTTTGAGCTCTATCCCATTATATCCCTAATTCATCCCTTAAATACCCCTTATGTCATGAAAATATTCCTTTAAATACCTTATAATATAAGATAAACATTTACCCCGATAAATAAATAAATTTAATTTATTTTTCATAATATGATAATTTCCCTTAATAAATAAACCATTAATTAAAAAACCCAAATTTTAAATATAAACCCATGTTTAAAAAATATTATTAATCCCTTTGTAAATTGAAAATAAAATATAACCAAAATAAAAATAATAATATAACCCATGTTTTAAGTCCCCAAATATATAATTCCTAATTTATATCCCAAAAATTAATTAGTGAAATAAACCCTATTTTTGTAAAAAGTTAGAATGAAATACAAGAAATTTATCTCCATTTATTTTTTGAAATTATTAATCCCTTACATTCATATTATTATCCCTATTAATTTAATTTAATCAAAACCTAATCTTAAATCCCTAAATAATAAATAATCAAAATTTTAATTGATTAATTTATCCTTAACCCTAAGTAAATTAATTGTAATTACCCTAGAACTATCCCAATGACAAATTAATGATAAAAACGTAAAAATAATTTAAAAAATCTAAAAGGGACAGACGAAGAAAACCGCCATCCCCTTTTTATCGATACAAGACTTTTCCCTTTTTTAATTAATAGAATAAAATAAATAAATATCATTTGATATAAGTGGAAGTGATTCAATCTTGTTTTCATTTCTTCACACTCAATCTGCACTAAAAGAAAAAGAGAAAGAAACTCCGATCTTCATCTGTCTCACCCTTCATTTCATACTTCCAAACAACAACCCAATATTCCCAACGGCATATATCAAATCCACACATAATATTTGTATATTATAATTTTATCAGTTAAGCCATTTTAATTAATAATTTATGCAATTATCATTAGCGTCTTTCCTATTTTTGCTTATCACTAAAATAATAATTTAATCTTGGATATACACTTTAAAAAAGGCAGAGCAAAACTTGTGCATAATAAACAGTAAAAAATTAAAATTTTTGAAAAAGAACAACTTACACACTATCGTTCATTTGTATCTTCTACAACTTATTTATAATTATCTAGGTCAAATACTTTATAAATCCAAATCCTTTGGTAATCTCATTATATTTCTTCATTTTTATAAATGGATTGCAAAAGGGTTTGGATTTATGAAATATGATAACTTAGAAAGAGAATTTAATAGGAGTGAGATCAACAACTATATTTATATAAGGAAGTAACGTTTGTTGTGTATTGTGAAATATTTAAGGAATTTTTGTAAGGTATTTTCAAAAATTCAAGGAATAAGTTTTGTGTCGATTAAAAAATTTAAGGAGTTTGCGTTTTTACCTCATCACATATATAATTTATTGTTATAACTTTTACAGTTAAATGTAAATATATTAAAAAAATATCTACTTAATATAAATTTAAACTTATCATAATGATAATCCTAGATAAAATCCTAATATTTCGATGATGTGTGTCATCCTAACAAAACTTTTGCACTTAAATAAATTTTTAAATCTTCCAATTAAAAAAATCATTAATAACATAATATTAATTATTAAAAAATATCTCATTGTAGAGACTCACCGGCTTAAAAAAATTTAGTCGCCATCATATTTTTAAGGAAAATAAAAGATAAACCAAAAACCCTAGGTAGAGACACTAGGTAAGGAGTCGGTTAAGCGGGGGGAAGGTGTTAGGCACCCGTCACTTCTATTATACCTAACAGGGTCCTCTTAGGATTTTTAGGGTAGGTTGTTTGTATCAAACTCATGTTTACAAATTCCAAGAAGATTCCAAATAAATAAATAAATAAACTCTAATTTTTATCCCTTATTGTACTAGCTCGCTAGGGTTTTATAACCCTATTCCTTTGTACCCTCAATTTAAAGGATCATGGCGATCGTAGTTCCATTCCCCTATCCCCTAATGTTAATCCTTTATTTATGCTCTTAGAATTTTGAGCTCTATCCCATTATATCCCTTATTCATCCCTTAAATACCCCTTATGTCATGAAAATATTCCTTTAAATACCTTATAATATAAGATAAACATTTACCCCGATAAATAAATAAATTTAATTTATTTTTCATAATATGATAATATCCCTTAATAAATAAACCATTAATTAAAAAACCCAAATTTTAAATATAAACCCATGTTTAAAAAATATTATTAATCCCTTTTTAAATTGAAAATAAAATATAAACAACATAAAAATAATAATATAACCCATGTTTTAAGTCCCCAAATATATAATTCCTAGTTTATATCCCAAAAATTAATTAGTGAAATAAACCCTATTTTTATAAAAAGTTAGAATGAAATACAAGAAATTTATCTCCATTTATTTTTTGAAATTATTAATCCCATACATTCATATTATTATCCCTATTAATTTAATTTAATCAAAACCTAATCTTAAATCCCTAAATAATAAATAAAATCAAATTTTTAATTGATTAATTTATCCTTAACCCTGAGTAAATTAATTGTAATTACCCTAGAACTATCCCAATGACAAATTAATGATAAAATCGTAAAAATAATTTAAAAAACCTAAAAGGGAGAGACAAAGAAAACCGCCATCCCCCTTTTTATCGATACAAGACTTTTCCCTTTTTTAATTAATAGAATAAAATAAATAAATATCATTTGATATAAGTGGAAGTGATTCAATCTTGTTTTCATTTCTTCACACTCAGTCTGCACTAAAAGAAAAAGAGAAAGAAACTCCGATCTTCATCTGTCTCACCCTTCATTTCATACTTCCAAACAACAACCCAATATTCCCAACGACATATATCAAATCCACACATAATATTTGTATATTATAATTTTATCAGTTAAGCCATTTTAATTAATAATTTATGCAATTATCATTAGCGTCTTTCCTATTTTGGCTTATCACTAAAATAATAATTTAATCTTGGATATACACTTTAAAAAAGTCAGAGCAAAACTTGTGCATAATAAACAGTAAAAAATTAAAATTTTTGAAAAAGAACAACTTACAAACTATCGTTCATTTGTATCTTCTACAACTTATTTATAATTATCTAGGTCAAATACTTTATAAATCCAAATCCTTTGGTAATCTCATTATATTTCTTCATTTTTTTAAATGGATTGCCAAAGGGTTTGGATTTATGAAATATGATAAATTAGAAAGAGAATTTAATAGGAGTGAGATCAACAACTATATTTATATAAGGAAGTAACGTTTGTTGTGTATTGTGAAATATTTAAGGAATTTTTGTAAGGTATTTTCAAAAATCAAGGAATAAGTTTTGTGTCGATTAAAAAATTTAAGGAGTTTGCGTTTTTACCTTATCACATATATAATTTATTGTTATAACTTTTACAGTTAAATGTAAATATATTAAAAAAATATCTACTTAATATAAATTTAAACTTATCATAATGACAATCCTAGATAAAATCCTAATATTTCGATGATGTGTGTCATCCTAACATAACTTTTGCACTTAAATAAATTTTTAAATCTTCCAATTAAAAAAATCTTTAATAACATAATATTAATTATTAAAAAAATCTCATTGTAGAGACTCACCGGCTAAAAAAAATTTAGTCTCCATCATATTTTTAAGGAAAATAAAAGATAAACCAAAAATCCTAGGTAGAGACACTAGGTAAGGAGTCGGTTAAGCGGGGGGAAGGTGTTAGGCACCCGTCACTTCTATTATACCTAACAAGGTCCTCTTAGGATTTTTAGGGTAGGTTGTTTGTATCAATCTCATGTTTACAAATTCCAAGAAGATTCCAAATAAATAAATAAATAAACTCTAATTTTTATCCCTTATTGTACTAGCTCGCTAGGGTTTTATAACCCTATTCCTTTGTACCCTCAATTTAAAGGATCATGGCGATCGTAGTTCCATTCCCCTATCCCCTAATGTTAATCCTTTATTTACGCTCTTAGAATTTTGAGCTCTATCCCATTATATCCCTAATTCATCCTTTAAATACCCCTTATGTCATGAAAATATTCCTTTAAATACCTTATAATATAAGATAAACATTTACCCCGATAAATAAATAAATTTAATTTATTTTTCATAATATGATAATTTCCCTTAATAAATAAACCATTAATTAAAAAACCCAAATTTTAAATATAAACCCATGTTTAAAAAATATTATTAATCCCTTTTTAAATTGAAAATAAAATATAACCAAAATAAAAATAATAATATAACCCATGTTTTAAGTCCCCAAATATATAATTCCTAGTTTATATCCCAAAAATTAATTAGTGAAATAAACCCTATTTTTGTAAAAAGTTAGATTGAAATACAAGAAATTTATCTCCATTTATTTTTTGAAATTATTAATCCCATACATTCATATTATTATCCCTATTAATTTAATTTAATCAAAACCTAATCTTAAATCCCTAAATAATAAATAAATTCAAATTTTTAATTGATTAATTTATCCTTAACCCTGAGTAAAATAATTGTAATTACCCTAGAACTATCCCAATGACAAATTAATGATAAAATCGTAAAAATAATTTAAAAAACCTAAAAGGGAGAGACAAAGAAAACCGCCATCCCCCTTTTTATCGATACAAGACTTTTCCCTTTTTTAATTAATAGAATAAAATAAATAAATATCATTTGATATAAGTGGAAGTGATTCAATCTTGTTTTCATTTCTTCACACTCAGTCTGCACTAAAAGAAAAAGAGAAAGAAACTCTGATCTTCATCTGTCTCACCCTTCATTTCATACTTCCAAACAACAACCCAATATTCCCAACGTCATATATCAAATCCACCCATAATATTTGTATATTATAATTTTATCAATTAAGCCATTTTAATTAATAATTTATGCAATTATCATTAGCGTCTTTCCTATTTTGGCTTATTACTAAAATAATAATTTAATCTTGGATATACACTTTAAAAAAGTCAGAGCAAAACTTGTACATAATAAACAGTAAAAAATTAAATAATTTGAAAAAGAACAACTTACAAACTATCGTTCATTTTTATCTTCAACATCTTATTTATAATTATCTAGGTCAAATAATTTATAAATCCAAATCCTTTGGTAATCTCATTATATTTCTTCATTTTTTTTAAATGGATTGCCAAAGGGTTTGGATTTATGAAATATGATAACTTAGAAAGAGAATTTAATAGGAGTGAGCCCAACAACTATATTTATATAAGGAAGTAACGTTTGTTGTGTATTGTGAAATATTTAAGGAATTTTTGTAAGGTATTTTCAAATATTCAAGGAATAAGTTTTGTGTCGATTAAAAATTTTAAGGAGTTTTCGTTTTTACCTTATCACATATATAATTTATTGTTATAACTTTTACAGTTAAATGTAAATATATTAAAAAAATATCTACTTTATATAAATTTAAACTTATCATAATGACAATCCTAGATAAAATCCTAATATTTCGATGATGTGTGTCATCCTAACAAAACTTTTGCACTTAAATAAATTTTTAAATCTTCCAATCAAAAAAATCTTTAATAACATAATATTAATTATTAAAAAATATCTCATTGTAGAGACTCACCGGCTTAAAAAAATTTAGTCGCCATCATATTTTTAAGGAAAATAAAAGATAAACCATAAACCCTAGGTAAGGAGTCGGTTAAGCGGGGGGAAGGTGTTAGGCACCCGTCACTTCTATTATACCTAACAGGGTCCTCTTAGGATTTTTAGGGTAGGTTGTTTGTATCAATATCATGTTTACAAATTCCAAGAAGATTCCAAATAAATAAATAAATAAACTCTAATTTTTATCCTTTATTGTACTAGCTCGCTAGGGTTTTATAACCCTATTCCTTTGTACCCTCAATTTAAAGGATCATGGCGATCTTAGTTCCATTCCCCTATCCCCTAATGTTAATACTTTATTTATGCTCTTAGAATTTTGAGCTCTATCCCATTATATCCCTAATTCATCCCTTAAATACCCCTTATGTCATGAAAATATTCCTTTAAATACCTTATAATATAAGATAAACATTTACCCCGATAAATAAATAAATTTAATTTATTTTTCATAATATGATAATTTCCCTTAATAAATAAACCATTAATTAAAAAACCCAAATTTTAAATATAAACCCATGTTTAAAAAATATTATTAATCCCTTTGTAAATTGAAAATAAAATATAACCAAAATAAAAATAATAATATAACCCATGTTTTAAGTCCCCAAATATATAATTCCTAATTTATATCCCAAAAATTAATTAGTGAAATAAACCCTATTTTTGTAAAAAGTTAGAATGAAATACAAGAAATTTATCTCCATTTATTTTTTGAAATTATTAATCCCTTACATTCATATTATTATCCCTATTAATTTAATTTAATCAAAACCTAATCTTAAATCCCTAAATAATAAATAATCAAAATTTTAATTGATTAATTTATCCTTAACCCTAAGTAAATTAATTGTAATTACCCTAGAACTATCCCAATGACAAATTAATGATAAAAACGTAAAAATAATTTAAAAAATCTAAAAGGGACAGACGAAGAAAACCGCCATCCCCTTTTTATCGATACAAGACTTTTCCCTTTTTTAATTAATAGAATAAAATAAATAAATATCATTTGATATAAGTGGAAGTGATTCAATCTTGTTTTCATTTCTTCACACTCAATCTGCACTAAAAGAAAAAGAGAAAGAAACTCCGATCTTCATCTGTCTCACCCTTCATTTCATACTTCCAAACAACAACCCAATATTCCCAACGACATATATCAAATCCACCCATAATATTTGTATATTATAATTTTATCAGTTAAGCCATTTTAATTAATAATTTATGCAATTATTATTAGCGTCTTTCCTATTTTGGCTTATCACTAAAATAATAATTTAATCTTGGATATACACTTTAAAAAAGTCAGAGCAAAACTTGTGCTTAATAAACAGTAAAAAACTAAAATTTTTGAAAAAGAACAACTTACAAACTATCGTTCATTTGTATCTTCTACAACTTATTTATAATTATCTAGGTCAAATACTTTATAAATCCAAATCCTTTGGTAATCTCATTATATTTCTTCATTTTTTTAAATGGATTGCCAAAGGGTTTGGATTTATGAAATATGATAACTTAGAAAGAGAATTTAATAGGAGTGAGATCAACAACTATATTTATATAAGGAAGTAACGTTTGTTGTGTATTGTGAAATATTTAAGGAATTTTTGTAAGGTATTTTCAAAAATTCAAGGAATAAGTTTTGTGTCGATTAAAAAATTTAAGGAGTTTGCGTTTTTACCTTATCACATATATAATTTATTGTTATAACTTTTACAGTTAAATGTAAATATATTAAAAAAATATCTACTTAATATAAATTTAAACTTATCATAATGACAATCCTAGATAAAATCCTAATATTTCGATGATGTGTGTCATCCTAACATAACTTTTGCACTTAAATAAATTTTTAAATCTTCCAATTAAAAAAATCTTTAATAACATAATATTAATTATTAATAAATATCTCATTGTAGAGACTCACCGGCTAAAAAAAATTTAGTCGCCATCATATTTTTAAGGAAAATAAAAGATAAACCAAAAACCCTAGGTAGAGACACTAGGTAAGGAGTCGGTTAAGCGGGGGGAAGGTGTTAGGCACCCATCACTTCTATTATACCTAACAAGGTCCTCTTAGGATTTTTAGGGTAGGTTGTTTGTATCAATCTCATGTTTACAAATTCCAAGAAGATTCCAAATAAATAAATAAATAAACTCTAATTTTTATCCCTTATTGTACTAGCTCGCTAGGGTTTTATAACCCTATTCCTTTGTACCCTCAATTTAAAGGATCATGGCGATCGTAGTTCCATTCCCCTATCCCCTAATGTTAATCCTTTATTTACGCTCTTAGAATTTTGAGCTCTATCCCATTATATCCCTAATTCATCCCTTAAATACCCCTTATGTCATGAAAATATTCCTTTAAATACCTTATAATATAAGATAAACATTTACCCCGATAAATAAATAAATTTAATTTATTTTTCATAATATGATAATTTCCCTTAATAAATAAACCATTAATTAAAAAACCCAAATTTTAAATATAAACCCATGTTTAACAAATATTATTAATCCCTTTTTAAATTGAAAATAAAATATAACCAAAATAAAAATAATAATATAACCCATGTTTTAAGTCCCCAAATATATAATTCCTAGTTTATATCCCAAAAATTAATTAGTGAAATAAACCCTATTTTTGTAAAAAGTTAGATTGAAATACAAGAAATTTATCTCCATTTATTTTTTGAAATTATTAATCCCATACATTCATATTATTATCCCTATTAATTTAATTTAATCAAAACCTAATCTTAAATCCCTAAATAATAAATAAATTCAAATTTTTAATTGATTAATTTATCCTTAACCCTGAGTAAAATAATTGTAATTACCCTAGAACTATCCCAATGACAAATTAATGATAAAATCGTAAAAATAATTTAAAAAACCTAAAAGGGAGAGACAAAGAAAACCGCCATCCCCCTTTTTATCGATACAAGACTTTTCCCTTTTTTAATTAATAGAATAAAATAAATAAATATCATTTGATATAAGTGGAAGTGATTCAATCTTGTTTTCATTTCTTCACACTCAGTCTGCACTAAAAGAAAAAGAGAAAGAAACTCCGATCTTCATCTGTCTCACCCTTCATTTCATACTTCCAAACAACAACCCAATATTCCCAACGTCATATATCAAATCCACCCATAATATTTGTATATTATAATTTTATCAATTAAGCCATTTTAATTAATAATTTATGCAATTATCATTAGCGTCTTTCCTATTTTGGCTTATTACTAAAATAATAATTTAATCTTGGATATACACTTTAAAAAAGTCAGAGCAAAACTTGTACATAATAAACAGTAAAAAATTAAAAAATTTGAAAAAGAACAACTTACAAACTATCGTTCATTTTTATCTTCTACAACTTATTTATAATTATCTAGGTCAAATACTTTATAAATCCAAATCCTTTGGTAATCTCATTATATTTCTTCATTTTTTTTAAATGGATTGCCAAAGGGTTTGGATTTATGAAATATGATAACTTAGAAAGAGAATTTAATAGGAGTGAGCCCAACAACTATATTTATATAAGGAAGTAACGTTTGTTGTGTATTGTGAAATATTTAAGGAATTTTTGTAAGGTATTTTCATATATTCAAGGAATAAGTTTTGTGTCGATTAAAAAATTTAAGGAGTTTTCGTTTTTACCTTATCACATATATAATTTATTGTTATAACTTTTACAGTTAAATGTAAATATATTAAAAAAATATCTACTTTATATAAATTTAAACTTATCATAATGACAATCCTAGATAAAATCCTAATATTTCGATGATGTGTGTCATCCTAACAAAACTTTTGCACTTAAATAAATTTTTAAATCTTCCAATCAAAAAAATCTTTAATAACATAATATTAATTATTAAAAAATATCTCATTGTAGAGACTCACCGGCTTAAAAAAATTTAGTCGCCATCATATTTTTAAGGAAAATAAAAGATAAACCATAAACCCTAGGTAGAGACACTAGGTAAGGAGTCGGTTAAGCGGGGGGAAGGTGTTAGGCACCCGTCACTTCTATTATACCTAACAGGGTCCTCTTAGGATTTTTAGGGTAGGTTGTTTGTATCAATATCATGTTTACAAATTCCAAGAAGATTCCAAATAAATAAATAAATAAACTCTAATTTTTATCCTTTATTGTACTAGCTCGCTAGGGTTTTATAACCCTATTCCTTTGTACCCTCAATTTAAAGGATCATGGCGATCGTAGTTCCATTCCCCTATCCCCTAATGTTAATACTTTATTTATGCTCTTAGAATTTTGAGCTCTATCCCATTATATCCCTAATTCATCCCTTAAATACCCCTTATGTCATGAAAATATTCCTTTAAATACCTTATAATATAAGATAAACATTTACCCCGATAAATAAATAAATTTAATTTATTTTTCATAATATGATAATTTCCCTTAATAAATAAACCATTAATTAAAAAACCCAAATTTTAAATATAAATCCATGTTTAAAAAATATTATTAATCCCTTTTTAAATTGAAAATAAAATATAAATAAAATAAAAATAATAATATAACCCATGTTTTAAGTCCCCAAATATATAATTCCTAGTTTATATCCCAAAAATTAATTAGTGAAATAAACCCTATTTTTGTAAAAAGATAGATTGAAATACAAGAAATTTATCTCCATTTATTTTTTGAAATTATTAATCCCATACATTCATATTATTATCCCTATTAATTTAATTTAATCAAAACCTAATCTTAAATCCCTAAATAATAAATAAAATCAAAATTTTAATTGATTAATTTATCCTTTACCCTGAGTAAATTAATTGTAATTACCCTAGAACTATCCCAATGACAAATTAATGATAAAATCGTAATAATAATTTAAAAAACCTAAAAGGGAGAGACAAAGAAACCCGCCATCCCCCTTTTTATCGATACAAGACTTTTCCCTTTTTTAATTAATAGAATAAAATAAATAAATATCATTTGATATAAGTGGAAGTGATTCAATCTTGTTTTCATTTCTTCACACTCAGTCTGCACTAAAAGAAAAAGAGAAAGAAACTCCGATCTTCATCTGTCTCACCCTTCATTTCATAATTCCAAACAACAACCCAATATTTCCAACGGCATATATCAAATCCACCCATAATATTTGAATATTATAATTTTATCAGTTAAGCCATTTTAATTAATAATTTATGCAATTATCATTAGCGTCTTTCCTATTTTGGCTTATCACTAAAATAATAATTTAATCTTGGATATACACTTTAAAAAAGTCAGAGCAAAACTTGTGCATAATAAACAGTAAAAAATTAAAATTTTTGAAAAAGAACAACTTACAAACTATCGTTCATTTGTATCTTCTACAACTTATTTATAGTTATCTAGGTCAAATACGTTATAAATCCAAATCCTTTGGTAATCTCATTATATTTCTTCATTTTTTTAAATGGATTGCCAAATGGTTTGGATTTATGAAATATGATAACTTAGAGAGAGAATTTAATAGGAGTGAGCCCAACAACTATATTTATATAAGGAAGTAAAGTTTGTTGTGTATTGTGAAATATTTAAGGAATTTTTGTAAGGTATTTTCATAAATTCAAGGAATAAGTTTTGTGTTGATTAAAAAATTTAAGGAGTTTTCGTTTTTACCTTATCACATATATAATTTATTGTTATAACTTTTACAGGTAAATGTAAATATATTTAAAAAATATCTACTTAATATAAATTTAAAATTATGATAATGACAATCCTAGATAAAATCCTAATATTTCGATGATGTGTGTCATCCTAACAAAACTTTTCCATTTAAATAAATTTTTAAATCTTCCAATTAAAAAAATCTTTAATTACATAATATTAATTATTAAAAAATATCTCATTGTAGAGACTCACCGGCTTATAAAAATTTAGTCACCAACATATTTTTAAGGAAAATAAAAGATAAACAAAAAACCCTAGGTAGAGACACTAGGTAAGGAGTCGGTTAAGCGGGGGGGGGGGGGGGGGGGAGGTGTTAGGCACCCGTCACTTCTATTATACCTAACAGGGTCCTCTTAGGATTTTTAGGGTAGGTTGTTTGTATCAATCTCATGTTTACAAATTCCAAGAAGATTCCAAATAAATAAATAAATAAACTCTAATTTTTATCCCTTATTGTACTAGCTCGCTAGGGTTTTATAACCATATTCCTTTGTACCCTCAATTTAAAGGATCATGGCGATCGTAGTTCCATTCCCCTATCCCCTAATGTTAATCCTTTATTTATGCTCTTAGAAATTTGAGCTCTATCCCATTATATCCCTAATTCATCCCTTAAATACCCCTTATGTCATGAAAATATTCCTTTAAATACCTTATAATATAAGATAAACATTTACCCCGATAAATAAATAAATTTAATTTATTTTTCATAATATGATAATTTCCCTTAATAAATAAACCATTAATTAAAAAACCCAAATTTTAAATATAAACCCATGTTTAAAAAATTTTATTAATCCCTTTTTAAATTGAAAATAAAATTTAACAAAAATAAAAATAATAATATAACCCATGTTTTAAGTCCCCAAATATATAATTCCTAATTTATATCCCAAAAATTAATTAGTGAAATAAATCCTATTTTTGTAAAAAGTTAGAATGAAATACAAGAAATTTATCTCCATTTATTTTTTGAAATTATTAATCCCTTACATTCATATTATTATCCCTATTAATTTAATTTAATCAAAACCTAATCTTAAATCCCTAAATAATAAATAAAATCAAAGTTTTAATTGATTAGTTTATCCTTAACCCTAAGTAAATTAATTGTAATTATCCTAGAACTATCCCAATGACAAATTAATGATAAAATCGTAAAAATAATTTAAAAAACCTAAAAGGGAGAGACAAAGAAAACCGCCATCCCCCTTTTTATCGATACATGACTTTTCCCTTTTTTAATTAATAGAATAAAATAAATAAATATCATTTGATATAAGTGGAAGTGATTCAATCTTGTTTTCATTTCTTGACACTCAGTCTGCACTAAAAGAAAAAGAGAAAGAAACTCCGATATTCATCTGTCTCACCCTTCATTTCATACTTCCAAACAACAACACAATATTCCCAACGACATATATCAAATCCACCCATAATATTTGAATATTATAATTTTATCAGTTAAGCCATTTTAATTAATAATTTATGCAATTATCATTAGCGTCTTTCCTATTTTGGCTTATCACTAAAATAATAATTTAATCTTGGATATACACTTTAAAAAAGTCAGAGCAAAACTTGTGCATAATAAACAGTAAAAAATTAAAAAGTTTGAAAAAGAACAACTTACAAACTATCGTTCATTTGTATCTTCTACAACTTATTTATAGTTATCTAGGTCAAATACTTTATAAATCCAAATCCTTTGGTAATCTCATTATATTTCTTCATTTTTTTAAATGGATTGCCAAAGGGTTTGGATTTATGAAATATGATAACTTAGATAGAGAATTTAATAGGAGTGAGCCCAACAACTATATTTATATAAGGAAGTATAGTTTGTTGTGTATTGTGAAATATTTAAGGAATTTTTGTAAGGTATTTTTTAAAATTCAAGGAATAAGTTTTGTGTCGATTAAAAAATTTAAGGAGTTTTCGTTTTTACTTTATCACATATATAATTTATTGTTATAACTTTTACAGTTAAATGTAAATATATTAAAAAAATATCTACTTAATATAAATTTAAAATTATGATAATGACAATCCTAGATAAAATCCTAATATTTCGATGATGTGTGTCATCCTAACAAAACTTTTCCATTTAAATAAATTTTTAAATCTTCCAATTAAAAAAATCTTTAATAACATAATATTAATTATTAAAAAATATCTCATTGTAGAGACTCACCGGCTTAAAAAAATTTAGTCACCAACATATTTTTAAGGAAAATAAAAGATAAACAAAAAACCCTAAGTAGAGACACTAGGTAAGGAGTCGGTTAAGCGGGGGGGAGGTGTTAGGCACCCGTCACTTCTATTATACCTAACAGGGTCCTCTTAGGATTTTTAGGGTAGGTTGTTTGTATCAATCTCATGTTTACAAATTCCAAGAAGATTCCAAATAAATAAATAAATAAACTCTAATTTTTATCCCTTATTGTACTAGCTCGCTAGGGTTTTATAACCATATTCCTTTGTACCCTCAATTTAAAGGATCATGGCGATCGTAGTTCCATTCCCCTATCCCCTAATGTTAATCCTTTATTTATGCTCTTAGAAATTTGAGCTCTATCCCATTATATCCCTAATTCATCCCTTAAATACCCCTTATGTCATGAAAATATTCCTTTAAATACCTTATAATATAAGATAAACATTTACCCCGATAAATAAATAAATTTAATTTATTTTTCATAATATGATAATTTCCCTTAATAAATAAACCATTAATTAAAAAACCCAAATTTTAAATATAAACCCATGTTTAAAAAATTTTATTAATCCCTTTTTAAATTGAAAATAAAATTTAACAAAAATAAAAATAATAATATAACCCATGTTTTAAGTCCCCAAATATATAATTCCTAATTTATATCCCAAAAATTAATTAGTGAAATAAACCCTATTTTTGTAAAAAGTTAGAATGAAATACAAGAAATTTATCTCCATTTATTTTTTGAAATTATTAATCCCTTACATTCATATTATTATCCCTATTAATTTAATTTAATCAAAACCTAATCTTAAATCCCTAAATAATAAATAAAATCAAAGTTTTAATTGATTAGTTTATCCTTAACCCTAAGTAAATTAATTGTAATTATCCTAGAACTATCCCAATGACAAATTAATGATAAAATCGTAAAAATAATTTAAAAAACCTAAAAGGGAGAGACAAAGAAAACCGCCATCCCCCTTTTTATCGATACAAGACTTTTCCCTTTTTTAATTAATAGAATAAAATAAATAAATATCATTTGATATAAGTGGAAGTGATTCAATCTTGTTTTCATTTCTTCACACTCAGTCTGCACTAAAAGAAAAAGAGAAAGAAACTCCGATATTCATCTGTCTCACCCTTCATTTCTGTCGCTCCCGGGATTTTCATCCTAGTACAAACGCGAAAGTGGCGCGGAAAAGGTAGAGTCGCCAGCCAGACATTTTTATCCCGAATGAATGGGAAAGGTAATGTTGCACAAACCTGAGGAAGAAGGAAAAGGACGAGGCCTTGCGAACCAAAGATCTGGATACGGGAGTCGGTTACGAATTGAGAAGGTATTAGCACCCCAATCCGTCCGCCGTACTCGACGGGATCCACGCTTATAAGTCTGTTTTCAAAGGGTGAGAAATAATATGCTGTTTGAATGAAAGAATAGCTATCTGGAATGAAATGGAAATGAAAAAAAGAAATGGAATCGGAAATTGGGAATAAAAGGGGAAAATGTAGGGAAAAAGAAAGATTGTGCTCGAATGGGCCCTACCCCACTGCCTACGTACCTCATCGGGATGAATGAGGATCAGAGACGCCGTAGTTCGTCTAACTAAGACTTACACTCGTTTGTGGTTTTTAGGATGACGTTGCCATAGTTCTAGCTCAGGTGTTACCGGCTCTGACACGAGGGTGTTTACCGTATCGCTGTTTGAACTGTCGAGACAAGTCATGTTCGTCCGAAAAGAGTATGAGATGAGAAAAGAAGACGTGACTTCTTGGTTTGTTGTTTTTTAGAAGAAATGTTTTGGATTTGTGTTTGTTGAATGTACAACACTAAAGACTATGACACAGGAGCGAATACTTTCCAAGATCGCCCCCAATGGAACGTTTGTAAAGCATCCTAGAAGAGTGAAGGAGACCTCCACTAGTCATTTCCCGTGTAGCTTAAGGCTCGTGGCGCATTGTACACCTTTCCTTTATTAAATGTTTTTTTATTTTATTTAAAGATGAGAAGAGAAACTCAAGTTATAAAAGGTAAACACTCTAAGGGAAACTAAACTTACCCTAAATCAGTTGAATTCATGGATAACCTAAGGTTAGTGAGGTTTGCAATTTGAATCTACCTAAGAGATATAAGAGATATAAGACTAAACATGCACGTAAAATAAGTCAATGATGAGCAATAGGGTCCTCCTAGGTCATGGTAGGTAAAAACGCATATGAAATGTAAACGGGATGAAACAATGAGGTGGGTAAGTCGGTTGCGTGGTGCTAAGACACACGACTTATGGTATGAAACATACAAGGTTTGATATTGGTTGAATGGAATGGAACGAAGGTGATCGAAGAACCCTAGAATAATATAAACTTTATTTATTTATTTGAAAGTATATTCGACGTTGGATCGAATACTTTATTTGTTTTTGAAGATTTGGTTTTCTATCGATTCGTTTTATCTTTTCTAACCTATTTATGGCAACTACACAAGCATACAAATTCTAAGCTATTACAATCACAGAATACACCAAGCATAAAACACAATTGAAGCATAAAATATCCAAGTCCATAAGCCAAACCTTGCAAACATACCTTGCACAAAGAAAAAGCAAATAGTTAGTAAATGATATGGATTATGTATATGCATCATATGAAGGAATGAATAAAAATGGCAAAAATATTAAAAGTCATGAGAAAAATATGAAATTAAATTCCTAAGGTCTTCTACCTGATTATATTATTGTGTTAAAAAATCTCTAAAGAATTCTTATTTTAACTAAGGCAAATGATCGCCTAAATCTTACTAAAGTTTAATCACTAATTTACACAAATTATACTACCAAAATAATAGAAAAAATGTCCTAAAAATTCACCAAAAAAATATTATAGGTACTTTAACTTGTCTTTTAACCATAGCAAAAAGAATGGGCAAAAAATATTATGGGAAGTGACCTAAATAAATTGTACAATTTTATGTATCCACATGAGAATTCAATAGAAAATCAATTAAATGAAAATTCGAAAATAAATTGAAAAATGATTAAATTCATAAAGTAAAAATTGAGAGTGTTTCTAAAATGTTTTAATATTCTAATATAATTTTGGTGGATTTTTATTATTCATTTTAACTATTTTTCTAGAATTTAATTGAAATAGTATAAAATATAGAAATTTAAAAGAAAAGAATAGAAAGGGGGTTGAAGAAGCAATGTTTTTGAGTTACAAAGCCATATGGGCTGAAAACAGGGGTGGTAACAGAAATTCGAAGGGCCCAAATATGCAGGAATCTTGAGGAATTATGGTCATGAAACTATAGTCAACTTTGTTGACTCTGCCTTAATTCCATTTTTTAATGAAAATTAAACTAATTAAAACAGAATTAATCTTTTTAATGAACTTAATATTCTTTTATTATTCCAATTAAACCTCAGTTTATACTAATCTTATAATTAATTAAATAATTAACATAAATAAATAAAAAACTAATTGATTGAAATCAGCCTAACCCCCCCCCCTGTGTTTCACGATCTCCCCTCTCATCTCTCAAGTTCTTCTTCCCCATCAACAAACCCTATTTTTCTCTTCTTCTCCTTCTTCGCCGCACAAACCCTAAGCCGCCGCCATAACTCCACAGCCACACCACCGAAACACTTCCTTTCCATTCTCTCTCTCTATCACCCTCACTCTTCATCTTTTTCCTTGGCCAAACCCTAATGCCGCCGCTGGCCTCACCATCATCCTCTAGTCCGCAATGCCGTCGCCACCATCACTACCTTCATGAACTACAAACCCTTACCCATACTACATTCAAACTAATCTCACTCTATCCCCAACAATCACAAACCCTAAAGTTATTTCTTCCATTACCGCTTAAAGAACACCGGCCATGGATCTTGTCGCGCATGATAACGCCACAGAAAGCTGTTCCGGCGAAATATCCTAAAACCAAACCCTATTGTTCTAAACCGCGAGCGAATAACACCTAAAACCTCTTTGAAATCACAAACCAAAAACGTATTCAACAACGATCTTATGTGAGACACAAGCGCATACCTGGTATCGAAATCACGTTGATATTCCTGAAGTCAAAAAGATGTTGTTGATGATGTCGCGAGATCCATGGCAACTCCGCTCGCAGAACTCCGAAAGTACGAAGAGGACGAAGTCGATGGTGAAACGCTGAATATTACGAAACTTTGCTAAGGTATTCACTTCGAAATCATTGCCTTCTCTTTCCTGTCGTGCTTTCAATTTCTTTCTTTTTGATGTGGACTGAACACTTGTATTTGATTTTTCTTTTGTCAACCAATGCTCTGAATCGTGGTGGCTGATGCTTGTTCTTTCATTATGAATTGCTGATGCAGGAGACTAATACTAAAGGCTCAAGATGGTAGAAGCTCTTGGATTCGTAACGATGAAGGTAATGGGAATTTACGCCGAAGTTGCGTCTTCAGGTTGAAGATTGGTAACAGAAGATCGATGACGAGTTGAGGATGATTCAATCCTGAGGCAAATGAAGATGATGTTACACCTTAGGTATGATCTTCTTCCATCTCTTCCTCTCTGTGCTTCCTTTAACTAGCCTCTTCTTTCTCTCCTTGGCGTTAATGGTGATTTACACAATATCTGATAAGCCTGGAAATCGCAGGATTACAAAGGAAGATGAAGATGATTGAAATTGAAACTTCCTATTTGATATTGATGAGGATGGTGAAGAGGAGGACGAAAGAGAAAACCAGCAGAAGGTAGGTTCTTGGATAAGAGATGATGAGCATTGGAAGAAATGGTTGAAGCTGCAAGAACAATGGATAGTGAATGGATAAGAGGCTTGGTCCAAAAGTGAAGAGTAATCCCAGCCCCATGAAGAAGAAGATCCGAATGCTTTATAGATATCTGGTGAGTGTCTTGTGATGCAATTTAATTTCAGTTAGAAGCTGCTAGAATTTGCTTGATCTCTAACCGAATTCGGTTATGGTTTCTGTTACAAGTATAACTGAATTTTCTATTATCATTCCTGTAATTCTGTTATTTGTGATTCAATGAGAAATCAGTTAGAAGGGTTATGGAACTTGTCTTTGTTTTTTTTTGTTTTGTGTTAGCAGCCTGCGGGTATTTTGTTTTGCTGGAAACTTGATAATATTTGTACCTGTCTTCTTTCTTTCCCTTGACTTCTTTACTCTGAATTTTGTTTGAATGCTCCTGAATATTTTCTGTTAATTCCAGTTATTCCCGGCTAATGTATTTTTCAAATTACCTTCTCCTACTAACTATTTCATTCTTTGGAATTAGGCATGGGACAACCAATGGGAAGCAAAACCCGGCGCCGAATCAATACAGCCGTATTCAATGCTTCACAGGATCGGATGCAGGAGGCATTATTCTTAGATAAGGACAACCGCCTTTAATGATCCTCCGACGTTGAGAATTCGCGGGCTGCCATCGCATAATAAAAGTTCATCTTGCAAACAAATTCTTCCAAAGAGCACACAAACCAGAACATATAATTTTGGGTGTAGAATATGACATCAAACATATAAAAAGATAGAATAATTTAACAAGGACTTTGGATAGTCTCCAGCATGTAAAAATGAAGGTTGAATTTGAAGCAGTAGATTATGGTGTGTGTGAGACAGGAAAGATAGCCCACGCAGAATCCCAAATCTGTTGCTAACTTGATAATTGGATCTAAGGAGTATTGATTCTTTTCATTTAAAAACAAAAAACAAACTTCATTGCTATTTCTTCAATCAACGGTTTACAAGTCTGATTACTACTATATCACAAATTCTTGAAATCTTCTTTTAGCATACCTGTTCATCATAAAACGATTCTTGCTGCTTATTGGATTCTACCAATTCCATCAAGTAGCTGATGCACAAACCCAAGGACATTGGGTGACACCCCTCGAATAATGTTTATTAAGTTTTCGGTTGACACAGGTTTGACTTTGGTCAAAGTTGAGGTCAACTGTTTAGTCAACAATGTAACTTTAATTCTTTCCCTTTGTAATAATAATTTTTGAGAAGTAAAATGCAAGTATTTTATTAATTATAAACAAATGACAATTTGTATTGTGGTATATTACGGTAATAGACTTTAGGAAGTGGGCCTAAAAAATGACAAAAATGAAACTTGAAAATATGGATGGTCACCTGGACAAATGAGTAATTGAACAAATCGGGTAAACCCACAAAAACACGACTCTTATGCACTGATTTGAATATTAAACGGATTGAAGGATCGTTAAGATATGAATATTATAATTGGACGACTATTTAGTTAAATAACATATTTTGACCATTAGAAAAAAGGTAATGGTTCTCTTTTATTTAAGACATGAAGATAGAAATGAATTGTATTCGAACTCGAATGGCGTCTCCTGAATAGACCATAATTGTTCACTTTCCCATCCTTAATTCAAACCAAATTCTTGGACCAAAACTATTATGCCATGATGAAATCCCTAACCAATGGCTCGAACCATTCTCTGTGTTTCACTTGGAAATAATACACGCGGATGAGCATCTCCATCGAATAACACATATGAATGAACATCTCCATCCAACTCAGTCCTTAAGATAAAGAAATCTCAGTTGGCGAAATGCCTTCAAACTCCATTGATAATGAGCCTGCTATGCCAGTAATAGTCTTTACGAAGGAGTTCCTTTTAGGGATCACCTATATAGGGATATAAACCCTAAATTCATATGGTGATGCCAAGCCTTAAAAGTTGATGCACTGCATGACCCAATGGGTAAACGCAGATGAATGTGAAGCGCAAGCCAGTTTGGGTTATAAAAAAATGAGGGCAAATTTTGGGGTGTTACAGCTGCCCCTATTCAATCACTGTAGACTTGAATGGATGATAGCAGTTGCTTTCAGACGTTTGAAGTATGCAGGGATTGAATACTAGAAACAACCAGAAAATTTGCACTCTGCGGCAGAAGAACAGGGAAATAAACTCAACCTAATGAACTCTGCTTGGATATAATTATGATGTGACGAAAAGTAAACGGGGGATGCCTTTTGAATAATGCCAGAAGGCTACTGGCTCGCCACACTGTGGATGGACTTGGGATACATTGCCACACTGCGGGTGGACTTTGGAAATGATGCCACCCTGAGGATGGACTTTCGCCAATCTACGGTTGGACTTCAAAATACGTTGCCACACTGCGGGTGGACTTTGGAAATTGCCACACTGCGGGTGGACTTTTGAAGCTTGCCACCCGAAGATGGACTTTGGCCAGCCTGCGGCTGGACTTTTGCTCACTACGGGAGACTTTCGCTCACTACGGGAGACTTTTGCTCACTACGGGAGACTTTTGCTCACTACGGGAGACTTTTGCTCACTACGGGAGACTTCCGAAACTTGCCACCCGAAGATGGACTTTGGCCAGTCTGCGGCTGGACTTTTGCTCACTACGGGAGACTTTTGCTCACTACGGGAGACTTTTGCTCACTACGTGAGACTTCTGAAACTTGCCACCCGAAGATGGACTTTGGCCAGTCTGCGGCTGGACTTTTGCTCACTACGGGAGACTTTTGCTCACTACGGGAGACTTTTGCTCACTACGGGAGACTTTTGCTCACTACGGGAGACTTTTGCTCACTACGGGAGACTTTTGAAACTTGCCACCCGAAGATGGACTTTGGCCAGTCTGCGGCTGGACTTTACATATGCTGAACTTGCACGGCCTGTTGCCCCATGACACTGGGGATATTATGTCTTGAGTATTGCTAATGAACTGGTATGAATGTGAAAGAAATTCCTGACGCGGAAGTAATGAGTCCCTGCTAACTCTGTGGGGAAACACAATGATCGCGTATTCGATCCCCAAAAGCCCTGTGGGGATAACATCTCTGTCGGAGAAGAGCGTGAATAATTCATCCGTCCCGAATTATCACCTTTGCCAAAAATAAATTGGACTTTTAGATTTGTGGACTGTGCCAAGGAATATTTCGATTACTGGTGAATATCCACTCTTATGGACCTGCTGGGGAGGAGAATGATTTATCTGAAATCTTCTAGGGGAATAGGAATTGTCTCAGATCTGTTGAGGAATCAAGATTAAGAAAACCAACTGAAAGAAAAAAGTGCTGACTTTAGCGAGGACAACTTCCATTTGCCTGTTGGAGATGACAACACCGAGATACGTCCTGCTGAGGAGGAAAGATTTCAAATTGTTCCGGGCTGGGGATCAGCTGCTTCCATATGGATTTTACCTCAAGAGGATTTTACAAAAAGACTTGGCGTCTTTAAACTCTTAGGTATTGTAACTACTACATGAATCAATGTAATGACCTTGCTGAGGAGGTAACCATTGCCAATGTAGATGAGTTTGTATCTGTCAGACGTGTTGAACGAGATAGTTGGTATTCTAAACTCCGGGTAAACGCTTCCGATCGCCTATCTTCGGGAAAGAATGAACCTTCGTACTATTGGGGTGGCCTGCCCCAGTACGAGTTTTTGAATAGATTTGCACCTGAGTGACTGATCTTCGATCTTGGAGAGATTTGAATCTCGAAGTGATTGCCCCAGTTTGACTGAAATTTGAAAAGATTGCTTCACGTAACTGCCCCGGATTGGCTCAGTACTCTAATTTTGAAGAGGTTGCTCGACGTGATTGCCCCGGATTGGCTGGCTCTTTCCATGACTAATTGGGAAATTCTCTGCTCAATGAAGCTTTATTCGGAAAAGTGCACCTCGACGTGACAATCTTTCAGAAGTTTTAGACTTCTCAACCTGGCAAGCTTAAGCTTCTGGATTGAATTTCCGTATGTGAACCAATTATAATGCTCAACAAATGTATGCAAGTGAGAAAATGTTTATTCTTAGAATGAAAACCCTAATTCAACAAACATGTTAATCTTGAAGTTTTGAAAATGGATCGTTAACCCTCGTGAGCGAATCACTGGTTAAGATACGACCTTTATTTGAATGAAAGTATGTACATGCAATACCAACAAACGTCTTTTAGCACAACTCATAGGAGTCAGGAATGCGGTCTCGTGGTAGTACGCTCTCAATTTAACCCTGTTTCAGTTAGGACTTTTAAGGGTTGTATTGTGGCCTGGTTCACGGTTATAGAAACAAAGGATATAGGCTCGAAATTTATTTGTGCCCACCCACTCTTCGTGATGTTCTTCATTCCTACATTCAGCTAGTTTTCACAAGCATTCACCTTTCATAAGGGTTTCGTGTTGATTGAAGAAACATTGCTACTATTAGTTCAAGCACCAATCAGTTTATTGTTGAGAGTCAGTCACTCCTCTATCTTTTGTGTTTGTGTCACATGACTTTGTTCTCATTTGAGGATCTTTCTTGTGTAATCCTTTTCCGTCTTTCGCTTTTGCATTATTTTGCTTATCCCTAACTTTTGCCTGGACTGATCCTCGTGAATCTTTGATTGTGTAGTCCAGCGGGATGCCCTAACTTTTGCCTAAGTCGCTTGTTTTCAAGTTTCGACTTAGCGGGCCTTTCTTTTCTTTTTCTTTTTGCATTAAGTCGCGTGACATTGTTTGTCTTGATTGCTTCACGAGAGTTGTGACTGCCTCGTTTTGTGGTCGACGACGGATAACCTTTGTGGTTTTCAATCCTTGGACCTTTTGACTTGGATAACCATTGTGGTTTCGGGTTTTTGGACCTCTTGATTAGCATAGTAGAATGCAACGGATCTCCAAATACACTTCTTTATGGAAGTCTGAACGCTTGGTCTGACTAGCTGACATCTACCCTGCCCCTGGGTTACATGTGAGGGTTTTTTTTTATGTGAAAAGAAACTCCTACTTCAAGGCTCAAAGGGGTTAGCGAGGGTCTATCTCCCTTATATCTCCAGTGTTTAGGATTTGAAACAATGCCTGTACATCGTCAACAGGGTCTTACTCGAGAGCACACAATTTAGAGATATTGCGTTTTTGTTTCGTCATTCTCCCTCATAGAATTTAAGCATGACAATTGGTATTGCGATATACATATGCAAAATTGTAAGGGAATGCAAATGAATCTACTTCAAGAAAAACATGTGAGTTTTATTATTGCTAACATTCAAAAGCAAACAAATTTCATACATGTAGACAAATGTTTAGCATATAAAAGAAACTACAAATGGAAATGCAGTAAAGAAACTGAATATTGCCGTAGTTGAGGAGACTTGGCTCCGTCTGGACCTGTCAGTCTTGGATACTTTCAACGATCAATAGCTCTTTTATGGACTTGTAATCTTCAATTCGCAGTTGCATGCTCAACCATGGCAGTAATACTTCCTCTTCTAGCTATTCTGACTCTGACGCGAGACATCTGAAGGAAAGAGTGAAACTGGGGAGTAAAGTTGCCCCATAAGTTTGCTCGGAAAGACCTGACGATCTTCTGCCTACGTATCTCCATTGACTGATGACCAATGAAGAATCAGAGCGACGTAGTTCCCCTCAATAGGGATGAAAAACAAACAATGAAGAAAGGAAAACACATAAATGCCATCACTGAGAGTATTTGAATACTGCTGGCTTTATTTGCTTCATGAATACCCTGGCGTTCCGGGTGATCAACTCGAAGACTTCAGCTTAACGTGAACCATCTGGTAGAATGACCGCGACACCGGTTCCATTATGACTGGGCATCGGGTTATGGAGTACATTTGGGAGAGGAGCGAAATTGATCGCCTTGGAGTCAACTAGGTCCTGTACCTTGTTCTGAAAAGCCCAACATTTCTCAATACTGTGCCCCTGGGCACCTGAATGGAATTCGCACCTGGCGTTAGCATCAAAATTCGGAGGTAGATTGTCAGGAGCGGGAGGTCTCATGGTACGAAGCTCGACCAGGTTCAACTTTAGCAGCTCTGGAAGCAATACAGCATATGGGCATGGGACGGGGTCGAGTCTGCGGTTTCTCGCTCTTGTTCTTTCTTGAAATGGCCTCTGTTCCTGTTGTTGCTGACCCTGTGGTCGCTGTTGTTGAAACTGTGGTTGTTGTTGTTGAACCTGTGGTCGTTGTTGTTGAACCTGTGGAGTAATAGTCACCGCAGCCGTTTGGTAGTAACCTTGAGAATAACTTCTGTCTCGGCTTCTATACACAGCATTCGTCTCGCCTTCTCTTCTTCTTTGGCCATTGCCAAAAGGCTTTCTCACACCGGAAGAACTAGCACTGCTTGCATCCTGGATCTTTCCCATTTTCAGAAAATTCTCTATCCTTTCTCCCGCAATGACGATATCAGAAAAACCAATGGACGGGCAGGCGGCCAGACGATCCAAGTAAACACCTTGCAAGGTGCCCATAAACATGTCTGCCATTTCCCGATCCAGCAAAGGAGGTTGAACCTGTGCGGCCAGCTCACGCCACCTCTGGGCATACTGCTTAAAACTCTCTTTAGGTCCTTGAGACAAGTTCTGCAACTGAGTGCGATTCGGAGCCATATCAATATTGTATTGATACTGCTTGAGGAATGCCTCAGCTAGATCTTTCCAACTTCGAATAGAGACCCGACTCAGCTTCATGTACCAGCTCAACGAAGCTCCAGATAAACTGTCTTGGAAGAAATGCATCCAAAGTTTCTCGTCATCAGTATGAGCCGAGATTTTTCCGAAGTACGCATGAATATGAGTCCTAGGACACGTGCTGCCGTTGTACTTGTCAAACGATGGCGCCTTGAACTTTGGAGGGATTCTGACTCCTGGTACTAACCCGAGACTGGTTACATCGATACCCAAGGAATTCTGACATTCCATGGCCTTGATCTTCTCTGACAGCTCTTCATACCTGCGATTGTTGATCTCATTCATGTTACCCATATCAGCATCTAGTAGAGTGAACTGGTCCTCTTGATTGTCTTCTAAACCTGCATTACGTGTTGCGGTCCTATTTGGATGAGGCTCTCCGTTACGGGCAGCGTTAGAATCCACGTTCTCAGCTGGTGTTCCCGTATTAACATTCCCATGAGGTTGCTCAACCATCAACCGGAGACGCTCCTGGTTCTGGGCCATGCCAGTCATCATTTCCATAAACTGATCCATCCTCTGTCGGAGCTCATTGAGATCAGTCTGCACTCGATCAGCCATCCTTACTCGGTTTCTTTTGGTCGGATATCGGTGAATGCGTTGACCAGCTATATTGCCTGCAATCAAATAAGTTAGAAACCCTGGGTAACCTGCCAAAATACAAGAATATGGTATGCAGGAAATGAATGCTATGGCATGTTGATTCATTTTTAGGGCATCCCATCCCCTGATTCCAGTTTTGTGAGTTTGATGAAGGCAGAAGCTCTTTTGTTGTAAATAACAAGCGGTGTTGATAATATAAGGCGCGTGTGTGTAGCAGACGTGCCAAACAATTCCAATAATATGAAGGCCGACGTGTTTTGCAAATGTGTCAGATGTGTCGGTGATCACAAGATGAGAACACATAATGATAGTAAAGAGACCTTTTTATGATAAGAACTTTGTTGATATAGTCAAAACACTAAAAGTATGGATTCAAACAGAAGTACAATGATAAAAAGATTCCATCAACAGTCCTGATGGTAATCCTACAACAAACAAACAAACAGAAAGATGTCTTTGTCAATGCGATCCTCCATCTAGATCTGGGTCAATGTTCGGTCCTGCTTTTGGAACTTCTACCAGCTCCTTTGTCTGCACCTGGTTGTCTTCAAACCTCTTCATCTTCTTCTGATAGCAAATCATCATCCGCTTGTAGTAGGCAGCTTCTTCTCGGGCTTTAGCAAGTTCTTCATCTTTTCCCCTCAACTTTTCGGCCATCTCTTCGTCTTTCTCCTTTAGCTTACTCGTGATCTCTTCAGCTTGAACCTTGTCTTGTTCCTCTCTTTTGATCCTGTAAGCAGCATGTCTCTTTTTCATGTTCTCAAACATCAAAGTCTTCTGATCCAGCTGCCTTCTAGTATCAATGTGTTCCTTAGAAGAACTTCTAGTAGCAAATTCAAACCTCTCACACCGAGCCAACTCAATTTCACACTGTTCCCTTTCAATAGCATGCCTCTCAGCATCTTCTTGAGCTTTCCACTCAATCTCAAGTCTAGCGTGATTAGCTTTAGCAAGCTCCTGACCCAACTGTGCATTCTCCCTTAACAAACCATCTCTTTCCGTCTTCATCTTGTTGAACTCTTCGATACTAACTGTGGTAGGTTGTTCAATGATCGTGGGATATAGAAGAGGCGCAGGCCCAAATGGTAACAGTAACACTTCAACCCGCTCTCTTAACTATTCTGCAAACGGTGGATACACTCGACAATTCCCTACACCCAAAGTTTTCTTCCCTCTTGTCTTCCGACTATGCCAAGCATTAGAAGCTTTCTGAGCAATCTCGAATCCATCTGTTGATTGGAAGTACAAGGACTCTGTGATGTCCACAGCAGCTGGTGGTTCCTTCAAGGCATACCCAAACTGTCGAATCGTGAGAGAAGGGTTGTAATTAATTCCCCCTTTCCTCCCGATCAATGGAACATTAGGGAATCCTCCGCAGCTATGAAGAATGTCAATGCACCGCAAACCCTGATTAACCCATACAATGTCCTTTGCTTGCAAACCCATCACTCTTTCCGACCATTCAAGAGTGTTCTTCGTCCTCTCAAAAGCTCCTGATTGTGGAAGAAAGCGTGTGAACCACTTGTAGAATACAGTCGCGCAACAATTCAACATTCCACCCCTTCGCTTCTCATTCTTATAATGCACAGAGTGGTAGAGATCACCTAGGAGAGTAGGAATAGGATTCTTTGCTATGAAAATGCGAATAGCATCAACATCCACAAAGTTCGGCATATTCGGGAACAAAGTAATTCCATAGATACACAAAGCTAGGATCGCATTGAAGGTACTCCAACTTTTTGCCTCAGCTGCTTTGGTAGCCTCACCTAACAAGAAACTCAAATGATATCCTCGGAAGCCTCCTTTGCTATCAATCCGGTCTTCCAATAGTGACTTGCTCAAATAAAGAGCAGTTGCTACATCCTTGAAGTCAGGATCAATCTTGGTCCCAAAGAATGGTGCACAATCCTTCACGGAAACTCTCAGGATGCTCGAATACTCCTCTAATGTAGGTGCCAACACGAAATCAGAAAGTACGAAACATCTAAGCTGTGGATCATAGAACTGTAGCAAGGTGTGCATCCCTCTGAAAGCATAGTCACTGATAGGCTCTATGAAATACAAAATCCACCCGTAATCCTGCTTGAAGACATTCAGAACTTCTGGAGGAGCTAAAGCCTTCACCTTGAGAATTTCTTTCACAACAGGCTGATAGACCTTGTAGGAGATAATACACTTGGTCTTCTTCTCGGGTTCCATGCTCATAGATCAATACCCACAACCGGAATCAAGGATGTAATATGCAGCCCTGCAAATGAATAAACATGCGTTAGGAATGCAAGTATGCGGATGATGTGATGCAATGCAATGGCATGTGATCACTGCTGCATATACTGGGCACTGTTGTACTGTCTTCTGATTTTGCCTGAATACCGACTATCAAGAACACCAGATCATAAGTAGAAGAAAACCCAAGTATCGAGAACAAGGTAGGTTGAAGGTCTAGTTTTCCTGCAAACCTGTAAACCCCTCCCAATCTCACGGGTATTGCTACTACGGGTCAACATCACGGACTCTCAAAGCCGAATAGCAATAATACGTTCACCATTTCCGAGAAATGGCTCATGACCAAATCAGGGAATCGGTTTGGCATTATGTACTACTCAGGGAGGCCTCAGCTGAATTCCGGAAAAACAAGCATCCCTCATAAGTTCCCGGCTTCAAGCACTGAAGTCGAGAAACAATAGTACATTCATCCCGAAGGGTACAATACTACCGTCATACGACCAGTTGCTTTAACCAGGTTCCTACGAGAGAACAAGGTCATCCTATGCGATTTCCTAGTGGGCCCTCGGGTGCGAATGGGTTTGCCACGAAATGTGGTCTGCCACTGTCACCACTGGAGAGGGTTGTTTCCACCAAGGTCCTCGATGATCGGTTCCCAGTGTTAGCAGCTCAGGTGGGAACATTCTATGGTCTGCCTAGGCAGTATAGAACATATCCCAAGAGAGCCTGATCTGGGTGTGGGACTCGTGAAAACTACACGTGCTCAAGACCACGCAAGCCACACGACTGCCCACTCTACATCCTATGTGTATACTCAAGCCGGGTATTTGGCTTATCTCACAATAATCCCATCCCGCCAAGGAAAACCAGAACAGCCAGTACAGTATATGCCAGTATATGCGACAGTAAAGTAAAGTGCAGAAAGCTGTAAATAAAGCTGTAAAGGAAAGCGATAAACTGTAAACAAAACAGTAAAGCTAAACTAAAGCATAACAACTAACAAATAAACACCCAAAGAAAACAGAAACAGACAAGCGCTAGGATTGACTCTCAAAGGGGAAATTAGAATTTCTAACAGTCCCCAGCAGAGTCGCCAGCTGTCGCTCCCGGGATTTTCATCCTAGTACAAACGCGAAAGTGGCGCGGAAAAGGTAGAGTCGCCAGCCAGACATTTTTATCCCGAATGAATGGGAAAGGTAATGTTGCACAAACCTGAGGAAGAAGGAAAAGGACGAGGCCTTGCGAACCAAAGATCTGGATACGGGAGTCGGTTACGAATTGAGAAGGTATTAGCACCCCAATCCGTCCGCCGTACTCGACGGGATCCACGCTTATAAGTCTGTTTTCAAAGGGTGAGAAATAATATGCTGTTTGAATGAAAGAATAGCTATCTGGAATGAAATGGAAATGAAAAAAAGAAATGGAATCGGAAATTGGGAATAAAAGGGGAAAATGTAGGGAAAAAGAAAGATTGTGCTCGAATGGGCCCTACCCCACTGCCTACGTACCTCATCGGGATGAATGAGGATCAGAGACGCCGTAGTTCGTCTAACTAAGACTTACACTCGTTTGTGGTTTTTAGGATGACGTTGCCATAGTTCTAGCTCAGGTGTTACCGGCTCTGACACGAGGGTGTTTACCGTATCGCTGTTTGAACTGTCGAGACAAGTCATGTTCGTCCGAAAAGAGTATGAGATGAGAAAAGAAGACGTGACTTCTTGGTTTGTTGTTTTTTAGAAGAAATGTTTTGGATTTGTGTTTGTTGAATGTACAACACTAAAGACTATGACACAGGAGCGAATACTTTCCAAGATCGCCCCCAATGGAACGTTTGTAAAGCATCCTAGAAGAGTGAAGGAGACCTCCACTAGTCATTTCCCGTGTAGCTTAAGGCTCGTGGCGCATTGTACACCTTTCCTTTATTAAATGTTTTTTTATTTTATTTAAAGATGAGAAGAGAAACTCAAGTTATAAAAGGTAAACACTCTAAGGGAAACTAAACTTACCCTAAATCAGTTGAATTCATGGATAACCTAAGGTTAGTGAGGTTTGCAATTTGAATCTACCTAAGAGATATAAGAGATATAAGACTAAACATGCACGTAAAATAAGTCAATGATGAGCAATAGGGTCCTCCTAGGTCATGGTAGGTAAAAACGCATATGAAATGTAAACGGGATGAAACAATGAGGTGGGTAAGTCGGTTGCGTGGTGCTAAGACACACGACTTATGGTATGAAACATACAAGGTTTGATATTGGTTGAATGGAATGGAACGAAGGTGATCGAAGAACCCTAGAATAATATAAACTTTATTTATTTATTTGAAAGTATATTCGACGTTGGATCGAATACTTTATTTGTTTTTGAAGATTTGGTTTTCTATCGATTCGTTTTATCTTTTCTAACCTATTTATGGCAACTACACAAGCATACAAATTCTAAGCTATTACAATCACAGAATACACCAAGCATAAAACACAATTGAAGCATAAAATATCCAAGTCCATAAGCCAAACCTTGCAAACATACCTTGCACAAAGAAAAAGCAAATAGTTAGTAAATGATATGGATTATGTATATGCATCATATGAAGGAATGAATAAAAATGGCAAAAATATTAAAAGTCATGAGAAAAATATGAAATTAAATTCCTAAGGTCTTCTACCTGATTATATTATTGTGTTAAAAAATCTCTAAAGAATTCTTATTTTAACTAAGGCAAATGATCGCCTAAATCTTACTAAAGTTTAATCACTAATTTACACAAATTATACTACCAAAATAATAGAAAAAATGTCCTAAAAATTCACCAAAAAAATATTATAGGTACTTTAACTTGTCTTTTAACCATAGCAAAAAGAATGGGCAAAAAATATTATGGGAAGTGACCTAAATAAATTGTACAATTTTATGTATCCACATGAGAATTCAATAGAAAATCAATTAAATGAAAATTCGAAAATAAATTGAAAAATGATTAAATTCATAAAGTAAAAATTGAGAGTGTTTCTAAAATGTTTTAATATTCTAATATAATTTTGGTGGATTTTTATTATTCATTTTAACTATTTTTCTAGAATTTAATTGAAATAGTATAAAATATAGAAATTTAAAAGAAAAGAATAGAAAGGGGGTTGAAGAAGCAATGTTTTTGAGTTACAAAGCCATATGGGCTGAAAACAGGGGTGGTAACAGAAATTCGAAGGGCCCAAATATGCAGGAATCTTGAGGAATTATGGTCATGAAACTATAGTCAACTTTGTTGACTCTGCCTTAATTCCATTTTTTAATGAAAATTAAACTAATTAAAACAGAATTAATCTTTTTAATGAACTTAATATTCTTTTATTATTCCAATTAAACCTCAGTTTATACTAATCTTATAATTAATTAAATAATTAACATAAATAAATAAAAAACTAATTGATTGAAATCAGCCTAACCCCCCCCCTGTGTTTCACGATCTCCCCTCTCATCTCTCAAGTTCTTCTTCCCCATCAACAAACCCTATTTTTCTCTTCTTCTCCTTCTTCGCCGCACAAACCCTAAGCCGCCGCCATAACTCCACAGCCACACCACCGAAACACTTCCTTTCCATTCTCTCTCTCTATCACCCTCACTCTTCATCTTTTTCCTTGGCCAAACCCTAATGCCGCCGCTGGCCTCACCATCATCCTCTAGTCCGCAATGCCGTCGCCACCATCACTACCTTCATGAACTACAAACCCTTACCCATACTACATTCAAACTAATCTCACTCTATCCCCAACAATCACAAACCCTAAAGTTATTTCTTCCATTACCGCTTAAAGAACACCGGCCATGGATCTTGTCGCGCATGATAACGCCACAGAAAGCTGTTCCGGCGAAATATCCTAAAACCAAACCCTATTGTTCTAAACCGCGAGCGAATAACACCTAAAACCTCTTTGAAATCACAAACCAAAAACGTATTCAACAACGATCTTATGTGAGACACAAGCGCATACCTGGTATCGAAATCACGTTGATATTCCTGAAGTCAAAAAGATGTTGTTGATGATGTCGCGAGATCCATGGCAACTCCGCTCGCAGAACTCCGAAAGTACGAAGAGGACGAAGTCGATGGTGAAACGCTGAATATTACGAAACTTTGCTAAGGTATTCACTTCGAAATCATTGCCTTCTCTTTCCTGTCGTGCTTTCAATTTCTTTCTTTTTGATGTGGACTGAACACTTGTATTTGATTTTTCTTTTGTCAACCAATGCTCTGAATCGTGGTGGCTGATGCTTGTTCTTTCATTATGAATTGCTGATGCAGGAGACTAATACTAAAGGCTCAAGATGGTAGAAGCTCTTGGATTCGTAACGATGAAGGTAATGGGAATTTACGCCGAAGTTGCGTCTTCAGGTTGAAGATTGGTAACAGAAGATCGATGACGAGTTGAGGATGATTCAATCCTGAGGCAAATGAAGATGATGTTACACCTTAGGTATGATCTTCTTCCATCTCTTCCTCTCTGTGCTTCCTTTAACTAGCCTCTTCTTTCTCTCCTTGGCGTTAATGGTGATTTACACAATATCTGATAAGCCTGGAAATCGCAGGATTACAAAGGAAGATGAAGATGATTGAAATTGAAACTTCCTATTTGATATTGATGAGGATGGTGAAGAGGAGGACGAAAGAGAAAACCAGCAGAAGGTAGGTTCTTGGATAAGAGATGATGAGCATTGGAAGAAATGGTTGAAGCTGCAAGAACAATGGATAGTGAATGGATAAAAGGCTTGGTCCAAAAGTGAAGAGTAATCCCAGCCCCATGAAGAAGAAGATCCGAATGCTTTATAGATATCTGGTGAGTGTCTTGTGATGCAATTTAATTTCAGTTAGAAGCTGCTAGAATTTGCTTGATCTCTAACCGAATTCGGTTATGGTTTCTGTTACAAGTATAACTGAATTTTCTATTATCATTCCTGTAATTCTGTTATTTGTGATTCAATGAGAAATCAGTTAGAAGGGTTATGGAACTTGTCTTTGTTTTTTTTTGTTTTGTGTTAGCAGCCTGCGGGTATTTTGTTTTGCTGGAAACTTGATAATATTTGTACCTGTCTTCTTTCTTTCCCTTGACTTCTTTACTCTGAATTTTGTTTGAATGCTCCTGAATATTTTCTGTTAATTCCAGTTATTCCCGGCTAATGTATTTTTCAAATTACCTTCTCCTACTAACTATTTCATTCTTTGGAATTAGGCATGGGACAACCAATGGGAAGCAAAACCCGGCGCCGAATCAATACAGCCGTATTCAATGCTTCACAGGATCGGATGCAGGAGGCATTATTCTTAGATAAGGACAACCGCCTTTAATGATCCTCCGACGTTGAGAATTCGCGGGCTGCCATCGCATAATAAAAGTTCATCTTGCAAACAAATGCTTCCAAAGAGCACACAAACCAGAACATATAATTTTGGGTGTAGAATATGACATCAAACATATAAAAAGATAGAATAATTTAACAAGGACTTTGGATAGTCTCCAGCATGTAAAAATGAAGGTTGAATTTGAAGCAGTAGATTATGGTGTGTGTGAGACAGGAAAGATAGCCCACGCAGAATCCCAAATCTGTTGCTAACTTGATAATTGGATCTAAGGAGTATTGATTCTTTTCATTTAAAAACAAAAAACAAACTTCATTGCTATTTCTTCAATCAACGGTTTACAAGTCTGATTACTACTATATCACAAATTCTTGAAATCTTCTTTTAGCATACCTGTTCATCATAAAACGATTCTTGCTGCTTATTGGATTCTACCAATTCCATCAAGTAGCTGATGCACAAACCCAAGGACATTGGGTGACACCCCTCGAATAATGTTTATTAAGTTTTCGGTTGACACAGGTTTGACTTTGGTCAAAGTTGAGGTCAACTGTTTAGTCAACAATGTAACTTTAATTCTTTCCCTTTGTAATAATAATTTTTGAGAAGTAAAATGCAAGTATTTTATTAATTATAAACAAATGACAATTTGTATTGTGGTATATTACGGTAATAGACTTTAGGAAGTGGGCCTAAAAAATGACAAAAATGAAACTTGAAAATATGGATGGTCACCTGGACAAATGAGTAATTGAACAAATCGGGTAAACCCACAAAAACACGACTCTTATGCACTGATTTGAATATTAAACGGATTGAAGGATCGTTAAGATATGAATATTATAATTGGACGACTATTTAGTTAAATAACATATTTTGACCATTAGAAAAAAGGTAATGGTTCTCTTTTATTTAAGACATGAAGATAGAAATGAATTGTATTCGAACTCGAATGGCGTCTCCTGAATAGACCATAATTGTTCACTTTCCCATCCTTAATTCAAACCAAATTCTTGGACCAAAACTATTATGCCATGATGAAATCCCTAACCAATGGCTCGAACCATTCTCTGTGTTTCACTTGGAAATAATACACGCGGATGAGCATCTCCATCGAATAACACATATGAATGAACATCTCCATCCAACTCAGTCCTTAAGATAAAGAAATCTCAGTTGGCGAAATGCCTTCAAACTCCATTGATAATGAGCCTGCTATGCCAGTAATAGTCTTTACGAAGGAGTTCCTTTTAGGGATCACCTATATAGGGATATAAACCCTAAATTCATATGGTGATGCCAAGCCTTAAAAGTTGATGCACTGCATGACCCAATGGGTAAACGCAGATGAATGTGAAGCGCAAGCCAGTTTGGGTTATAAAAAAATGAGGGCAAATTTTGGGGTGTTACAATTTCATACTTCCAAACAACTACACAATATTCCCAACGACATATATCAAATCCACCCATAATATTTGAATATTATAATTTTATCAGTTAAGCCATTTTAATTAATAATTTATGCAATTATCATTAGCGTCTTTCCTATTTTGGCTTATCACTAAAATAATAATTTAATCTTGGATATACACTTTAAAAAAGTCAGAGCAAAACTTGTGCATAATAAACAGTAAAAAATTAAAAAGTTTGAAAAAGAACAACTTACAAACTATCGTTCATTTGTATCTTCTACAACTTATTTATAGTTATCTAGGTCAAATACTTTATAAATCCAAATCCTTTGGTAATCTCATTATATTTCTTCATTTTTTTAAATGGATTGCCAAAGGGTTTGGATTTATGAAATATGATAACTTAGAAAGAGAATTTAATAGGAGTGAGCCCAACAACTATATTTATATAAGGAAGTATAGTTTGTTGTGTATTGTGAAATATTTAAGGAATTTTTGTAAGGTATTTTTTAAAATTCAAGGAATAAGTTTTGTGTCGATTAAAAAATTTAAGGAGATTTCGTTTTTACTTTATCACATATATAATTTATTGTTATAACTTTTACAGTTAAATGTAAATATATTAAAAAAATATCTACTTAATATAAATTTAAACTTATGATAATGACAATCCTAGATAAAATCCTAATATTTGGATGATGTGTGTCATCCTAACAAAACTTTTCCAATTAAATAATTTTTTAAATCTTCCAATTAAAAAAATCTTTAATAACATAATATTAATTATTATAAAATATCTCATTGTAGAGACTCACCGGCTTAAAAAAATTTAGTCGCCATCATATTTTTAAGGAAAATAAAAGATAAACCAAAAACCCTAGGTAGAGACACTAGGTAAGGAGTCGGTTAAGCGGGGGGAAGGTGTTAGGCATCCGTCACTTCTATTAAACCTAACAGGGTCCTCTTAGGATCTTTAGGGTAGGTTGTTTGTATCAATCTCATGTTTACAAATTCCAAGAAGATTCCAAATAAATAAATAAATAAACTCTAATTTTTATCCCTTATTGTACTAGCTCGCTAGGGTTTTATAACCCTATTCCTTTGTACCCTCAATTTAAAGGATCATGGTGATCGTAGTTCCATTCCCCTATCCCCTAATGTTAATCCTTTATTTATGCTCTTAGAATTTTGAGCTCTATCCCATTATATCCCTTAAATACCCCTTATGTCATGTAAATATTCCTTTAAATACCTTATAATATAAGATAAACATTTACCCCAATAAATAAATAAATTTAATTTATTTTTCATAATATGATAATTTCCTTTAATTAATAAACCATTAATTAAAAAACCCAAATTTTAAATATAAACCCATGTTTAAAAAATATTGTTAATCCCTTTTTAAATTGAAAATAAAATATAACCAAAATAAAAATAATAATATAACCCATGTTTTAAGTCCCCAAATATATAATTCCTAATTTATATCCCAAAAATTAATTAGTGAAATAAACCCTATTTTTGTAAAAAGTTAGAATGAAATACAAGAAATTTATCTCCATTTATTTTTTGAAATTATTAATCCCTTACATTCATATTATTATCCCTATTAATTTAATTTAATCAAAACCTAATCTTAAATCCCTAAATAATAAATAAAATCAAAGTTTTAATTGATTAGTTTATCCTTAACCCTAAGTAAATTAATTGTAATTATCCTAGAACTATCCCAATGACAAATTAATGATAAAATCGTAAAAATAATTTAAAAAACCTAAAAGGGAGAGACAAAGAAAACCGCCATCCCCCTTTTTATCGATACAAGACTTTTCCCTTTTTTAATTAATAGAATAAAATAAATAAATATCATTTGATATAAGTGGAAGTGATTCAATCTTGTTTTCATTTCTTGACACTCAGTCTGCACTAAAAGAAAAAGAGAAAGAAACTCCGATATTCATCTGTCTCACCCTTCGTTTCATACTTCCAAACAACAACACAATATTCCCAACGACATATATCAAATCCACCCATAATATTTGAATATTATAATTTTATCAGTTAAGCCATTTTAATTAATAATTTATGCAATTATCATTAGCGTCTTTCCTATTTTGGCTTATCACTAAAATAATAATTTAATCTTGGATATACACTTTAAAAAAGTCAGAGCAAAACTTGTGCATAATAAACAGTAAAAAATTAAAAAGTTTGAAAAAGAACAACTTACAAACTATCGTTCATTTGTATCTTCTACAACTTATTTATAGTTATCTAGGTCAAATACTTTATAAATCCAAATCCTTTGGTAATCTCATTATATTTCTTCATTTTTTTAAATGGATTGCCAAAGGGTTTGGATTTATGAAATATGATAACTTAGAAAGAGAATTTAATAGGAGTGAGCCCAACAACTATATTTATATAAGGAAGTATAGTTTGTTGTGTATTGTGAAATATTTAAGGAATTTTTGTAAGGTATTTTTTAAAATTCAAGGAATAAGTTTTGTGTCGATTAAAAAATTTAAGGAGATTTCGTTTTTACTTTATCACATATATAATTTATTGTTATAACTTTTACAGTTAAATGTAAATATATTAAAAAAATATCTACTTAATATAAATTTAAACTTATGATAATGACAATCCTAGATAAAATCCTAATATTTGGATGATGTGTGTCATCCTAACAAAACTTTTCCAATTAAATAATTTTTTAAATCTTCCAATTAAAAAAATCTTTAATAACATAATATTAATTATTATAAAATATCTCATTGTAGAGACTCACCGGCTTAAAAAAATTTAGTCGCCATCATATTTTTAAGGAAAATAAAAGATAAACCAAAAACCCTAGGTAGAGACACTAGGTAAGGAGTCGGTTAAGCGGGGGGAAGGTGTTAGGCATCCGTCACTTCTATTATACCTAACAGGGTCCTCTTAGGATCTTTAGGGTAGGTTGTTTGTATCAATCTCATGTTTACAAATTCCAAGAAGATTCCAAATAAATAAATAAATAAACTCTAATTTTTATCCCTTATTGTACTAGCTCGCTAGGGTTTTATAACCCTATTCCTTTGTACCCTCAATTTAAAGGATCATGGCGATCGTAGTTCCATTCCCCTATCCCCTAATGTTAATCCTTTATTTATGCTCTTAGAATTTTGAGCTCTATCCCATTATATCCCTTAAATACCCCTTATGTCATGTAAATATTCCTTTAAATACCTTATAATATAAGATAAACATTTACCCCAATAAATAAATAAATTTAATTTATTTTTCATAATATGATAATTTCCTTTAATTAATAAACCATTAATTAAAAAACCCAAATTTTAAATATAAACCCATGTTTAAAAAATATTGTTAATCCCATTTTTAATTGAAAATAAAATATAACCAAAATAAAAATAATAATATAACCCATGTTTTAAGTCCCCAAATATATAATTCCTAATTTATATCCCAAAAATTAATTAGTGAAATAAACCCTATTTTTGTAAAAAGTTAGAATGAAATACAAGAAATTTATCTCCATTTATTTTTTGAAATTATTAATCCCTTACATTCATATTATTATCCCTATTAATTTAATTTAATCAAAACCTAATCTTAAATCCCTAAATAATAAATAAAATCAAAGTTTTAATTGATTAGTTTATCCTTAACCCTAAGTAAATTAATTGTAATTATCCTAGAACTATCCCAATGACAAATTAATGATAAAATCGTAAAAATAATTTAAAAAACCTAAAAGGGAGAGACAAAGAAAACCGCCATCCCCCTTTTTATCGATACAAGACTTTTCCCTTTTTTAATTAATAGAATAAAATAAATAAATATCATTTGATATAAGTGGAAGTGATTCAATCTTGTTTTCATTTCTTGACACTCAGTCTGCACTAAAAGAAAAAGAGAAAGAAACTCCGATATTCATCTGTCTCACCCTTCGTTTCATACTTCCAAACAACAACACAATATTCCCAACGACATATATCAAATCCACCCATAATATTTGAATATTATAATTTTATCAGTTAAGCCATTTTAATTAATAATTTATGCAATTATCATTAGCGTCTTTCCTATTTTGGCTTATCACTAAAATAATAATTTAATCTTGGATATACACTTTAAAAAAGTCAGAGCAAAACTTGTGCATAATAAACAATAAAAAATTAAAAAGTTTGAAAAAGAACAACTTACAAACTATCGTTCATTTGTATCTTCTACAACTTATTTATAGTTATCTAGGTCAAATACTTTATAAATCCAAATCCTTTGGTAATCTCATTATATTTCTTCATTTTTTTAAATGGATTGCCAAAGGGTTTGGATTTATGAAATATGATAACTTAGAAAGAGAATTTAATGGGAGTGAGCCCAACAACTATATTTATATAAGGAAGTATAGTTTGTTGTGTATTGTGAAATATTTAAGGAATTTTTGTAAGGTATTTTTTAAAATTCAAGGAATAAGTTTTGTGTCGATTAAAAAATTTAAGGAGTTTTCGTTTTTACTTTATCACATATATAATTTATTGTTATAACTTTTACAGTTAAATGTAAATATATTAAAAAAATATCTACTTAATATAAATTTAAAATTATGATAATGACAATCCTAGATAAAATCCTAATATTTCGATGATGTGTGTCATCCTAACAAAACTTTTCCATTTAAATAAATTTTTAAATCTTCCAATTAAAAAAATCTTTAATAACATAATATTAATTATTAAAAAATATCTCATTGTAGAGACTCACCGGCTTAAAAAAATTTAGTCACCAACATATTTTTAAGGAAAATAAAAGATAAACAAAAAACCCTAGGTAGAGACACTAGGTAAGGAGTCGGTTAAGCGGGGGGAGGTGTTAGGCACCCGTCACTTCTATTATACCTAACAGGGTCCTCTTAGGATTTTTAGGGTAGGTTGTTTGTATCAATCTCATGTTTACAAATTCCAAGAAGATTCCAAATAAATAAATAAATAAACTCTAATTTTTATCCCTTATTGTACTAGCTCGCTAGGGTTTTATAACCATATTCCTTTGTACCCTCAATTTAAAGGATCATGGCGATCGTAGTTCCATTCCCCTATCCCCTAATGTTAATCCTTTATTTATGCTCTTAGAAATTTGAGCTCTATCCCATTATATCCCTAATTCATCCCTTAAATACCCGTATGTCATGAAAATATTCCTTTAAATACCTTATATTATAAGATAAACATTTACCCCGATAAATAAATAAATTTAATTTATTTTTCATAATATGATAATTTCCCTTAATAAATAAACCATTACTTAAAAAACCCAAATTTTAAATATAAACCCATGTTTAAAAAATTTTATTAATCCCTTTTTAAATTGAAAATAAAATTCAACAAAAATAAAAATAATAATATAACCCATGTTTTAAGTCCCCAAATATATAATTCCTAATTTATATCCCAAAAATTAATTAGTGAAATAAACCCTATTTTTGTAAAAAGTTAGAATGAAATACAAGAAATTTATCTCCATTTATTTTTTGAAATTATTAATCCCTTACATTCATATTATTATCCCTATTAATTTAATTTAATCAAAACCTAATCTTAAATCCCTAAATAATAAATAAAATCAAAGTTTTAATTGATTAGTTTATCCTTAACCCTAAGTAAATTAATTGTAATTATCCTAGAACTATCCCAATGACAAATTAATGATAAAATCGTAAAAATAATTTAAAAAACCTAAAAGGGAGAGACAAAGAAAACCGCCATCCCCCTTTTTATCGATACAAGACTTTTCCCTTTTTTAATTAATAGAATAAAATAAATAAATATCATTTGATATAAGTGGAAGTGATTCAATCTTGTTTTCATTTCTTCACACTCAGTCTGCACTAAAAGAAAAAGAGAAAGAAACTCCGATATTCATCTGTCTCACCCTTCGTTTCATACTTCCAAACAACAACACAATATTCCCAACGACATATATCAAATCCACCCATAATATTTGAATATTATAATTTTATCAGTTAAGCCATTTTAATTAATAATTTATGCAATTATCATTAGCGTCTTTCCTATTTTGGCTTATCACTAAAATAATAATTTAATATTGGATATACACTTTAAAAAAGTCAGAGCAAAACTTGTGCATAATAAACAGTAAAAAATTAAAAAGTTTGAAAAAGAACAACTTACAAACTATCGTTCATTTGTATCTTCTACAACTTATTTATAGTTATCTAGGTTAAATACTTTATAAATCCAAATCCTTTGGTAATCTCATTATATTTCTTCATTTTTTTAAATGGATTGCCAAAGAGTTTGGATTTATGAAATATGATAACTTAGAAAGAGAATTTAATAGGAGTGAGCCCAACAACTATATTTATATAAGGAAGTATAGTTTGTTGTGTATTGTGAAATATTTAAGGAATTTTTGTAAGGTATTTTTTAAAATTCAAGGAATAAATTTTGTGTCGATTAAAAAATTTAAGGAGATTTCGTTTTTACTTTATCACATATATAATTTATTGTTATAACTCTTACAGTTAAATGTAAATATATTAAAAAAATATCTACTTAATATAAATTTAAACTTATGATAATGACAATCCTAGATAAAATCCTAATATTTGGATGATGTGTGTCATCCTAACAAAACTTTTCCAATTAAATAATTTTTTAAATCTTCCAATTAAAAAAATCTTTAATAACATAATATTAATTATTATAAAATATCTCATTGTAGAGACTCACCGGCTTAAAAAAATTTAGTCGCCATCATATTTTTAAGGAAAATAAAAGATAAACCAAAAACCCTAGGTAGAGACACTAGGTAAGGAGTCGGTTAAGCGGGGGGAAGGTGTTAGGCATCCGTCACTTCTATTATACCTAACAGGGTCCTCTTAGGATCTTTATGGTAGGTTGTTTGTATCAATCTCATGTTTACAAATTCCAAGAAGATTCCAAATAAATAAATAAATAAACTCTAATTTTTATCCCTTATTGTACTAGCTCGCTAGGGTTTTATAACCCTATTCCTTTGTACCCTCAATTTAAAGGATCATGGCGATCGTAGTTCCATTCCCCTATCCCCTAATGTTAATCCTTTATTTATGCTCTTAGAATTTTGAGCTCTATCCCATTATATCCCTTAAATACCCCTTATGTCATGTAAATATTCCTTTAAATACCTTATAATATAAGATAAACATTTACCCCAATAAATAAATAAATTTAATTTATTTTTCATAATATGATAATTTCCTTTAATTAATAAACCATTAATTAAAAAACCCAAATTTTAAATATAAACCCATGTTTAAAAAATATTGTTAATCCCTTTTTAAATTGAAAATAAAATATAACCAAAATAAAAATAATAATATAACCCATGTTTTAAGTCCCCAAATATATAATTCCTAATTTATATCCCAAAAATTAATTAGTGAAATAAACCCTATTTTTGTAAAAAGTTAGAATGAAATACAAGAAATTTATCTCCATTTATTTTTTGAAATTATTAATCCCTTACATTCATATTATTATCCCTATTAATTTAATTTAATCAAAACCTAATCTTAAATCCCTAAATAATAAATAAAATCAAAGTTTTAATTGATTAGTTTATCCTTAACCCTAAGTAAATTAATTGTAATTATCCTAGAACTATCCCAATGACAAATTAATGATAAAATCGTAAAAATAATTTAAAAAACCTAAAAGGGAGAGACAAAGAAAACCGCCATCCCCCTTTTTATCGATACAAGACTTTTCCCTTTTTTAATTAATAGAATAAAATAAATAAATATCATTTGATATAAGTGGAAGTGATTCAATCTTGTTTTCATTTCTTGACACTCAGTCTGCACTAAAAGAAAAAGAGAAAGAAACTCCGATATTCATCTGTCTCACCCTTCGTTTCATACATCCAAACAACAACACAATATTCCCAACGACATATATCAAATCCACCCATAATATTTGAATATTATAATTTTATCAGTTAAGCCATTTTAATTAATAATTTATGCAATTATCATTAGCGTCTTTCCTATTTTGGCTTATCACTAAAATAATAATTTAATCTTGGATATACACTTTAAAAAAGACAGAGCAAAACTTGTGCATAATAAACAATAAAAAATTAAAAAGTTTGAAAAAGAACAACTTACAAACTATCGTTCATTTGTATCTTCTACAACTTATTTATAGTTATCTAGGTCAAATACTTTATAAATCCAAATCCTTTGGTAATCTCATTATATTTCTTCATTTTTTTAAATGGATTGCCAAAGGGTTTGGATTTATGAAATATGATAACTTAGAAAGAGAATTTAATAGGAGTGAGCCCAACAACTATATTTATATAAGGAAGTATAGTTTGTTGTGTATTGTGAAATATTTAAGGAATTTTTGTAAGGTATTTTTTAAAATTCAAGGAATAAGTTTTGTGTCGATTAAAAAATTTAAGGAGTTTTCGTTTTTACCTTATCACATATATAATTTATTGTTATAACTTTTACAGTTAAATGTAAATATATTAAAAAAATATCTACTTAATATAAATTTAAAATTATGATAATGACAATCCTAGATAAAATCCTAATATTTCGATGATGTGTGTCATCCTAACAAAACTTTTCCACTTAAATAAATTTTTAAATCTTCCAATTAAAAAAATCTTTAATAACATAATATTAATTATTAAAAAATATCTCATTGTAGAGACTCACCGGCTTAAAAAAATTTAGTCACCAACATATTTTTAAGGAAAATAAAAGATAAACAAAAAACCCTAGGTAGAGACACTAGGTAAGGAGTCGGTTAAGCGGGGGGGGAGGTGTTAGGCACCCGTCACTTCTATTATACCTAACAGGGTCCTCTTAGTATTTTTAGGGTAGGTTGTTTGTATCAATCTCATGTTTACAAATTCCAAGAAGATTCCAAATAAATAAATAAATAAACTCTAATTTTTATCCCTTATTGTACTAGCTCGCTAGGGTTTTATAACCCTATTCCTTTGTACCCTCAATTTAAAGGATCATGGCGATCATAGTTCCATTCCCCTATCCCCTAATGTTAATCCTTTATTTTTGCTCTTATAATTTTGAGCTCTATCCCATTATATCCCTAATTCATCCCTTAAATACCCCTTATGTCATGTAAATATTCCTTTAAATACCTTATAATATAAGATAAACATTTACCCCGATAAATAAATAAATTTAATTTATTTTTCATAATATGATAATTTCCCTTAATAAATAAACCATTAATTAAAAAACCCAAATTTTAAATATAAACCCGTGTTTAAAAAATATTATTAATCCCTTTTTAAATTGAAAATAAAATATAACCAAAATAAAAATAATAATATAACCCATGTTTTAAGTCCCCAAATATATAATTCCTAATTTATATCCCAAAAATTAATTAGTGAAATAAACCCTATTTTTGTAAAAAGTTAGAATGAAATACAAGAAATTTATCTCCATTTATTTTTTGAAATTATTAATCCCTTACATTCATATTATTATCCCTATTAATTTAATTTAATCAAAACCTAATCTTAAATCCCTAAATAATAAATAAAATCAAATTTTTAATTGATTAATTTATCCTTAAACCTAAGTAAATTAATTGTAATTACCCTAGAACTATCCCAAAGACAAATTAATGATAAAATCGTAAAAATAATTTAAAAAACCTAAAAGGGAGAAACAAAGAAAACCACCATCCCCCTTTTTATCGATATAAGACTTTTCCCTTTTTTAATTAATAGAATAAAATAAATAAATATCATTTGATATAAGTGGAAGTGATTCAATCTTGTTTTCATTTCTTCACACTCAGTCTCCACTAAAAGAAAAAGAGAAAGAAACTCCGATCTTCATCTGTCTCACCCTTCATTTCATACTTCCAAACAACAACCCAATATTCCCAACGACATATATCAAATCCACCCATAATATTTGTATATTATAATTTTATCAGTTAAGCCATTTTAATTAATAATTTATGCAATTATCATTAGCGTCTTTCCTATTTTGGCTTATCACTAAAATAATAATTTAATCTTGGATATACACTTTAAAAAAGTAAGAGCAAAACTTGTGCATAATAAACAGTAAAAAATTAAAAAGTTTGAAAAAGAACAACTTACAAACTATGGTTCATTTGTATCTTCTACAACTTATTTATAATTATCTAGGTCAAATACTTTATAAATCCAAATCCTTTGGTAATCTCATTATATTTCTTCATTTTTTTAAATGGATTGCCAAAGGGTTTGGATTTATGAAATATGATAACTTAGAAAGAGAATTTAATAGGAGTGAGCCCAACAACTATATTTATATAAGGAAGTAAAGTTTGTTGTGTATTGTGAAATATTTAAGGAATTTTTGTAAGGTATTTTCAAATATTCAAGGAATAAGTTTTGTGTCGATTAAAAATTTTAAGGAATTTTCGTTTTTACCTTATCACATATATAATTTATTGTTATAACTTTTACAGTTAAATGTAAATATATTAAAAAAAATATCTACTTAATATAAATTTAAACTTATGATAATGACAATCCTAGATAAAATCCTAATATTTCGATGATGTGTGTCATCCTAACAAAACTTTTCCACTTAAATAATTTTTTAAATCTTCCAATTAAAAAAATCATTAATAACATAATATTAATTATTAAAAAATATCTCACTGTAGAGACTCACCGGCTTAAAAAAATTTAGTCGCCATCATATTTTTAAGGAAAATAAAAGATAAACCAAAAACCCTAGGCAGACACACTAGGTAAGGAGTCGGTTAAGCGGGGGGAAGGTGTTAGGCACCCGTCACTTCTATTATACCTAACAGGGTCCTCTTAGGATTTTTAGGGTAGGTTGTTTGTATCAATCTCATGTTTACAAATTCCAAGAAGATTCCAAATAAATAAATAAATAAACTCTAATTTTTATCCCTTATTGTACTAGCTCGCTAGGGTTTTATAACCCTATTCCTTTGTACCCTCAATTTAAAGGATCATGGCGATCGTAGTTCCATTCCCCTATCCCCTAATGTTAATCCTTTATTTATTCTCTTAGAATTTTGAGCTCTATCCCATTATATCCCTAATTCATCCCTTAAATACCCCTTATGTCATGTAAATATTCCTTTAAATACCTTATAATATAAGATAAACATTTACCCCGATAAATAAATAAATAAAATTTATTTTTCATAATATGATAATTTCCCTTAATAAATAAACCATTAATTAAAAAACCCAAATTTTAAATATAAACCCATGTTTAAAAAATATTATTAATCCCTTTTTAAATTGAAAATAAAATATAACCAAAATAAAAATAATAATATAACCCATGTTTTAAGTCCCCAAATATATAATTCCTAATTTATATCCCAAAAATTAATTAGTGAAATAAACCCTATTTTTGTAAAAAGTTAGAATGAAATACAAGAAATTTATCTCCATTTATTTTTTGTAATTATTAATCCCTTACATTCATATTATTATCCCTATTAATTTAATTTAATCAAAACCTAATCTTAAATCCCTAAATAATAAATAAAATCAAAATTTTAATTGATTAATTTATCCTTAACCCTAAGTAAATTAATTGTAATTACCCTAGAACTATCCCAATGACAAATTAATGATAAAAACGTAAAAATAATTTAAAAAATCTAAATGGGAGAGACAAAGAAAACCGCCATCCCCCTTTTTATCGATACAAGACTTTTCCCTTTTTTAATTAATAGAATAAAATAAATCAATATCATTTGATATAAGTGGAAGTGATTCAATCTTGTTTTCATTTCTTCACACTCAGTCTGCACTAAAAGTAAAAGAGAAAGAAACTCCGATCTTCATCTGTCTCACCCTTCATTTCATACTTCCAAACAACAACCCAATATTCCCAACGGCATATATCAAATCCACCCATAATATTTGTATATTATAATTTTATATGTTAAGCCATTTTAATTAATAATTTATGCAATTATCATTAGCGTCTTTCCTATTTTGGCTTATCACTAAAATAATAATTTAATCTTGGATATACACTTTAAAAAAGTCAGAGCAAAACTTGTGCATAATAAACAGTAAAAAATTAAAAAGTTTGAAAAAGAACAACTTACAAACTATCGTTCATTTGTATCTTCTACAACTTATTTATAATTATCTAGGTCAAATACTTTATAAATCCAAATCCTTTGGGAATCTCATTATATTTCTTCATTTTTTTAAATGGATTGCCAAAGGGTTTGGATTTATGAAATATGATAATTTAGAAAGAGAATTTAATAGGAGTGAGCCCAACAACTATATTTATATAAGGAAGTAAAGTTTGTTGTGTATTGTGAAATATTTAAGGAATTTTTGTAAGGTATTTTCAAAAATTCAAGGAATAAGTTTTGTGTCGATTAAAAAATTTAAGGAATTTTCGTTTTTACCTTATCACATATATAATTTATTGTTATAACTTTTACAGTTAAATGTAAATATATTAAAAAAATATCTACTTAATATAAATTTAAACTTATGATAATGACAATCCTAGATAAAATCCTAATATTTCGATGATGTGTGTCATTGTCGCTCCCACCAACATGACACCGGGCCAAGAGGGGTACAGACGCGAACGGTCGGCGAAAGGAGGTGTGAGAACACACAGGAGTGAATTCACAAGAAAAGAAAAGAGTCACCAGCTAGGCATTTTTATCCCGGAGGAAAGGCAATGCTGCATAGACCTAGAAAGATATGGATAAGACGGTTGCGAACCAGAGAAACTGAGAAAGGGGGTTGGTTACAACCTGGGAAGGTATTAGCACCCAGATTGTCCGCCGTACTCGACAGGATCCACGCTTAAAAGATTTGTGTTTTAAAGGGGTAGTGTCAGTGCAATTTGTGTATCAAAGCTGGAAAGAATGCAAGTGTCAGTGTTGGAAGAAAGTGAAGTGAAATATGTGGAGTGTCAGTGTAAGAACATGAGTGCAAAGCTCAAGATCATGAGGCTAAAAGAATAAGGTTGGAAAGAGGGGGAATATACAGAGACTTTTGTTCGATAAATTGTTAAGTTATGCCTATGTATCCTCTCGTGCAATGAGGAAGTCAGAACACCGTAGTTCGACCCAAAGAGACTGAAAGATAAATTGACTTGTGAACTACTTACTAGTCTATGCTCAAGTGTATGACCTGTCTGGCTCAGGTGCTAACTGTCTTGCATTAGACGGAAGAAACAAGTTCTCGTTTGTGAATGAAGATGATGAGAAAAGAATCCCGGAGGAGACGATTATTGTTTGTTTTTTGTATTTTCAATCTTTTATTGCTTTTGAATTTGTCATAAGTCATTGAGCTTAAGCCTAAACCAATGGGTTAGTAAACTCATCACATCTTCCCTCTGATTAGGGGTAATGAGAATACCTTAAGTGTGAAGTCAGCATCTCACACTTAATCACCTTTGATGTAGGATTAAGATCATTAACCTACTTGTGATTATTTAGATGTTTTTGTTGTTTTTGTTTAGTGTTAAGTAATGAGATTAAGCCATAATCAGGGATTAAACAGACTCATTACACCATCCTAATAGAAGGATAATAGATGAGAATGTTTAAGCTGAGGAAGACTCCTCAACTTAATCCATTATTAGGGATTAAACTCATGACAAAACAAAGCCATTATTAGATGGATTTTAGTCAATGATATGGTGAAGAAGTGATTTTTATGATTTGTAAGACAACTTGAGGGGGACTTGTCCATTAACACTAGGGTTAGTCCTTCTTAACCAATTAAGGAAGAATTAGAACCCTAATGCAAGGCCCAAGTTACAAGCTTGATGTCTTGATGATTATTAAGTGAATTGATTAAAGGATTTAAACACATTAAGGGTTTAACACTTAGGATTAAAGTTATACACTCCATCCTAATAGAAAGATGCAGGCATAAGCTTAATCACAAAGCCTTAAAGCCTTTAGGGTTTAGTCCCTGATTATGAGATGAGAAGAGAAGACTCAAGGAGACACAAAGGTAAAAGCTAAGTGGGGGACTAATCAAACCCTAATTATTATCATGCTTGGTCATTCCTAGGGTTTGTGAGGTTTAAGAAAGGAATCTTCAAAGAACCACCAAGGAGGGAAGCAGATGAAAGGAACAAAGAGAAGCAAAACAACTTGCTTCACTTAAGAAGACAAGTTTCTTGAGGAAAGAAGGTAAGATGAACAAGAATGAGCAAACTCAATCCAAACACATACAAAAATGCAGCAATGATGCATAAGAGAGATGAAAAGAGATTGTGAGAAGTGAAGGCAAATTCACTTCTCAAACAACTTACCACCTGAAAAGTTAGCAAAAGGAATGAAATGCAATGCAAATGGGATTAGATGTGATGATGCAAACCAAAACCAGAAGCATGAGTATGATGTTAATGATGCTAAGAGATGATGCAAACATGAGGCAAGGCAATAGGATGATCATACAAACATATGGATGCAAGAGAAGCATGCTTAAAAACATGAACATACATGAAAAGTTATGAAATGCAAATGACATACAACATGGCAAATGAAAGATGAAATGATCAAACATGATTCTAATATGTCTTAAGATGTATCATGAATAAAATGAATGCATAAAATGTCATGGCAGGTCATGGTATGCAAGCAAATGTAAGATGAATGCAAAAGAAAGCATGAATTAGGGTTTATGAACAATGCACAAAACAAAATTCAAAACCAGAAGCAAACATCATGATAAAAATTTGAAAATGCATTCAAAGGAACCCTAAACCTATACAAACTCACTGCCCAAAGGAGGGGACCCAATTCTTAACCTAGTGTAAGTTATGAATTTCCTAAGTTGGCTAGGGTTCTAAGGTACCTTGTCAAGAAAAATGTCAAACAAATTGAAAATGCAAGATAATTCATGCCAATTTAAACCTATAAACTACATGTTATGCAAGATGCAATGCAAAAAGAATCATTGTCCAACTCTCAATGGTTAGGCAGAAGTGAATTTTTGAAGTTTGAATCAAAATAATGCCTTTGAAATGAAATTAAATCCATTGAAAATTGTCAAAAGGCATCAAGATCAAAAAAGAAATTTGGTTTGAAAATTGGACAATGTTTCTAAATGATTTTAAATGTTTCATGAATTTTTTTTGTGATTTTTAAATACTTAAAAGTATTTTTAATTAATTAATTCTCATTTTTAAAAATAAACTTTTAAATGATTTAATAATATTTTTCAATGCAAAAAATAAAAATAAAAATATTTTTGGTTTCTGAAAATTAATAAAAGGTTTGATAAAAAATTTCAGAATTTTCAATGTATTTTGCTATTTTTAATAAAATGTACAAAACAAAACAAATAAAATGAAAATAAAATGAATAAATGAGAAAGTAATCAGAATCAAGGGCCAGCATTTGAATGGATTGCGCGCGCATTGACTGGCGCCAGATCCTGTGGTCTATATTCAAACTGACCTAATTAAAATAAACTGAATTAATTAATCTAATTAAAAATGATTAGGGTTTTAATGAGAGATCCTGTCCGTTCAAACGCGCGCAGGTCAGCCCTGGTCAACCCATCCTATGCTCCACATTCAAACTCACATTAATGACACAGATTAACCCTAATCAACTTCAGGTGGCCGGAGAAGACTTCCGGTCGTCTTCTCCGGCGAGACTCTCACCTGAAAGTTGCTAACTTCTTCAAAACTTCCCCCCAAGCTCCCTAAAGCTCCAGAATCACTCAACCAACAACAAGGAACAAGAATCCAGGCACAAAAACAATTTATTCTCAGAAACAAGCATGAATCGAATCAATCTTTTTTTAGGTCAAAAATTTCAGAGATTCGGTTCATGCTCATTTCTTCACCATTTTCAAAACCACAAAGCTTAGAGTAATCAGGAGACCATGAGGAACAATTCTATAACTTAAAAAAGGATTTCTGGAAAAAACTTTGAGAGTGCTACCTGAGCTGGAGTTCTTCTGGTTCCAAGCTCCCTGGCCTCAAGCTTTGCACAAACCTTCTCCTCTGATCCTCCTGATGATGGACTGAAGCTTAGAAAGCTTTGAAAGTGGCTGGTTTGGAAGATTGACAGAGTTCTGTTCAAGGGGGAGAGGAAATCGTGTTTTTGTTTCAGTGACTTTCAGGTTGTTTCAATGGTTGGTTTGTGACCAGTGAAGCATGTTGAGATCAATGGTGAAGTTTGTTTTTGTATTTGAAGCTTGTGGAGTCAGTTTCGAATGGTTTTGCAAATGAAGCATAAACTTGGAACTAGGGCTTTGAGTGTGTTTCAGTATGAATGGTTATGTGCTATGGCTTGCCTTTGGTCCACTTATCACTCATGGATAGGCCTGTGGAGTTGGTGTGCCCTATTGTGATTGGTATGGGTCTTTGGCCAAAATGTCAAACTTTGTGTAAGAGAGGTATGGGCTCATAGCTAGCCAAGGACAAATGGGGTGTCCTGCGCAGCAAGAAGTGTGGAGAGCCCTAGGATCAATTATGAAGTCAGCAAGCAAGTGGATTAGGGTTTGAATGAGGTTTTGCAACTTGGTTCATCTTTGGCCCTTTTGAAGTTTCTTGCCCCACAAGTCACAAAAATGAGTGATTCTTTGATGCAATCTGACTTTTAGGCCTTGGTTCATGTTTGTGTGAAGTTTAGAAGTCCATTTGGAAGTTCAATTTGCCTTGGCAAGTGGTTTTGCAACTTTGCCTCTTTGGTAGAAAACTTCAAATTATGTGATTTTGGCCAACTTTGACAAGCCATAACTTTTGATCCAAAATGAATTAGAACAAGTTCTTGTACTTTTTGAAAAGGGAATGATCCATTCTACAACTTTCATGACCAAAGTTTTTCCATTTGAAGCATTTTTGAATCAAAAAGCAAGGGTTGAAAAAGTTTCCCGAAATGGCAATTTTCATTATAAGTCAACTTTCCCAAAAAGTCAACTTTGCAAATGGCTTGGAATTATTCAATTTTGTGAACTTATAACATCTTCTATGATCAAATAAAGATCATACACAATCAAAATGATGAAGAACACCCTTTGGTTGGGTCATTGAGGGCCTCAGATACCCTGATTTTGCACTGACTTGCTCAAAAAGTCAACTCTTGATCAGATGACTTCCCTATTGAATTTCTTCATGAAAATTGATATGCATGATCCCTATACCATATAGAGACAAATAGAAACAAGAATGACCAAAAAAATTGGAGTTATGGCCTTTGAAACCAAAACCCTAATTCTAGGTCATCTGTGAAGTTAAACTTGGCTCTGCTTCCATGCCATTCTCAGTTCTTGTGATTTTTGACATTCTTGACTTTGAGAGGATATAATAAGATGCTTGAACATACATGGACCCCTTTGAAGTGATTGATGACCTTTGGAGTGGTTCAAGTGGCTCTTGGATTGCTCAGATCACAAACCCTAGATGCAAATGACTTTGAATCTATGCAGTGAATCAAAAATGCAATATGAGATGCTATGATTGAACTTATGCATATGAAATGATCACAAGCCATGGTGTGAATGAGTGAGGGCAAATTTGGGGTGTTTACAGCTGTCCCTATTCAAGCATGAGTTAGCTGTGCAGGATGTAAGCAACGGCTTAACAGGCAAACAAGATAACTTGTGGTTGAATACCAAAGACAGTCCAAAATTTGCACTCACAGAATGAAGAAGAAAATGGATATAGATTGTAAAAGAAAATAAAGTATATTGTAAAGTGTGGGCGACGGGGACGACCGTCGAGCAGAGGACGACGGCTGGGGAAAGAGCAATGACGGGGACGGCCGACATGATGGGGATAAAAGTGATTATGATGGGGACGACCATCAGGTGAAGCTATAAGATTCTCTGGGGATTAGGTAACAAATGATGGGGACGGACATCAAGTTCATAAAGTAATGTAAACAACGATGGGGACGACCATCGGGCTAAACTGATGAAGGACGATCATCAGGAAAAGGAAAAGGGACCACGACGGGGACGGCCATCGGGTTAAAGAATAAATGAAATAATGATGAGGGACGGTCATCAAAGGTGAAGGACGATCACCTAGCAGGGTACGGCTGCCGAAAGTATCGCGACATAGGACGAATGCCGGATAAAAGGTCAACGATGGGAACGGCCATCGGACGAGCATGATGAAGGACGATCATCAAGAGGTGAAGGACGATCACCTAGCAGGGGACGACTGCTCTCAAGGTTTATCATGACATAGGACGAATGTCAGATAACAAGATCAACGATGGGGATGGCCATCGGATAAAATGATGAAGGACGATCATCAAAAGGTGAAGGACGATCACCTAGCAGGGTACGGCTGCTAAAAATCACGACATAGGACGGATGCCGGATAAAAGGTTGACGATGGGGACGGCCATCGGACGAGCATGATGAAGGACGATCATCAAGAGGTGAAGGACGATCACCTAGCAGGGGACGGCTGCTCTCAAGGTTTATCATGACATAGGACGAATGTCAGATAGAAAAAGGTAGCTTTGCAGGCGACCTACTGGGGAATAGTAAACACAGACGAGTGTTTACATCTAAGAAATAAAAGGTATAAGTGTTTTGACGTTGTGTATAGATTAAATATGCGGACGAGCATCCTTAAGACTACGATACGGACGAGTATCGGGTAGAAACAAACACTGACACGTGTTCAGAGATGATGATACGGACGAGTATCAACTGGTTAACAAGGAACACAGACGAGTGTCGAATCTGATGGGTTTTAAGTGGTATATACAAGATACGGACGAGTATCTATATGAGTGAAGTAAGTATGAGTGGTGTACAGGAGAATGTTTAACCTGCCGGGGAGAGTGACACGGACGAGTGTCAAAAGAGGAGAGTGTAATATAAACAAGTATATGTTTACAAAATGTTTCAAGTATCTATGTTGGGGAAAGTGACACGGACGGGTGTCAAGGAATTTGTATGTAGGTATCTGTGAGTGCAAAGAGGATGCTTTGGCTTTCTGCTGGGGATATGACACGGACGGGTGTCGGGAAGTATAAGTGTCTGTTGGTAAAGAATGCTCTGGCGACTTTACTGGGGAATCATGACACGGACGGGTGCCAAAAGAAGTGTGTATTTGCATCTGTGAGTGTAAGGCCAGTGCTTTGGCTCTCTGGTGGGGAATTTTGGGGAGTTTTCTGTATATATCTTGATGGATTGTCAGTATTCACAAGTGTTTGATTCAGACCATGGCTTATGATTATGCAATATGTTTGATTTTTGCCGTAATGCTCCGTATTAGACGGAATGCTACGCTCTGTGGGGAAAATATGATGCGAATGCCATGATTATGCAAAGGTAACCATCCGGGATCCGGGTCCCATCGCTGCGAAGATCTCTGACTGATCTGCTTGGAGTGGGCATCCCGGCTGGGGATGAGATCGTTGGTGGATCTGACATATGGGACTCTGCTTGGTGATATAGGTCACTGATAGACCTCTCTTTGGTAATGAGGGACCCAGCTGGGGTTTGTAGAAGCTTTCTTCACTTTGTTGTGAGTTCTTCGGGCATTGCTCTTCTGGATGGAGGCCGAAGCTCTGTGGTGAGATGGTTCCCCGGCTTTTGCACTTGGCTGCGGAGGAATAGTAGATGGAAACTCGGCTGGGGAAGAAGAAAGACCATGGGAAGGTCTTCCTGGAGATTTCTGTAGGGGTCCTGTTGAGGATGATACTGGACAACTCAGCTGGGGAGAAACCATCTCCGGTGTTGATTGGGAGATAGACTGAGTAGATAATGATTTGCCAGCTTGCTGGGGTGAAGCTTTCGTGCCCCACATTGTGCTCTGAATACCTGCAAAGATAGAGAAACGCACCAGTAATCCCGGGGTATCCCTTACCGGATTCCGTCATAGGAGTTCAGACACTCTCGGGAGTAAGCATATTTCCTGCAAGCACGTATTTTTAGAAGAAAAGCATCTGTATTTATGAAATCAGTATCTTAGAGACATCGGACATTTTGCAAATGAAAATAGAGTGTACGAGACGAAACATGACTGAAAATCTGATTTTATTGATTCATGTGCCCTGAATTGGCAAATACAGTCAAAGAAATAAATCCCCTAAAATGAGGAGATTGTTACAAATTGATAAATAAAAGGTACCGGCAATGTTGATGACGCTTCAGGGAGATTCCCTTTGCTATGACTCGTATGACATTTGACATTCTTCTCGTCTTGCTTTCTGAAGAAGGCTGATTCTGACTGTCGCTTGATCCTTTCTAAGCTTACCAAGTTGTGAGCGATACAGATGAATTCAGAGCGCAGTTGTTCGCTTATTCCCTTATTTTGCATGGATCGCCCTTTTGGGTTTTCAAACCATCGGGATACCCATTTTTGCCTGAGTCGTCCAATGCGGCTTTTCAACTCAGCGGGTGTACACATTTTTTTTGTTTATTTCCCTTATTTTTGCCCGAGTCTTTTATTCTGTTTTTGACTCGCCGGGATGCCCTATTTTTGCTTGGACTTACATTCTGTTTTTATGTCCAGCGGGTCATTTTCATGCGAAGTATTTTTTAACTGCATCTGAATTCACAGGGGACGGGAAATCTTCACCATCCATAGTACTGAGCATGAGTGCTCCACCGGAGAAAACCTTCTTTACTACGAATGGTCCTTCATAGTTCGGAGTCCATTTGCCCCTGTGGTCTGTATGAGGAGGGAGGAGTCTTTTCAGCACAAGGTCCCCTACTTGATATTCTCGGAGCCTGACTTTCTGATCGAAGGCCTTCTTCATTCTTTTCTGATATAGCTGCCCATGGCAGATTGCAGCTAGTCTCTTCTCTTCAATCAGACTCAGTTGTTCGTATCGGGATCGGACCCACTCTGCTTCATTCAGTTTAACATCTATTAATACCCGTAGGGAGGGTAACTCAACTTCAACAGGTAGGACTGCTTCCATACCATACACAAGTTGATACGGTGTTGCCCCAGTGGATGTTCTAATTGACGTACGGTACCCATGCAAGGCAAATGGTAGCATTTCATGCCAGTCTTTGTAAGTGACTACCATCTTCTGCACAATCTTCTTGATATTCTTGTTTGCTGCCTCAACAACGCCATTCATCTTTGGCCTGTAAGGAGAAGAATTGTGGTGTTGGATCTTGAAGTCCCGACACAGTTCTGCCATCATTTTGTTGTTCAAGTTGGAACCATTATCAGTAATGATTCGCTCGGGAACTCCATACCGACAAATGATGTCTCTCTTCAGAAATCGGGCTACCACTTGCCTTGTAACATTTGCATAGGAAGCTGCTTCGACCCACTTGGTAAAATAGTTGATGGCTACCAAGATGAATCTGTGGCCATTTGAAGCAGTCGGTTCAATCTTGCCAATCATGTCAATGCCCCACATGGCAAAGGGCCAGGGTGAAGACATCACATTCAGAGGATTTGGAGGCACATGCACTTTATCCGCATAAATCTGACATTTATGGCACTTTCTGGCATAGGCACAACAGTCGGCATCCATTGTGATCCAGTAGTAGCCTGATCTTAGCAACTTCTTTGCCATTGCATGCCCTCCGGCATGGGTACCAAAGGATCCTTCGTGCACCTCGTGCATCAACAAGTCTGCTTCTGTTCTATCAACGCATCTGAGGAGTACCATATCAAAGTTTCTCTTGTACAGGGAACTATCAGTGTTCAAGAAGAAACTACCAGCTAGCCTTCTTAATGTCTTCTTGTCATTGGAAGATGCCCCAGGTGGGTATGTTTGATCCTCCAAGAAGCATTTGATGTCATGGAACCAAGGCTTGTCATCTTTAACAACATCTGTTGAGAACACATATGCTGGCCTGTCAAGTCTGGACACTGAAATCCGAGGCACAAAGTTGGCAGCTCGAACTTTGATCATGGATAAAATGGTGGCCAAAGCATCTGCAAACTGATTCTCGTCCCGAGGGATATACTCAAGCTTGACCGTTGTAAAGAAATTCAACAACCTCCTTGTATAATCCCTGTAAGGTATCAGATGATCCTGGTGTGTGTACCACTTGCCATTGGTTTGGTTGATTACCAAAGCTGAATCTCCGAACAATGTCAAAGTTTTGATCCTGAGGTCAATGGCTTCCTCAAGACCCATAATGCAAGCTTCGTATTCAGCTTCGTTGTTAGTGCAGTTAAAGGTGAGTTTTGCCGAGAAAGGCATGTGAACTCCCTTAGGTGTAATGAGTACTGTACCAACACCACGACCATTCATATTAACAGCCCCGTCAAACATCATAGTCCATTCTTCTTCTGGGTCAGGCCCTTCAGTGTGAACAGGCTCTTCATGATCTTTTGCTTTAATGAACATGATGTCTTCATCAGGGAAGTTAAATCTCATAGGCTGGTAATCCTCAATGGGTTGCTCAGCAAGATAATCAGACAATACACTGCCCTTGATGGCTTTCTGAGATGTGTACTGGATGTCATATTCTGTGAGGATCATTTGCCATCTTGCAACCCGTCCGGTAAGAGCTGGCTTCTCAAAAATGTACTTAACTGGGTCCATCTTAGAGATCAATAAAGTAGTGTGGGTCAACATATACTGTCTCAGTCGGCGAGTAGCCCAAGCTAAAGCACAACAAGTTTTCTCGAGCAGTGAATAACGTTGTTCACGGTCGGTAAACTTTTTGCTTAGGTAGTATATTGCATACTCTTTTCGACCAGACTCGTCATGCTGGCCCAACACACACCCCATTGACTCTTCTAATACTGTCAAGTACATTATTAGAGGTCTTCCTTCAACTGGAGGCATAAGGATTGGAGGCTCTTGTAAGTACTCCTTGATCTTGTCAAAAGCCCTCTGGCAGTCTTCATTCCACCTGACCGTTTGTTCTTTTCTCAACAGCTTGAACAAAGGTTCACAAGTTGCTGTAAGGTGAGATATGAACCGTGAAATGTAGTTCAATCTACCTAAAAAACCCCGAACTTCTTTTTCTGACTTCGGTGCAGGCATTTCTTGAATGGCTTTGACTTTATCAGGGTCAACTTCAATCCCTTTCTCACTTACAATAAATCCCAGCAGTTTACCAGATCGCACCCCGAATGTGCACTTGTTGGGGTTCAATTTCAGTTGGTACTTCCTCAGACGCTTGAATAACTTCAACAAATTTACCAGGTGGTCTTCTTCTGTGAGGGACTTGGCAATCATGTCATCCACATAACATTCGATTTCTTTATAGATCATATCGTGGAATAGTGTTACCATAGCCCGTTGATAGGTTGCGCCAGCATTCTTTAGTCCGAATGGCATCACTTTATAGCAGAACGTGCCCCAGGGTGTGATAAAAGTTGTCTTCTCCATGTCTTCAGGTGACATCTTGATCTGATTGTATCCTGAAAATCCGTCCATGAAGGAGAACACCGAGAACTGAGCCGTATTATCCACCAATACATCAATGTGAGGTAAAGGGAAGTCATCTTTCGGACTGGCTCTGTTCAAGTCCCGGTAGTCTACACACATCCTTACCTTGCCGTCTTTCTTAGGCACATGTACAATATTAGCAACCCACGGCGGATAGCTAGTCACAGCAAGGAACCCGGCGTCCCACTGTTTTTGTACCTCTTCCTTTATCTTCATTGCCATGTCTGGGCGAGTACGGCGCAACTTCTTTTTAACCGGCGGGCAATCTTCTCTTAAAGGCAGCTTGTGCATAACAATATCGGTGTCCAATCCTGGCATATCTTGATACGACCAAGCAAACACATCCACATATTCACGAAGCAGGTCAATCAGTTGCTCTTTCATTGAGTCTTGTAAGCAGGCCCCGATTTTAACCTCTTTCACATCTTCATCCGTACCAAGATTAATCGCTTCGACCTCCTCCTGATGAGGAGTAATAACCTTCTCCTCTTGCCTCAACAACCTGGCTAGCTCTTCAGGAAGCTCATAATCTTCTTCAACCCCTTCATCAGCTTGATTGATTGGATTGTCAAAGTCATACGAAGCCATAGCTGTGCTGTTGTCGGTGCGGTCTGAAAGGCACTCTCTGCAAGGGTTTAGATTGTTCATTTTAGTGATTGATTTTAATCTTGTTTTAGAAAAAAGTGAAATGAATTTATCATTTTGAAAACATTTCCATTTTATTTTTGTACAAAAAGAAAAATGAAAAAAAAACAGTGAGCGAAAAAGAAAAAGACTCATTTGCAAAAGATGTCCGATATTCATTGATTGATCTGTTTGCACAAAAATTACAAAGATGGCCCGATTACAAAATGAGTCTTGTCATCTTGGGCAAGATGCAAGACTTGATGCATGCTTAAAATATACAGGAAATAATAATTACTCTGCAGGAGTAACCCTTATAATTTCCTGGGAAGACCAGTTTGAGATACGGCGCCCCGGGATCCTTGGACGTATCCAGCTCTCCAGGTTGCGTTCATCTTCTGACTCATCTTCCAAGTTGTTCACTGCATTTGGGGTGAGCATCCCCCCGCTGACAAAATCGGGCTTCTTGGCAGCCTCTGATTGATCTTGTTGAGTTGGTTTGTAACCCAACCCAAATCTGTCCTCCTTCTTCTCCACAGGCAGCAGCTTGCCCCAGCCTTGGGCAGTCCCCTCTTCAACAACCTTCCTGGCTTGCTGATAAGACGTCATGGAGGTTCCCAGTACAGCAGATGCTTCATTTATGTTCAGGGCCTCAAATCCCTGGCTCATGGTTTCATGGATTTCTCCATCCATCTCAATATACTTGTATGTAGCCAGATGGCTAACAAAGATATCTTTTTCACCACAGATGGTGATGATCTGGCCTTCCCACTCGAATTTCAGCTTCTGGTGAAGGGTAGACGTAACTGCGCCAGCGGCATGGATCCAAGGTCTAACCAACAAACAACTGTAGGCCGGCTGAATGTCCATCACATAGAAGGTAATTTTAAAAGTCTGCGGGCCAATCATCACAGGCATATCAATATCCCCTAGCACTGATCTTTTAGAGCCATCAAAAGCTCTCACCACCAAATTACTTGGACGCAGTGCCAAGCCATCATACTCCAGCTTCACTAAGGCTTTCTTTGGTAGAACATTGAGTGAAGACCCAATATCCACCAGTACGTGAGATAGGACAGCACCCTTGCATTCTAGAGTGATGTGCAAAGCCTTGTTGTGGTTACACCCCTCAGTTGTTAAGTCAGCATTGGTAAAACCCAGTCCATGACTGGTGTTGACATTTGCCACCACGGTTTCCAGCTGATTAACAGTGATCTCCTCTGGCACGTATGCTGCGTGCAAGACTTTCAGTAATGCATTCCTGTGAGCTTCAGAACACATCAGCAGGGATAATATGGAGATCTTTGAGGGAGTTTGGTGAAGCTGATCCACCACCTTGTAATCACTTCTCTTTATAATCCTCATAAACTCGTCTACATCTTGCTCAAAAGATGTCTTCTGAGTTTCTTTGACAGTTGGCTCTTCAACCACCACACTCTTTCCTTTTGCTTTGGCAGCAACTTCTGCTTCGACATTAGGTCTTTGTAATTGTGAGGCAAAGAGGCGTCCCCTTCTGGTGAAGCCTCCGCCTCCCCCAACATTATCAATCTGTGGAGAAGAGGTTGAAGAATCCAAAGTGATTTTCTCCCCATTGCAGTAGAGGTCAGAGCTATAATGCCACGGTATGGCATTACTGCTTTCATATGGAACTGGTCCAGGCACCGTGATGGTAACTGGACTGACTGCTGCAGAGGAGGGTACTGAAATGGTGTGCGGATCGTAGTAGATGGTGACTGGTGACCTTGCAGGAGATGCCACTGCTTGTTGTTGAAAGTTGTTGTTTGGAGGAACATATGCTGGATCATAGTAAATGGTGACTGCCGAGATATCTGTTGGAGTTGTAGAAGACTCTGCTGAATAAAGGGGTGCTGATGTTGTAGAAGAAATGGTTGTTGACATCTGATTTGTTGAAGTGATGGATGGAGCCATTGTTGATGATATTGATGAATTTGTTGGAATGATTGTTGTTGCAGTTGTAGTAGAGTTAGGAATTGTTGTCAAAGGGATTGCTGGATTTGTAGGAGCTGATGTTGTGATCTGAAGTATACCACTTTTGATAAGACCATCTATGCCGCTTCTCAAGTTATCACACCCGTTGACCGAAATGTTGCAATAACCACAACCGATCTCACACCCGAGGAACATCTGGCATTCTAGGAACTGAGCTTTAATTTCTACCAGAGGTGTCCGAATCTGCCCAACACTGGTGATTAAGAAAGATGGCTTATCTTCCTCAATAGCATTAATTCTTGGTCCTCCATGATTGGGCATGGGATTCTTGTTGACATTTGGCGGGGGTGCAAAGTTGAGAGCTTTGGAATCCACTAGATCCTGTACTTTCATTTGTAAAGCCCTGCATTTCTCAGTACTGTGGCCAGGTGCATTGGAGTGAAAAGCACACCGGGCATTGACATCATAATTTCTTGGAAGACTGGCAGGATCTGGAGGTGCCAATGTCCTTAGCTCAACCAGGTTGAGTTTCAGGAGTTGTGGCAATAAAGCGGCATAAGGCATAGGGATAGGGTCAATCACCCTATTTGCCTGAGATGGTCTTTGCTGAAAGGGTCTTTGCTGTTGATTGTTGTTGTTGTTGTTGTTGTTGTAGTTTCTTTGTGGCGGATACTGAACTTGCTGCTGATAGTGGGGTGGTTGTTGTGGTTGGTATGCTGGTTGCTGAGGAATTGGAGCTGGAATTGTGACAGCTGCTATTGATCTGTGAAGGTACTGAGACCTGCCCCTGGTGGCATGAATGGCATTAGTCTCACCGGTTCTTCTTGGTCCCGCAAAAGGCTTCCTGGGATTGCTTGACGAACTTGCACCGTCAGTAATCTTACCCATCTTCAGAAGGCTTTCAATTCTTTCTCCAGCTATGACTACGTCAGCGAAGCTGGTGGAAGAAAAGGCGGCTAGCCTATCAATATATGTTCCTTGCAGGGTATTCATAAACATGTCGGCCATTTCTCTTTCCGACATGGGTGGCTGGACAGCAGCAGCAAGCTGTCTCCACCTCTGGGCATATTCCCTGAAGCTTTCTCTGGAGGACTGAGACATTCCCATCAGAAGGGTTCTGTTAGGAGCCATGTCTATATTGTATTGGTATTGTCTGATGAAGGTTTCAGCTAAATCCTTCCAGCATCTGATAGTAGCTCTGGTCAAGTGAGAGTACCATTCCCTTGAAGCCCCAGTCAAACTATCTTCAAAGTAAAACATTCATAGTTTTTCATCCATGGTGTATGCCTTAAGTCTTCCCAGAAAAGACTGCAAGTGAGTTTGTGGACAGGAAGTTCCGTTGTACTTTTCGAAGCACGGGGGTTTAAACTTGTGAGGTATCCTTACCCTGTCCACTAAGCCCATATCCATGACATCAAAACCCAAGGAGTTTTGAGACTCCAGAGATCTCAATTTCTCAGCAATTTCATCAAGCCTCCTATCATAGGCTTCATCCCCAGCTCCCATCACAGTGAATTGATCCTCTTGGGGGTCTTCTTGTAAGACTCTGCCTGCAGTAGCATTCCCTTGCACATTAGTAGGGATGTTGATCTCTGGATGAAGATGAGGCCCATATACTGGTGGGTTAACATGAGGCTGAACCCTCTCATTGTTACTTGTTCCCCCAGTCCCTAGATGGGGTTCTTCTGGGGTCTGCCTTTCTACCAATGCCCTCAATCTTTCTTGGCTTTGAGCCAAGCCATTCATTACTTCCATGAACTGGGTCATTTGGTTTCTCATCTCCAGCCTTTCGTTAACCATCTGGGTCCTGACCTCTGTCAGCTCTTGCTGTACTTGATCCATCTAGATACCAGGAAGGTTGTTGCGAGTAGGATATCTGTGTGGACGGTTGAGAGGGAACACCCGACGGCGAGCAATAATTCCTGAATCACAACAGAGTTAGTTAACAAACAAAACAAAAACCTACAAAACAAAACAAAAGTTAGTATGCAATGCAGTATGCTTATTTGTTTCCAAGGTATCCGGCTTGGCTCTTGGTTTTGACCTTTCCAGACCCTGAGGAAGATGCTTTGATGTTGCTTGAGAGAAAGAGCACTTAATGAAACAAACTAATAAATATATTACAAAAGGTGGATCATACATAGTTTGTTTTTTACAACACATGACCCTGTGGGGTCAAAATACAACATAAAAGAAAAGTACATCAAATGGAAATAACAACAAGCAAAGAAATCAAACATCTAAGCCAAACTCATCCTCCTTAACTTCTTTCAGAAGTGCTTCAGTTACAGGACCAGCCAGATGCTCTGTAATGCTTCTGATAAGAAGGTTCCTAGTGGCAATAGCAACAGTCATCTTCTTGTGCCTGTCTTGGTCCTTTGACCTCTTCACACCAGCCCTAAGCTTCAATTCTGAAATTTCCTTCTGGGCTGCTAGCAGGGCCTCATGTTGCTTCTTTTCATTTGCCTCCAACTGCTCAATTCTGTCTTGAGTTCTCTTATCTTCTTGAGTGCAAGCTTCAGTAATTCTGACCCACCTAGCTTGACTTTCTTTCAGATAAAGATCAGTCCTAGCCTTCTGAAACTGGGCCTCTTTACAGGCATTCTTCAAAATTTGCTCTCATGCTCTTGATTTCTTGATGTAGTCCTCTGATTTCTCAATCCTGGCTAGATGCTCCACCTTTAGCTTTTCAAACCTCTCAATGTCTAGACGACCATCACTCCTCTCCTAGAGGGTCTTCTGCAGAGCTTGAGTCAGATTCTCATTCCTCTCTTTCAGTTTCTCAAATTCCTCTAGGCTGACAGTAGCTGGAGGTGGTACTGTGGATGGTCCAGGTGCATCCTCAACGGTGAAAGGCATCCCAGAAATCTGAGCCCTAGCATGAGACCACTCATAATACTATGCTGAAGCCACATTGTTGCATTTCCCAAGAATGGCTATCCCTTTGGTCTGGATGTTGTCCCAAGCCCAGGATGCTTGTCTGACAACAGCTAGATTAGGCTTTATCTCACAATAAAGGGTTTCAGCCAAGTCTTGCATTCAAGGAGGGTGAACCAAAGCATAGCCCAATTGTCTTTTGAATAGCAAAGGGTTGTAGTTGATGCAACCCTTCACTCCTATCAGAGGTACATTGGGGAACTTCCCACAGCTAGTAATTATGTCCCTGCCTTTGGTGCTCTGGGTGCACCATCTGATGTCATCTGAAGTTAAAGCAGTAAGTCTTCTAGCCCAGTTCTTCTGTTGGTGAGGGTTCAGGAAGGCATCAGTTTTGGGTAAGTGTTTGAGCAGCCAAGTATGAAATAGAGGAGCACAGCATCTCACCAATCTCCCTCTCTGCTTCTCATTCCTTTGGTGAACAGAATAATAGAAATCTCCCAGCAAGGTGGGTACTGGGTTCCTCAAAAGGAAGAGATGAATAGCATTCTTGCTGATAAACTTAGGCTCATTTGCAAAAAGTATAACCCCATATATAATGAGGGCTAACAATGCACAAACTGCCTTCCATTCTCCCAAGGAGGCCTTCAGGATGGCCTGAGAAGTTAAGAAATCCAAGTGTAGGCCAGGAATTCCAGCCTTTGTAGTCATGTTCTGCTCAATCAAAGCAGGTTCCAAAAACAGTGCCTTTGCCACTTCTTCATTGCTGGGAGAAGCCATCTCTGGGTTGAAGGGGATACCACCCCTGACAGGTACTCCAATCAGTGATGAAAACTCCTCCAGCAGAGGTCCCAGCTGAAAGTTCTGGAAAGTGAAGCATCTCAAAGGAGGATCATAGAACTGTAGGCAAGTGTGTATCAAACTCCTCTGAGAAGGGTCTAAGTCCATAACCATATCAAGGATGCTTCCATAATGTTCCCTGAATAATGGGATATGGTCTGGAGTAATGAGTGCCTGGACATGCCTGATGCCAGCCAGCACAGGCTCAAAGAAGTGGTAAGAAATGTTGCTCTTTTTGGGTGCCATAACTGCTGATGAAGAGCTGAAACAAATGCTGATGATGATGACTGGTACTGAAGATGAACTACTGATAGGCTGAGACTGGTGATAATAGTAGCTGAAGCATGCAACTGATGAAGATGGCTGAAGCAGATAGCTGATGAACAGGGGTCTAATCAGATAAAGGGGTCAAAACCAAGCCAAAATATAATGTGGATACCCTGAAAAACAAATAAGCAAATGTTAAATGATGCAATGATGATGTATGCAAATGATATGCAAGGGTTTGTGATCAAGCTGGATCTGATTAACTGTCTTGATATAAGTCCATGTATGTTCAAGAAGTCCAGATGGAGGTTCAAAAATCCAGTAACCAGGGTGGGGGACTCAAATAAAGAGTCACATGTCCTGGGTTAAATCACAAGAACTGTCCAAAGTGAAGCATTCTTAAACACAATAAGAAACAGGGTATGATGTGGCCAAGGGTTCCTGCAAACCTGTAAACAGCCCAAGCCCCCCACAGGTGATGTTCTAAAACAAGGATCCTCAGACTTGGATCAGTTATGAGAAGTGTAAACACTTCTAACCCGGAGGTACAATGTTTACAATAACCATAAAAGATCCTCCTCTAATTCACCTCAGTTTCTGAAGGTCATAGTAAAGGTCATCCAGACTTAGCAGGCTTCCCAGATAGCCCTAGCACTACAGGAGATCTGTAGCACAGAGTTCTCAAGAAGAAACCCATATCTGAACCGTGTTTCATATTCCTGCACCAGACCGAAATGGAATGGGAAAGAACATGAACCACTCTAGCCTAGGTGTCACTCAGGTCCCAGGTATAGGACCTTAAAATCTCAGTAGAACCCCACCCACTAAGACAGAAAACAGATCCAGCCAGATAACAGTATGACAGTATGATGTATATAAAGCTGTAAAGAAAGCGATAAATAACTGTACATAAAGCAATAAATAAAAGCAACTATATAAACACAATTAGCACATAACACCCTAGTAAACACAAATCAATCAAGCGCTAGGAGGAACCCACAAAAAGAACCAGAAGCCCTGGTCACAGTATAAGGGTCCCCAGCAGAGTCGCCAAGCTGTCGCTCCCACCAACATGACACCGGGCCAAGAGGGGTACAGACGCGAACGGTCGGCGAAAGGAGGTGTGAGAACACACAGGAATGAACTCACAAGAAAAGAAAAGAGTCGCCAGCTAGGCATTTTTATCCCGGAGGAAAGGCAATGCTGCATAGACCTAGAAAGATATGGATAAGACGGTTGCGAACCAGAGAAACTGAGAAAGGGGGTTGGTTACAACCTGGGAAGGTATTAGCACCCAGATTGTCCGCCGTACTCGACGGGATCCACGCTTAAAAGATTTGTGTTTTAAAGGGGTAGTGTCAGTGCAATTTGTGTATCAAAGCTGGAAAGAATGCAAGTGTCAGTGCTGGAAGAAAGTGAAGTGAAATATGTGGAGTGTCAGTGTAAGAACATGAGTGCAAAGCTCAAGATCATGAGGCTAAAAGAATAAGGTTGGAAAAAGGGGGAATATACAGAGACTTTTGTTCGATAACTTGTTAAGTTATGCCTACGTATCCTCTCGTGCAATGAGGAAGTCAGAACACCGTAGTTCGACCCAAAGAGACTGAAAGATAAATTGACTTGTGAACTGCTTACTAGTCTATGCTCAAGTGTATGACCTGTCTAGCTCAGGTGCTAACTGTCTTGCATTAGACGGAAGAAACAAGTTCTCGTTTGTGAATGAAGATGATGAGAAAAGAATCCCGGAGGAGACGATTATTGTTTGTTTTTTGTATTTTCAGTCTTTTATTGCTTTTGAATTTGTCATAAGTCATTGAGCTTAAGCCTAAACCAATGGGTTAGTAAACTCATCACATCTTCCCTCTGATTAGGGGTAATGAGAATACCTTAAGTGTGAAGTCAGCATCTCACACTTAATCACCTTTTGATGTAAGATTAAGATCATTAACCTACTTGTGATTATTTAGATGTTTTTGTTGTTTTTGTTTAGTGTTAAGTAATGAGATTAAGCCATAATCAGGGATTAAACAGACTCATTACACCATCCTAATAGAAGGATAATAGATGAGAATGTTTAAGCTGAGGAAGACTCCTCAACTTAATCCATTATTAGGGATTAAACTCATGACAAAACAAAGCCATTATTAGATGGATTTTAGTCAATGATATGGTGAAGAAGTGATTTTTATGATTTGTAAGACAACTTGAGGGGGACTTGTCCATTAACACTAGGGTTAGTCCTTCTTAACCAATTAAGGAAGAATTAGAACCCTAATGCAAGGCCCAAGTTACAAGCTTGATGTCTTGATGATTATTAAGTGAATTGATTAAAGGATTTAAACACATTAAGGGTTTAACACTTAGGATTAAAGTTATACACTCCATCCTAATAGAAGGATGCAGGCATAAGCTTAATCACAAAGCCTTAAAGCCTTTAGGGTTTAGTCCCTGATTATGAGATGAGAAGAGAAGACTCAAGGAGACACAAAGGTAAAAGCTAAGTGGGGGACTAATCAAACCCTAATTATTATCATGCTTGGTCATTCCTAGGGTTTGTGAGGTTTAAGAAAGGAATCTTCAAAGAACCACCAAGGAGGGAAGCAGATGAAAGGAACAAAGAGAAGCAAAACAACTTGCTTCACTTAAGAAGACAAGTTGCTTGAGGAAAGAAGGTAAGATGAGCAAGAATGAGCAAACTCAATCCAAACACATACAAAAATTCAGCAATGATGCATAAGAGAGATGAAAAGAGATTGTGAGAAGTGAAGGCAAATTCACTTCTCAAACAACTTACCACCTGAAAAGTTAGCAAAAGGAATGAAATGCAATGCAAATGGGATGAGATGTGATGATGCAAACCAAAACCAGAAGCATGAGTATGATGTTAATGATGCTAAGAGATGATGCAAACATGAGGCAAGGCAATAGGATGATCATACAAACATATGGATGCAAGAGAAGCATGCTTAGAAACATGAACATACATGAAAAGTTATGAAATGCAAATGACATACAACATGGCAAATGAAAGATTCAATGATCAAACATGATTCTAATATGTCTTAAGATGTATCATGAATAAAATGAATGCATAAAATGTCATGGCAGGTCATGGTATGCAAGCAAATGTAAGATGAATGCAAAAGAAAGCATGAATTAGGGTTTATGAACAATGCACAAAACAAAATTCAAAACCAGAAGCAAACATCATGATAAAAATTTGAAAATGCATTCAAAGGAACCCTAAACCTATACAAACTCACTGCCCAAAGGAGGGGACCCAATTCTTAACCTAGTGTAAGTTATGAATTTCCTAAGTTGGCTAGGGTTCTAAGGTACCTTGTCAAGAAAAATGTCAAACAAATTGAAAATGCAAGATAATTCATGCCAATTTAAACCTATAAACTACATGTTATGCAAGATGCAATGCAAAAAGAATCATTGTCCAACTCTCAATGGTTAGGCAGAAGTGAATTTTTGAAGTTTGAATCAAAATAATGCCTTTGAAATGAAATTAAATCCATTGAAAATTGTCAAAAGGCATCAAGATCAAAAAAGAAATTTGGTTTGAAAATTGGACAATGTTTCTAAATGATTTTAAATGTTTCATGAATTTTTTTTGTGATTTTTAAATACTTAAAAGTATTTTTAATTAATTAATTCTCATTTTTAAAAATAAACTTTTAAATGATTTAATAATATTTTTCAATGCAAAAAATAAAAATAAAAATATTTTTGGTTTCTGAAAATTAATAAAAGGTTTGATAAAAAATTTCAGAATTTTCAATGTATTTTGCTATTTTTAATAAAATGTACAAAACAAAACAAATAAAATGAAAATAAAATGAATAAATGAGAAAGTAATCAGAATCAAGGGCCAGCATTTGAATGGATTGCGCGCGCATTGACTGGCGCCAGATCCTGTGGTCTATATTCAAACTGACCTAATTAAAATAAACTGAATTAATTAATCTAATTAAAAATGATTAGGGTTTTAATGAGAGATCCTGTCCGTTCAAACGCGTGCGGGTCAGCCCTGGTCAACCCATCCTACGCTCCACATTCAAACTCACATTAATGACACAGATTAACCCTAATCAACTTCAGGTGGCCGGAGAAGACTTCCGGTCGTCTTCTCTGGCGAGACTCTCACCTGAAAGTTGCTAACTTCTTCAAAACTTCCCCCCAAGCCCCCTAAAGCTCCAGAATCACTCAACCAACAACAAGGAACAAGAATCCAGGCACAAAAACAATTTATTCTCAGAAACAAGCATGAATCGAATCAATCTTTTTTTAGGTCAAAAATTTCAGAGATTCGGTTCATGCTCATTTCTTCACCATTTTCAAAACCACAAAGCTTAGAGTAATCAGGAGACCATGAGGAACAATTCTATAACTTAAAAAAGGATTTCTGGAAAAAAGTTTGAGAGTGCTACCTGAGCTGGAGTTCTTCTGGTTCCAAGCTCCCTGGCCTCAAGCTTTGCACAAACCTTCTCCTCTGATCCTCCTGATGATGGACTGAAGCTTAGAAAGCTTTGAAAGTGGCAGGTTTGGGAGATTGACAGAGTTCTGTTCAAGGGGGAGAGGAAATCGTGTTTTTGTTTCAGTGACTTTCAGGTTGTTTTAATGGTTGGTTTGTGACCAGTGAAGCATGTTGAGATCAATGGTGAAGTTTGTTTTTGTGTTTGAAGCTTGTGGAGTCAGTTTCGAATGGTTTTGCAAATGAAGCATAAACTTGGAACTAGGGCTTTGAGTGTGTTTCAGTATGAATGGTTATGTGCTATGGCTTGCCTTTGGTCCACTTATCACTCATGGATAGGCCTGTGGAGTTGGTGTGCCCTATTGTGATTGGTATGGGTCTTTGGCCAAAATGTCAAACTTTGTGTAAGAGAGGTATGGGCTCATAGCTAGCCAAGGACAAATGGGGTGTCCTGCGCAGCAAGAAGTGTGGAGAGCCCTAGGATCAATTATGAAGTCAGCAGGCAAGTGGATTAGGGTTTGAATGAGGTTTTGCTACTTGGTTCATCTTTGGCCCTTTTGAAGTTTCTTGCCCCACAAGTCACAAAAATGAGTGATTCTTTGATGCAATCTGACTTTTAGGCCTTGGTTAATGTTTGTGTGAAGTTTAGAAGTCCATTTGGAAGTTCAATTTGCCTTGGCAAGTGGTTTTGCAACTTTGCCTCTTTGGTAGAAAACTTCAAATTATGTGATTTTGGCCAACTTTGACAAGCCATAACTTTTGATCCAAAATGAATTAGAACAAGTTCTTGTACTTTTTGAAAAGGGAATGATCCATTCTACAACTTTCATGACCAAAGTTTTTCCATTTGAAGCATTTTTGAATCAAAAAGCAAGGTATGAAAAAGTTTCCCAAAATGGCAATTTTCATTATAAGTCAACTTTCCCAAAAAGTCAACTTTGCAAATGGCTTGGAATTCTTCAATTTTGTGAACTTATAACATCTTCTATGATCAAATAAATATCATACACAATCAAAATGATGAAGAACACCCTTTGGTTGGGTCATTGAGGGCCTCAGATACCCTGATTTTGCACTGACTTGCTCAAAAAGTCAACTCTTGATCAGATGACTTCCCCATTGAATTTCTTCATGAAAATTGATATGCATGATCCCTATACCATATATAGACCAATAGAAACAATAATGACCAAAAAAATTGGAGTTATGGCCTTTGAAACCAAAACCCTAATTCTAGGTCATCTGTGCAGTTAAACCTGTCTCTGCTTCCATGCCATTCTCAGTTCTTGTGATTTTTGACATTCTTGACTTTGAGAGGATATAATAAGATGCTTGAACATACATGGACCCCTTTGAAGTTATTTATGACCTTTGGAGTGGCTCAAATAGCTCTTGGATTGCTCAGATCACAAACCCTAGATGCAGATGACTTTGAATCTATGCAGTGAATCAAAAATGCAATATGAGATGCTATGATTGAACTTATGCATATGAAATGATCAAAAGCCATGGTGTGAATGAGTGAGGGAAAATTTGGGGTGTTTACAGTCATCCTAACAAAAATTTTCCACTTAAATAATTTTTTAAATCTTCCAATTAAAAAAATCTTTAATAACATAATATTAATTATTAAAAAATATCTCACTGTAGAGACTCACCGGCTTAAAAAAATTTAGTCACCATCATATTTTTAAAGAAAATAAAAGATAAACCAAAAACCCTAGGTAGAGACACTAGGTAAGGAGTCGGTTAAGCGGGAGGAAGGTGTTAGGCACCCGTCACTTCTATTATACCTAACAGGGTCCTCTTAGAATTTTTAGGGTAGGTTGTTTGTATCAATCTCATGTTTACAAATTCCAAGAAGATTCCAAATAAATAAATAAATAAACTCTAATTTTTATCCCTTATTGTACTAGCTCGCTAGGGTTTTATAACCATATTCCTTTGTACCCTCAATTTAAAGGATCATGGCGATCGTAGTTCCATTCCCCTATCCCCTAATGTTAATCCTTTATTTATGCTCTTAGAATTTTGAGCTCTATCCCATTATATCCCTAATTCATCCCTTAAATACCCCTTATGTCATGTAAATATTCCTTTAAATACCTTATAATATAAGATAAACATTTACCCCGATAAATAAATAAATATAATTTATTTTTCATAATATGATAATTTCCCTTAATAAATAAACAATTAATTAGAAAACCCAAATTTTAAATATAAACCCATGTTTAAAAAATATTATTAATCCCTTTTTAAATTGAAAATAAAATATAACCAAAATAAAAATAATAATATAACCCATGTTTTAAGTCCCCAAATATATAATTCCTAATTTATATCCCAAAAATTAATTAGTGAAATAAACCCTATTTTTGTAAAAAGTTAGAATGAAATACAAGAAATTTATCTCCATTTATTTTTTGAAATTATTAATCCTTTACATTCATATTATTATCCCTATTAATTTAATTTAATCAAAACCTAATCTTAAATCCCTAAATAATAAATAAAATCAAAATTTTAATTGATTAATTTATCCTTAACCCTAAGTAAATTAATTGTAATTACCCTAGAACTATCCCAATGACAAATTAATGATAAAAACGTAAAAATAATTTAAAAAATCTAAAAGGGACAGACAAAGAAAACCGCCATCCCCCTTTTTATCGATACAAGACTTTTCCCTTTTTTAATTAATAGAATAAAATAAATCAATATCATTTGATATAAGTGGAAGTGATTCAATCTTATTTTCATTTCTTCACACTCAGTCTGCACTAAAAGAAAAAGAGAAAGAAACTCCGATCTTCATCTGTCTCACCCTTCATTTCATACTTCGAAACAACAACCCAATATTCCCAACGACATATATATTAAATCCACCCATAATATTTGTATATTATAATTTTATCAGTTAAGCCATTTTAATTAATAATTTATGCAATTATCATTAGCGTCTTTCCTATTTTGGCTTATCACTAAAATAATAATTTAATCTTGGATATACACTTTAAAAAAGTCAGAGCAAAACTTGTGCATAATAAACAGTAAAAAATTAAAAAGTTTGAAAAAGAACAACTTACAAACTATCGTTCATTTGTAGCTTCTACAACTTATTTATAATTATCTAGGTAAAATACTTTATAAATCCAAATCCTTTGGTAATCTCATTATATTTCTTCATTTTTTTTAAATGGATTGCCAAAGGGTTTGGATTTATGAAATATGATAACTTAGAAAGAGAATTTAATAGGAGTGAGCCCAACAACTATATTTATATAAGGAAGTAAAGTTTGTTGTGTATTGTGAAATATTTAAGGAATTTTTGTAAGGTATTTTCAAAAATTCAAGGAATAAATTTTGTGTCGATTAAAAAATTTAAGGAATTTTTGTTTTTACCTTATCACATATATAATTTATTGTTATAACTTTTACAGTTAAATGTAAATATATTAAAAAAATATCTACTTAATATAAATTTAAACTTATGATAATGACAATCCTAGATAAAATCCTAATATTTCGATGATGTGTGTCATTCGAACAAAACTTTTCCACTTAAATAATTTTTTAAATCTTCCAATTAAAAAAATCTTTAATAACATAATATTAATTATTAAAAAATATCTCATTGTAGAGACTCACCGGCTTAAAAAAATTTAGTCGCCATCATATTTTTAAGGAAAATAAAAGATAAACCAAAAATCCTAGGTAGAGACACTAGGTAAGGAGTCGGTTAAGCGGGGGGAAGGTGTTAGGCACCCGTCACTTCTATTATACCTAACAGGGTCCTCTTAGGATTTTTAGGGTAGGTTGTTTGTATCAATCTCATGTTTACAAATTCCAAGAAGATTCCAAATAAATAAATAAATAAACTCTAATTTTTATCCCTTATTGTACTAGCTCGCTAGGGTTTTATAACCATATTCCTTTGTACCCTCAATTTAAAGGATCATGGCGATTGTAGTTCCATTCCCCTATCCCCTAATGTTAATCCTTTATTTATGCTCTTAGAATTTTGAGCTCTATCCCATTATATCCCTAATTCATCCCTTAAATACCCCTTATGTCATTAAAATATTCCTTTAAATACCTTATAATATAAGATAAACATTTACCCCGATAAATAAATAAATATAATTTATTTTTCATAATATCATAATTTCCCTTAATAAATAAACCATTAATTAAAAAACCCAAATTTTAAATATAAACCCATGTTTAAAAAATATTATTAATCCCTTTTTAAATTGAAAATAAAATATAACCAAAATAAAAATAATAATATAACCCATGTTTTAAGTCCCCAAATATATAATTCCTAATTTATATCCCAAAAATTAATTAGTGAAATAAACCCTATTTTTGTAAAAAGTTAGAATGAAATACAAGAAATTTATCTCCATTTATTTTTTGAAATTATTAATCCCTTACATTCATATTATTATCCCTATTAATTTAATTTAATCAAAACCTAATCTTAAATCCCTAAATAATAAATAAAATCAAAATTTTAATTGATTAATTTATCCTTAACCCTAAGTAAATTAATTGTAATTACCCTAGAACTATCCCAATGACAAATTAATGATAAAAACATAAAACTAATTTAAAAAATCTAAAAGGGACAGACAAAGAAAACCGCCATCCCCCTTTTTATCGATACAAGACTTTTCCCTTTTTTAATTAATAGAATAAAATAAATCAATATCATTTGATATAAGTGGAAGTGATTCAATCTTGTTTTCATTTCTTCACACTCAGTCTGCACTAAAAGAAAAAGAGAAAGAAACTCCGATCTTCATCTGTCTCACCCTTCATTTCATACTTCCAAACAACAACCCAATATTCCCAACGGCATATATATTAAATCCACCCATAATATTTGTATATTATAATTTTATCAGTTAAGCCATTTTAATTAATAATTTATGCAATTATCATTAGCGTCTTTCCTATTTTGGCTTATCACTAAAATAATAATTTAATCTTGGATATACACTTTAAGAAAGTCAGAGCAAAACTTGTGCATAATAAACAGTAAAAAATTAAAAAGTTTGAAAAAGAACAACTTACAAATTATCGTTCATTTGTATCTTCTACAACTTATTTATAATTATCTAGGTCAAATACTTTATAAATCCAAATCCTTTGGTAATCTCATTATATTTCTTCATTTTTTTAAATGGATTGCCAAAGGGTTTGGATTTATGAAATATGATAACTTAGAAAGAGAATTTAATAGGAGTGAGCCCAACAACTATATTTATATAAGGAAGTAAAGATTGTCGTGTATTGTGAAATATTTAAGGAATTTTTGTAAGGTATTTTCAAAAATTCAAGGAATAAGTTTTGTGTCGATTAAAAAATTTAAGGAATTTTCGTTTTTACCTTATCACATATATAATTTATTGTTATAACTTTTACAGTTAAAAGTAAATATATTAAAAAAATATCTACTTAATATAAATTTAAACATATGATAATGACAATCCTAGATAAAATCCTAATATTTCGATGATGTGTGTCATCCTAACAAAACTTTTCCACTTAAATAAATTTTTAAATCTTCCAATTAAAAAAATCTTTAATAACATAATATTAATTATTAAAAAATATCTCATTGTAGAGACTCACCGGCTTTAAAAAATTTAGTCGCCATCATATTTTTAAGGAAAATAAAAGATAAACCAAAAACCCTAGGTAGAGACACTAGGTAAGGAGTCGGTTAAGCGGGGGGAAGGTGTTAGGCACCCGTCACTTCTATTATACCTAACAGGGTCCTCTTAGGATTTTTAGGGTAGGTTGTTTATATCAATCTCATGTTTACAAATTCCAAGAAGATTCCAAATAAATAAATAAATAAACTCTAATTTTTATCCCTTATTGTACTAGCTCGCTAGGGTTTTATAACCCTATTCCTTTGTACCCTCAATTTAAAGGATCATGGCGATCGTAGTTCCATTCCCCTATCCCCTAATGTTAATCCTTTATTTATGCTCTTAGAATTTTGAGCTCTATCCCATTATATCCCTAATTCATCCCTTAAATACCCCTTATGTCATGTAAATATTCCTTTAAATACCTTATAATATAAGATAAACATTTACCCCGATAAATAAATAAATTTAATTTATTTTTCATAATATGATAATTTATCTTAATAAATAAAACATTAATTAAAAAACCCAAATTTTAAATATAAACCCATGTTTAAAAAATATTATTAATCCCTTTTTAAATTGAAAATAAAATATAACCAAAATAAAAATAATAATATAACCCATGTTTTAAGTCCCCAAATATATAATTCCTAATTTATATCCCAAAAATTAATTAGTGAAATAAACCCTATTTTTGTAAAAAGTTAGAATGAAATACAAGAAATTTATCTCCATTTATTTTTTGAAATTATTAATCCCTTACATTCATATTATTATCCCTATTAATTTAATTTAATCAAAACCTAATCTTAAATCCCTAAATAATAAATAAAATCAAAATTTTAATTGATTAATTTATCCTTAACCCTAAGTAAATTAATTGTAATTACCCTAGAACTATCCCAATGACAAATTAATGATAAAATCGTAAAAATAATTTAAAAAACCTAAAACGGAGAGACAAAGAAAACCGCCATCCCCCTTTTTATCGATACAAGACTTTTCCCTTTTTTAATTAATAGAATAAAATAAATAAATATCATTTGATCTAAGTGGAAGTGATTCAATCTTGTTTTCATTTCTTCACACTCAGTCTCCACTAAAAGAAAAGGAGAAAGAAACTCCGATCTTCATCTGTCTCACCCTTCATTTCATACTTCCAAACAACAACCCAATATTCCCAACGGCATATATATTAAATCCACCCATAATATTTGTATATTATAATTTTATCAGTTAAGCCATTTTAATTAATAATTTATGCAATTATCATTAGCGTCTTTCCTATTTTGGCTTATCACTAAAATAATAATTTAATCTTGGATATACACTTTAAGAAAGTCAGAGCAAGACCTGTGCATAATAAACAGTAAAAAATTAAAAAGTTTGAAAAAGAACAACTTACAAACTATCGTTCATTTGTATCTTCTACAACTTATTTATAATTATCTAGGTCAAATACTTTATAAATCCAAATCCTTTGGTAATCTCATTATATTTCTTCATTTTTTTAAATGGATTGCCAAAGGGTTTGGATTTATGAAATATGATAACTTAGAAAGAGAATTTAATAGGAGTGAGCCCAACAACTATATTTATATAAGGAAGTAAAGTTTGTTGTGTATTGTGAAATATTTAAGGAATTTTTGTAAGGTATTTTCAAAAATTCAAGGAATAAGTTTTGTGTCGATTAAAAAATTTAAGGAATTTTCGTTTTTACCTTATCACATATATAATTTATTGTTATAACTTTTACAGTTAAAAGTAGATATATTAAAAAAATATCTACTTAATATAAATTTAAGCTTATGATAATGACAATCCTAGATAAAATCCTAATATTTCGATGATGTGTGTCATCCTAACAAAACTTTTCCACTTAAATAAATTTTTAAATCTTCCAATTAAAAAAATCTTTAATAACATAATATTAATTATTAAAAAATATCTCATTGTAGAGACTCACCGGCTTTAAAAAATTTAGTCGCCATCATATTTTTAAGGAAAATAAAAGATAAACCAAAAACCCTAGGTAGAGACACTAGGTAAGGAGTTGGTTAAGCGGGGGGAAGGTATTAGGCACCCGTCACTTCTATTATACTTAAAAGGGTCCTCTTAGGATTTTTAGGGTAGGTTGTTTATATCAATCTCATGTTTACAAATTCCAAGAAGATTCCAAATAAATAAATAAATAAACTCTAATTTTTATCCCTTATTGTACTAGCTCGCTAGGGTTTTATAACCCTATTCCTTTGTACCCTCAATTTAAAGGATCATGGCGATCGTAGTTCCATTCCCCTATCCCCTAATGTTAATCCTTTATTTATGCTCTTAGAATTTTGAGCTCTATCCCATTATATCCCTAATTCATCCCTTAAATACCCCTTATGTCATGTAAATATTCCTTTAAATACCTTATAATATAAGATAAACATTTACCCCGATAAATAAATAAATTTAATTTATTTTTCATAATATCATAATTTACCTTAATAAATAAACCATTAATTAAAAAACCCAAATTTTAAATATAAACCCATGTTTAAAAAATATTATTAATCCCTTTTTAAATTGAAAATAAAATATAACCAAAATAAAAATAATAATATAACCCATGTTTTAAGTCCCCAAATATATAATTCCTAATTTATATCCCAAAAATTAATTAGTGAAATAAACCCTATTTTTGTAAAAAGTTAGAATGAAATACAAGAAATTTATCTCCATTTATTTTTTGAAATTATTAATCCCTTACATTCATATTATTATCCCTATTAATTTAATTTAATCAAAACCTAATCTTAAATCCCTAAATAATAAATAAAATAAAATTTTTAATTGATTAATTTATCCTTAACCCTAAGTAAATTAATTGTAATTACCCTAGAACTATCCCAATGACAAATTAATGATAAAATCGTAAAAATAATTTAAAAAACCTAAAACGGAGAGACAAAGAAAACCGCCATCCCCCTTTTTATCGATACAAGACTTTTCCCTTTTTTAATTAATAGAATAAAATAAATAAATATCATTTGATATAAGTGGAAGTGATTCAATCTTGTTTTCATTTCTTCACACTCAGTCTCCACTAAAAGAAAAGGAGAAAGAAACTCCGATCTTCATCTGTCTCACCCTTCATTTCATACTTCCAAACAACAACCCAATATTCCCAACGGCATATATATTAAATCCACCCATAATATTTGTATATTATAATTTTATCAGTTAAGCCATTTTAATTAATAATTTATGCAATTATCATTAGCGTCTTTCCTATTTTGGCTTATCACTAAAATAATAATTTAATCTTGGATATACACTTTAAGAAAGTCAGAGCAAGACTTGTGCATAATAAACAGTAAAAAATTAAAAAGTTTGAAAAAGAACAACTTACAAACTATCGTTCATTTGTATCTTCTACAACTTATTTATAATTATCTAGGTCAAATACTTTATAAATCCAAATCCTTTGGTAATCTCATTATATTTCTTCATTTTTTAAATGGATTGCCAAAGGGTTTGGATTTATGAAATATGATAACTTAGAAAGAGAATTTAATAGGAGTGAGCCCAACAACTATATTTATATAAGGAAGTAAAGTTTGTTGTGTATTGTGAAATATTTAAGGAATTTTTGTAAGGTATTTTCAAAAATTCAAGGAATAAGTTTTGTGTCGATTAAAAAATTTAAGGAATTTTCGTTTTTACCTTATCACATATATAATTTATTGTTATAACTTATACAGTTAAAAGTAGATATATTAAAAAAATATCTACTTAATATAAATTTAAGCTTATGATAATGACAATCCTAGATAAAATCCTAATATTTCGATGATGTGTGTCATCCTAACAAAACTTTTCCACTTAAATAAATTTTTAAATCTTCCAATTAAAAAAATCTTTAATAACATAATATTAATTATTAAAAAATATCTCATTGTAGAGACTCACCGGCTTTAAAAAATTTAGTCGCCATCATATTTTTAAGGAAAATAAAAGATAAACCAAAAACCCTAGGTAGAGACACTAGGTAAGGAGTTGGTTAAGCGGGGGGAAGGTGTTAGGCACCCGTCACTTCTATTATACCTAAAAGGGTCCTCTTAGGATTTTTAGGGTAGGTTGTTTATATCAATATCATGTTTACAAATTCCAAGAAGATTCCAAATAAATAAATAAATAAACTCTAATTTTTATCCCTTATTGTACTAGCTCGCTAGGGTTTTATAACCCTATTCCTTTGTACCCTCAATTTAAAGGATCATGGCGATCGTAGTTCCATTCCCCTATCCCCTAATGTTAATCCTTTATTTATGCTCTTAGAATTTTGAGCTCTATCCCATTATATCCCTAATTCATCCCTTAAATACCCCTTATGTCATGTAAATATTCCTTTAAATACCTTATAATATAAGATAAACATTTACCCCGATAAATAAATAAATTTAATTTATTTTTCATAATATCATAATTTACCTTAATAAATAAACCATTAATTAAAAAACCCAAATTTTAAATATAAACCCATGTTTAAAAAATATTATTAATCCCTTTTTAAATTGAAAATAAAATATAACCAAAATAAAAATAATAATATAACCCATGTTTTAAGTCCCCAAATATATAATTCCTAATTTATATCCCAAAAATTAATTAGTGAAATAAACCCTATTTTTGTAAAAAGTTAGAATGAAATACAAGAAATTTATCTCCATTTATTTTTTGAAATTATTAATCCCTTACATTCATATTATTATCCCTATTAATTTAATTTAATCAAAACCTAATCTTAAATCCCTAAATAATAAATAAAATCAAAATTTTAATTGATTAATTTATCCTTAACCCTAAGTAAATTAATTGTAATTACCCTAGAACTATCCCAATGACAAATTAATGATAAAATCGTAAAAATAATTTAAAAAACCTAAAACGGAGAGACAAAGAAAACCGCCATCCCCCTTTTTATCAATACAAGACTTTTCCCTTTTTTAATTAATAGAATAAAATAAATAAATATCATTTGATATAAGTGGAAGTGATTCAATCTTGTTTTCATTTCTTCACACTCAGTCTCCACTAAAAGAAAAGGAGAAAGAAACTCCGATCTTCATCTGTCTCACCCTTCATTTCATACTTCCAAACAACAACCCAATATTCCCAACGGCATATATATTAAATCCACCCATAATATTTGTATATTATAATTTTATCAGTTAAGCCATTTTAATTAATAATTTATGCAATTATCATTAGCGTCTTTCCTATTTTGGCTTATCACTAAAATAATAATTTAATCTTGGATATACACTTTAAGAAAGTCAGAGCAAGACTTGTGCATAATAAACAGTAAAAAATTAAAAAAGTTTGAAAAAGAACAACTTACAAACTATCGTTCATTTGTATCTTCTACAACTTATTTATAATTATCTAGGTCAAATACTTTATAAATCCAAATCCTTTGGTAATCTCATTATATTTCTTCATTTTTTTTAAATGGATTGCCAAAGGGTTTGGATTTATGAAATATGATAACTTAGAAAGAGAATTTAATAGGAGTGAGCCCAACAACTATATTTATATAAGGAAGTAAAGTTTGTTGTGTATTGTGAAATATTTAAGGAATTTTTGTAAGGTATTTTCAAAAATTCAAGGAATAAGTTTTGTGTCGATTAAAAAATTTAAGGAATTTTCGTTTTTACCTTATCACATATATAATTTATTGTTATAACTTATACAGTTAAAAGTAGATATATTAAAAAAATATCTACTTAATATAAATTTAAGCTTATGATAATGACAATCCTAGATAAAATCCTAATATTTCGATGATGTGTGTCATCCTAACAAAACTTTTCCACTTAAATAAATTTTTAAATCTTCCAATTAAAAAAATCTTTAATAACATAATATTAATTATTAAAAAATATCTCATTGTAGAGACTCACCGGCTTTAAAAAATTTAGTCGCCATCATATTTTTAAGGAAAATAAAAGATAAACCAAAAACCCTAGGTAGAGACACTAGGTAAGGAGTTGGTTAAGCGGGGGGAAGGTGTTAGGCACCCGTCACTTCTATTATACCTAAAAGGGTCCTCTTAGGATTTTTAGGGTAGGTTGTTTATATCAATATCATGTTTACAAATTCCAAGAAGATTCCAAATAAATAAATAAATAAACTCTAATTTTTATCCCTTATTGTACTAGCTCGCTAGGGTTTTATAACCCTATTCCTTTGTACCCTCAATTTAAAGGATCATGGCGATCGTAGTTCCATTCCCCTATCCCCTAATGTTAATCCTTTATTTATGCTCTTAGAATTTTGAGCTCTATCCCATTATATCCCTAATTCATCCCTTAAATACCCCTTATGTCATGTAAATATTCCTTTAAATACCTTATAATATAAGATAAACATTTACCCCGATAAATAAATAAATTTAATTTATTTTTCATAATATCATAATTTACCTTAATAAATAAACCATTAATTAAAAAACCCAAATTTTAAATATAAACCCATGTTTAAAAAATATTATTAATCCCTTTTTAAATTGAAAATAAAATATAACCAAAATAAAAATAATAATATAACCCATGTTTTAAGTCCCCAAATATATAATTCCTAATTTATATCCCAAAAATTAATTAGTGAAATAAACCCTATTTTTGTAAAAAGTTAGAATGAAATACAAGAAATTTATCTCCATTTATTTTTTGAAATTATTAATCCCTTACATTCATATTATTATCCCTATTAATTTAATTTAATCAAAACCTAATCTTAAATCCATAAATAATAAATAAAATCAAAATTTTAATTGATTAATTTATCCTTAACCCTAAGTAAATTAATTGTAATTACCCTAGAACTATCCCAATGACAAATTAATGATAAAATCGTAAAAATAATTTAAAAAACCTAAAACGGAGAGACAAAGAAAACCGCCATCCCCCTTTTTATCAATACAAGACTTTTCCCTTTTTTAATTAATAGAATAAAATAAATAAATATCATTTGATATAAGTGGAAGTGATTCAATCTTGTTTTCATTTCTTCACACTCAGTCTCCACTAAAAGAAAAGGAGAAAGAAACTCCGATCTTCATCTGTCTCACCCTTCATTTCATACTTCCAAACAACAACCCAATATTCCCAACGGCATATATATTAAATCCACCCATAATATTTGTATATTATAATTTTATCAGTTAAGCCATTTTAATTAATAATTTATGCAATTATCATTAGCGTCTTTCCTATTTTGGCTTATCACTAAAATAATAATTTAATCTTGGATATACACTTTAAGAAAGTCAGAGCAAGACTTGTGCATAATAAACAGTAAAAAATTAAAAAGTTTGAAAAAGAACAACTTACAAACTATCGTTCATTTGTATCTTCTACAACTTATTTATAATTATCTAGGTCAAATACTTTATAAATCCAAATCCTTTGGTAATCTCATTATATTTCTTCATTTTTTTAAATGGATTGCCAAAGGGTTTGGATTTATGAAATATGATAACTTAGAAAGAGAATTTAATAGGAGTGAGCCCAACAACTATATTTATATAAGGAAGTAAAGTTTGTTGTGTATTGTGAAATATTTAAGGAATTTTTGTAAGGTATTTTCAAAAATTCAAGGAATAAGTTTTGTGTTGATTAAAAAATTTAAAGAATTTTCGTTTTTACCTTATCACATATATAATTTATTGTTATAACTTATACAGTTAAAAGTAGATATATTAAAAAAATATCTACTTAATATAAATTTAAGCTTATGATAATGACAATCCTAGATAAAATCCTAATATTTCGATGATGTGTGTCATCCTAACAAAACTTTTCCACTTAAATAAATTTTTAAATCTTCCAATTAAAAAAATCTTTAATAACATAATATTAATTATTAAAAAATATCTCATTGTAGAGACTCACCGGCTTTAAAAAATTTAGTCGCCATCATATTTTTAAGGAAAATAAAAGATAAACCAAAAACCCTAGGTAGAGACACTAGGTAAGGAGTTGGTTAAGCGGGGGGAAGGTGTTAGGCACCCGTCACTTCTATTATACCTAAAAGGGTCCTCTTAGGATTTTTAGGGTAGGTTGTTTATATCAATATCATGTTTACAAATTCCAAGAAGATTCCAAATAACTAAATAAATAAACTCTAATTTTTATCCCTTATTGTACTAGCTCGCTAGGGTTTTATAACCCTATTCCTTTGTACCCTCAATTTAAAGGATCATGGCGATCGTAGTTCCATTCCCCTATCCCCTAATGTTAATCCTTTATTTATGCTCTTAGAATTTTGAGCTCTATCCCATTATATCCCTAATTCATCCCTTAAATACCCCTTATGTCATGTAAATATTCCTTTAAATACCTTATAATATAAGATAAACATTTACCCCGATAAATAAATAAATTTAATTTATTTTTCATAATATCATAATTTACCTTAATAAATAAACCATTAATTAAAAAACCCAAATTTTAAATATAAACCCATGTTTAAAAAATATTATTAATCCCTTTTTAAATTGAAAATAAAATATAACCAAAATAAAAATAATAATATAACCCATGTTTTAAGTCCCCAAATATATAATTCCTAATTTATATCCCAAAAATTAATTAGTGAAATAAACCCTATTTTTGTAAAAAGTTAGAATGAAATACAAGAAATTTATCTCCATTTATTTTTTGAAATTATTAATCCCTTACATTCATATTATTATCCCTATTAATTTAATTTAATCAAAACCTAATCTTAAATCCCTAAATAATAAATAATCAAAATTTTAATTGATTAATTTATCCTTAACCCTAAGTAAATTAATTGTAATTACCCTAGAACTATCCCAATGACAAATTAATGATAAAAACGTAAAAATAATTTAAAAAATCTAAAAGGGACAGACAAAGAAAACCGCCATCCCCCTTTTTATCGATACAAGACTTTTCCCTTTTTTAATTAATAGAATAAAATAAATCAATATCATTTGATATAAGTGGAAGTGATTCTATCTTGTTTTCATTTCTTCACACTCAGTCTGCACTAAAAGAAAAAGAGAAAGAAACTCCGATCTTCATCTGTCTCACCCTTCATTTCATACTTCCAAACAACAACCCAATATTCCCAACGGCATATATATTAAATCCACCCATAATATTTGTATATTATAATTTTATCAGTTAAGCCATTTTAATTAATAATTTATGCAATTATCATTAGCGTCTTTCCTATTTTGGCTTATCACTAAAATAATAATTTAATCTTGGATATACACTTTAAGAAAGTCAGAGCAAAACTTGTGCATAATAAACAGTAAAAAATTAAAAAGTTTGAAAAAGAACAACTTACAAATTATCGTTCATTTGTATCTTCTACAACTTATTTATAATTATCTAGGTCAAATACTTTATAAATCCAAATCCTTTGGTAATCTCATTATATTTCTTCATTTTTTTAAATGGATTGCCAAAGGGTTTGGATTTATGAAATATGATAACTTAGAAAGAGAATTTAATAGGAGTGAGCCCAACAACTATATTTATATAAGGAAGTAAAGTTTGTCGTGTATTGTGAAATATTTAAGGAATTTTTGTAAGGTATTTTCAAAAATTCAAGGAATAAGTTTTGTGTCGATTAAAAAATTTAAGGAATTTTCGTTTTTACCTTATCACATATATAATTTATTGTTATAACTTTTACAGTTAAAAGTAAATATTTAAAAAAATATCTACTTAATATAAATTTAAACATATGATAATGACAATCCTAGATAAAATCCTAATATTTCGATGATGTGTGTCATCCTAACAAAACTTTTCCACTTAAATAAATTTTTAAATCTTCCAATTAAAAAAATCTTTAATAACATAATATTAATTATTAAAAAATATCTCATTGTAGAGACTCACCGGCTTTAAAAAATTTAGTCGCCATCATATTTTTAAGGAAAATAAAAGATAAACCAAAAACCCTAGGTAGAGACACTAGGTAAGGAGTCGGTTAAGCGGGGGGAAGGTGTTAGGCACCCGTCACTTCTATTATACCTAACAGGGTCCTCTTAGGATTTTTAGGGTAGGTTGTTTATATCAATCTCATGTTTACAAATTCCAAGAAGATTCCAAATAAATAAATAAATAAACTCTAATTTTTATCCCTTATTGTACTAGCTCGCTAGGGTTTTATAACCCTATTCCTTTGTACCCTCAATTTAAAGGATCATGGCGATCGTAGTTCCATTCCCCTATCCCCTAATGTTAATCCTTTATTTATGCTCTTAGAATTTTGAGCTCTATCCCATTATATCCCTAATTCATCCCTTAAATACCCCTTATGTCATGTAAATATTCCTTTAAATACCTTATAATATAAGATAAACATTTACCCCGATAAATAAATAAATTTAATTTATTTTTCATAATATCATAATTTACCTTAATAAATAAACCATTAATTAAAAAACCCAAATTTTAAATATAAACCCATGTTTAAAAAATATTATTAATCCCTTTTTAAATTGAAAATAAAATATAACCAAAATAAAAATAATAATATAACCCATGTTTTAAGTCCCCAAATATATAATTCCTAATTTATATCCCAAAAATTAATTAGTGAAATAAACCCTATTTTTGTAAAAAGTTAGAATGAAATACAAGAAATTTATCTCCATTTATTTTTTGAAATTATTAATCCCTTACATTCATATTATTATCCCTATTAATTTAATTTAATCAAAACCTAATCTTAAATCCCTAAATAATAAATAATCAAAATTTTAATTGATTAATTTATCCTTAACCCTAAGTAAATTAATTGTAATTACCCTAGAACTATCCCAATGACAAATTAATGATAAAAACGTAAAAATAATTTAAAAAATCTAAAAGGGACAGACAAAGAAAACCGCCATCCCCCTTTTTATCGATACAAGACTTTTCCCTTTTTTAATTAATAGAATAAAATAAATCAATATCATTTGATATAAGTGGAAGTGATTCTATCTTGTTTTCATTTCTTCACACTCAGTCTGCACTAAAAGAAAAAGAGAAAGAAACTCCGATCTTCATCTGTCTCACCCTTCATTTCATACTTCCAAACAACAACCCAATATTCCCAACGGCATATATATTAAATCCACCCATAATATTTGTATATTATAATTTTATCAGTTAAGCCATTTTAATTAATAATTTATGCAATTATCATTAGCGTCTTTCCTATTTTGGCTTATCACTAAAATAATAATTTAATCTTGGATATACACTTTAAGAAAGTCAGAGCAAGACTTGTGCATAATAAACAGTAAAAAATTAAAAAGTTTGAAAAAGAACAACTTACAAACTATCGTTCATTTGTATCTTCTACAACTTATTTATAATTATCTAGGTCAAATACTTTATAAATCCAAATCCTTTGGTAATCTCATTATATTTCTTCATTTTTTTAAATGGATTGCCAAAGGGTTTGGATTTATGAAATATGATAACTTAGAAAGAGAATTTAATAGGAGTGAGCCCAACAACTATATTTATATAAGGAAGTAAAGTTTGTTGTGTATTGTGAAATATTTAAGGAATTTTTGTAAGGTATTTTCAAAAATTCAAGGAATAAGTTTTGTGTCGATTAAAAAATTTAAGGAATTTTCGTTTTTACCTTATCACATATATAATTTATTGTTATAACTTTTACAGTTAAAAGTAAATATATTAAAAAAATATCTACTTAATATAAATTTAAACTTATGATAATGACAATCCTAGATAAAATCCTAATATTTCGATGATGTGTGTCATCCTAACAAAACTTTTCCACTTAAATAATTTTTTAAATCTTCCAATTAAAAAAAATCTTTAATAGCATAATATTAATTATTAAAAAATATCTCATTGTAGAGACTCACCGGCTTAAAAAAATTTAGTCGCCATCATATTTTTAAGGAAAATAAAAGATAAACCAAAAACCCTAGGTAGAGACACTAGGTAAGGAGTCGGTTAAGCGGGGGGAAGGTGTTAGGCACCCGTCACTTCTATTATACCCAACAGGGTCCTCTTAGGATTTTTAGGTTAGGTAGTTTGTATCAATCTCATGTTTACAAATTCCAAGAAGATTCCAAATAAATAAATAAATAAACTCTAATTTTTATCCCTTATTGTACTAGCTCGCTAGGGTTTTATAACCCTATTCCTTTGTACCCTCAATTTAAAGGATCATGGCGATCGTAGTTCCATTCCCCTATCCCCTAATGTTAATCCTTTATTTATGCTCTTAGAATTTTGAGCTTTATCCCATTATATCCCTAATTCATCCCTTAAATACCCCTTATGTCATGAAAATATTCCTTTAAATACCTTATAATATAAGATAAACATTTACCCCGATAAATAAATAAATTTAATTTATTTTTCATAATATGATAATTTCCCTTAATAAATAAACCATTAATTAAAAAACCCAAATTTTAAATATAAACCCATCTTTAAAAAATATTATTAATCCCTTTTTAAATTGAAAATAAAATATAACCAAAATAAAAATAATAATATAACCCATGTTTTAAGTCCCCAAATATATAATTCCTAATTTATATCCCAAAAATTAATTAGTGAAATAAACCCTATTTTTGTAAAAAGGTAGAATGAAATACAAGAAATTTATCTCCATTTATTTTTTGAAATTATTAATCCCTTACATTCATATTATTATCCCTATTAATTTAATTTAATCAAAACCTAATGTTAAATCCCTAAATAATAAATAAAATAAATTTTTAATTGATTAATTTATCCTTAATCCTAAGTAAATTAATTGTAATTACCCTAGAACTATCTCAATGAAAAATTAATGATAAAATCGTAAAAATAATTTTAAAAACCTAAAAGGGAGAGACAAAGAAAACCGCCATCCCCCTTTTTATCGATACAAGACTTTTCCCTTTTTTAATTAATAGATTAAAATAAATAAATATCATTTGATATAAGTGGAAGTGATTCGTTCTTGTTTTCATTTCTTCACACTCTGTCTGCACTTAAAGAAAAAGAGAAAGAAACTCCGATCTTCATCTGTCTCACCCTTCATTTCATACTTTTAAACAACAACCCAATATTCCAAACGGCATATATCAAATCCACCCATAATATTTGTATATTATAATTTTATCAGTTAAGCCATTTTAATTAATAATTTATGCAATTATCATTAGCGTCTTTCCTATTTTGGCTTATCACTAAAATAATAATTTAATCTTGGATATACACTTAAAAAAAGTCAGAGCAAAACTTGTGCATAATAAACAGTAAAAAATTATATTTTTTGAAAAAGAAAAACTTACAAACTATCGTTCATTTGTATCTTCTACAACTTATTTATAATTATCTATGTCAAATACATTATAAATCCAAATCCTTTGGTAATCTCATTATATTTCTTCATTTTTTTAAATGGATTGCCAAAAGGTTTGGATTTATGAAATATGATAACTTAGAAAGAGAATTTAATAGGAGTGAGCCCAACAACTATATTTATATAAGGAAGTAAAGTTTGTTGTGTATTGTGAAATATTTAAGGAATTTTTGTAAGGTATTTTCAAAAATTCAAGGAATAAGTTTTGTGTCGATTAAAAAATTTAAGGAGTTTTCGTTTTTACCTTATCACATATATAATTTATTGTTATAACTTTTACAGTTAAATGTAAATATATTTAAAAAATATCTACTTAATATAAATTTAAACTTATCATAATGACAATCCTAGATAAAATCCTAATATTTCGATGATGTGTGTCATCCTAACAAAACTTTTCCACTTAAATAAATTTTTAAATCTTCCAATTAAAAAAATCTTTAATAACATAATATTAATTATTAAAAAATATCTCATTGTAGAGACTCACCGACTTAAAAAAATTTAGTCGCCATCATATTTTTAAGGAAAATAAAAGATAAACCAAAAACCCTAGGTAGAGACACTAGGTAAGGAGTCGGTTAAGCGGGGGGAAGGTGTTAGGCACCCGTCACTTCTATTATACCTAACAGGGTCCTCTTAGGAATTTTAGGGTAGGTTGTTTGTATCAATCTCAAGTTTACAAATTCCAAGAAGATTCAAAATAAATAAATAAATAAACTCTAATTTTTATCCCTTATTGTACTAGCTCGCTAGGGTTTTATAACCCTATTCCTTTGTACCCTCAATTTAAAGGATCATGGCGATCGTAGTTCCATTCCCCTATCCCCTAATGTTAATCCTTTATTTATGCTCTTAGAATTTTGAGCTCTATCCCATTATATCCCTAATTCATCCCTTAAATACCCCTTATGTCATGAAAATATTCCTTTAAATACCTTATAATATAAGATAAACATTTACCCCGATAAATAAATAAATTTAATTTATTTTTCATAATATGATAATTTCCCTTAATAAATAAACCATTAATTAAAAAACCCAAATTTTAAATATAAACCCATCTTTAAAAAATATTATTAATCCCTTTTTAAATTGAAAATAAAATATAACCAAAACAAAAATAATAATATAACCCATGTTTTAAGTCCCCAAATATATAATTCCTAATTTATATCCCAAAAATTAATTAGTGAAATAAACCCTATTTTTGTAAAAAGGTAGAATGAAATACAAGAAATTTATCTCCATTTATTTTTTGAAATTATTAATCCATTACATTCATATTATTATCCCTATTAATTTAATTTAATCAAAACCTAATCTTAAATCCCTAAATAATAAATAAAATAAATTTTTAATTGATTAATTTATCCTTAACCCTAAGTAAATTAATTGTAATTACCCTAGAACTATCTCAATGAAAAATTAATGATAAAATCGTAAAAATAATTTTAAAAACCTAAAAGGGAGAGACAAAGAAAACCGCCGTCCCCCTTTTTATCGATACAAGACTTTTCCCTTTTTTAATTAATAGATTAAAATAAATAAATATCATTTGATATAAGTGGAAGTGATTCGTTCTTGTTTTCATTTCTTCACACTCTGTCTGCACTAAAAGAAAAAGAGAAAGAAACTCCGATCTTCATCTGTCTCACCCTTCATTTCATACTTCCAAACAACAACCCAATATTCCAAACGGCATATATCAAATCCACCCATAATATTTGTATATTATAATTTTATCAGTTAATCCATTTTAATTAATAATTTATGCAATTATCATTAGCGTCTTTCCTATTTTGGCTTATCACTAAAATAATAATTTAATCTTGGATATACACTTAAAAAAAGTCAGAGCAAAACTTGTGCATAATAAACAGTAAAAAATTATATTTTTTGAAAAAGAAAAACTTACAAACTATCGTTCATTTGTATCTTCTACAACTTATTTATAATTATCTATGTCAAATACTTTATAAATCCAAATCCTTTGGTAATCTCATTATATTTCTTCATTTTTTTAAATGGATTGCCAAAAGGTTTGGATTTATGAAATATGATAACTTAGAAAGAGAATTTAATAGGAGTGAGCCCAACAACTATATTTATATAAGGAAGTAAAGTTTGTTGTGTATTGTGAAATATTTAAGGAATTTTTGTAAGGTATTTTCAAAAATTCAAGGAATAAGTTTTGTGTCGATTAAAAAATTTAAGGAGTTTTCGTTTTTACCTTATCACATATATAATTTATTGTTATAACTTTTACAGTTAAATGTAAATATATTTAAAAAATATCTACTTAATATAAATTTAAACTTATCATAATGACAATCCTAGATAAAATCCTAATATTTCGATGATGTGTGTCATCCTAACAAAACTTTTCCACTTAAATAAATTTTTAAATCTTCCAATTAAAAAAATCTTTAATAACATAATATTAATTATTAAAAAATATCTCATTGTAGAGACTCACCGACTTAAAAAAATTTAGTCGCCATCATATTTTTAAGGAAAATAAAAGATAAACCAAAAACCCTAGGTAGAGACACTAGGTAAGGAGTCGGTTAAGCGGGGGGAAGGTGTTAGGCACCCGTCACTTCTATTATACCTAACAGGGTCCTCTTAGGAATTTTAGGGTAGGTTGTTTGTATCAATCTCAAGTTTACAAATTCCAAGAAGATTCAAAATAAATAAATAAATAAACTCTAATTTTTATCCCTTATTGTACTAGCTCGCTAGGGTTTTATAACCCTATTCCTTTGTACCCTCAATTTAAAGGATCATGGCGATCGTAGTTCCATTCCCCTATCCCCTAATGTTAATCCTTTATTTATGCTCTTAGAATTTTGAGCTCTATCCCATTATATCCCTAATTCATCCCTTAAATACCCCTTATGTCATGAAAATATTCCTTTAAATACCTTATAATATAAGATAAACATTTACCCCGATAAATAAATAAATTTAATTTATTTTTCATAATATGATAATTTCCCTTAATAAATAAACCATTAATTAAAAAACCCAAATTTTAAATATAAACCCATCTTTAAAAAATATTATTAATCCCTTTTTAAATTGAAAATAAAATATAACCAAAACAAAAATAATAATATAACCCATGTTTTAAGTCCCCAAATATATAATTCCTAATTTATATCCCAAAAATTAATTAGTGAAATAAACCCTATTTTTGTAAAAAGGTAGAATGAAATACAAGAAATTTATCTCCATTTATTTTTTGAAATTATTAATCCATTACATTCATATTATTATCCCTATTAATTTAATTTAATCAAAACCTAATCTTAAATCCCTAAATAATAAATAAAATAAATTTTTAATTGATTAATTTATCCTTAACCCTAAGTAAATTAATTGTAATTACCCTAGAACTATCTCAATGAAAAATTAATGATAAAATCGTAAAAATAATTTTAAAAACCTAAAAGGGAGAGACAAAGAAAACCGCCGTCCCCCTTTTTATCGATACAAGACTTTTCCCTTTTTTAATTAATAGATTAAAATAAATAAATATCATTTGATATAAGTGGAAGTGATTCGTTCTTGTTTTCATTTCTTCACACTCTGTCTGCACTAAAAGAAAAAGAGAAAGAAACTCCGATCTTCATCTGTCTCACCCTTCATTTCATACTTCCAAACAACAACCCAATATTCCAAACGGCATATATCAAATCCACCCATAATATTTGTATATTATAATTTTATCAGTTAATCCATTTTAATTAATAATTTATGCAATTATCATTAGCGTCTTTCCTATTTTGGCTTATCACTAAAATAATAATTTAATCTTGGATATACACTTAAAAAAAGTCAGAGCAAAACTTGTGCATAATAAACAGTAAAAAATTATATTTTTTGAAAAAGAAAAACTTACAAACTATCGTTCATTTGTATCTTCTACAACTTATTTATAATTATCTATGTCAAATACTTTATAAATCCAAATCCTTTGGTAATCTCATTATATTTCTTCATTTTTTTAAATGGATTGCCAAAAGGTTTGGATTTATGAAATATGATAACTTAGAAAGAGAATTTAATAGGAGTGAGCCCAACAACTATATTTATATAAGGAAGTAAAGTTTGTTGTGTATTGTGAAATATTTAAGGAATTTTTGTAAGGTATTTTCAAAAATTCAAGGAATAAGTTTTGTGTCGATTAAAAAATTTAAGGAGTTTTCGTTTTTACCTTATCACATATATAATTTATTGTTATAACTTTTACAGTTAAATGTAAATATATTTAAAAAATATCTACTTAATATAAATTTAAACTTATCATAATGACAATCCTAGATAAAATCCTAATATTTCGATGATGTGTGTCATCCTAACAAAACTTTTCCACTTAAATAAATTTTTAAATCTTCCAATTAAAAAAATCTTTAATAACATAATATTAATTATTAAAAAATATCTCATTGTAGAGACTCACCGACTTAAAAAAATTTAGTCGCCATCATATTTTTAAGGAAAATAAAAGATAAACCAAAAACCCTAGGTAGAGACACTAGGTAAGGAGTCGGTTAAGCGGGGGGAAGGTGTTAGGCACCCGTCACTTCTATTATACCTAACAGGGTCCTCTTAGGAATTTTAGGGTAGGTTGTTTGTATCAATCTCAAGTTTACAAATTCCAAGAAGATTCAAAATAAATAAATAAATAAACTCTAATTTTTATCCCTTATTGTACTAGCTCGCTAGGGTTTTATAACCCTATTCCTTTGTACCCTCAATTTAAAGGATCATGGCGATCGTAGTTCCATTCCCCTATCCCCTAATGTTAATCCTTTATTTATGCTCTTAGAATTTTGAGCTCTATCCCATTATATCCCTAATTCATCCCTTAAATACCCCTTATGTCATGAAAATATTCCTTTAAATACCTTATAATATAAGATAAACATTTACCCCGATAAATAAATAAATTTAATTTATTTTTCATAATATGATAATTTCCCTTAATAAATAAACCATTAATTAAAAAACCCAAATTTTAAATATAAACCCATCTTTAAAAAATATTATTAATCCCTTTTTAAATTGAAAATAAAATATAACCAAAACAAAAATAATAATATAACCCATGTTTTAAGTCCCCAAATATATAATTCCTAATTTATATCCCAAAAATTAATTAGTGAAATAAACCCTATTTTTGTAAAAAGGTAGAATGAAATACAAGAAATTTATCTCCATTTATTTTTTGAAATTATTAATCCATTACATTCATATTATTATCCCTATTAATTTAATTTAATCAAAACCTAATCTTAAATCCCTAAATAATAAATAAAATAAATTTTTAATTGATTAATTTATCCTTAACCCTAAGTAAATTAATTGTAATTACCCTAGAACTATCTCAATGAAAAATTAATGATAAAATCGTAAAAATAATTTTAAAAACCTAAAAGGGAGAGACAAAGAAAACCGCCGTCCCCCTTTTTATCGATACAAGACTTTTCCCTTTTTTAATTAATAGATTAAAATAAATAAATATCATTTGATATAAGTGGAAGTGATTCGTTCTTGTTTTCATTTCTTCACACTCTGTCTGCACTAAAAGAAAAAGAGAAAGAAACTCCGATCTTCATCTGTCTCACCCTTCATTTCATACTTCCAAACAACAACCCAATATTCCAAACGGCATATATCAAATCCACCCATAATATTTGTATATTATAATTTTATCAGTTAAGCCATTTTAATTAATAATTTATGCAATTATCATTAGCGTCTTTCCTATTTTGGCTTATCACTAAAATAATAATTTAATCTTGGATATACACTTAAAAAAAGTCAGAGCAAAACTTGTGCATAATAAACAGTAAAAAATTATATTTTTTGAAAAAGAAAAACTTACAAACTATCGTTCATTTGTATCTTCTACAACTTATTTATAATTATCTATGTCAAATACTTTATAAATCCAAATCCTTTGGTAATCTCATTATATTTCTTCATTTTTTTAAATGGATTGCCAAAAGGTTTGGATTTATGAAATATGATAACTTAGAAAGAGAATTTAATAGGAGTGAGCCCAACAACTATATTTATATAAGGAAGTAAAGTTTGTTGTGTATTGTGAAATATTTAAGGAATTTTTGTAAGGTATTTTCAAAAATTCAAGGAATAAGTTTTGTGTCGATTAAAAAATTTAAGGAGTTTTCGTTTTTACCTTATCACATATATAATTTATTGTTATAACTTTTACAGTTAAATGTAAATATATTTAAAAAATATCTACTTAATATAAATTTAAACTTATCATAATGACAATCCTAGATAAAATCCTAATATTTCGATGATGTGTGTCATCCTAACAAAACTTTTCCACTTAAATAAATTTTTAAATCTTCCAATTAAAAAAATCTTTAATAACATAATATTAATTATTAAAAAATATCTCATTGTAGAGACTCACCGACTTAAAAAAATTTAGTCGCCATCATATTTTTAAGGAAAATAAAAGATAAACCAAAAACCCTAGGTAGAGACACTAGGTAAGGAGTCGGTTAAGCGGGGGGGAGGTGTTAGGCACCCGTCACTTCTATTATACCTAACAGGGTCCTCTTAGGAATTTTAGGGTAGGTTGTTTGTATCAATCTCAAGTTTACAAATTCCAAGAAGATTCAAAATAAATAAATAAATAAACTCTAATTTTTATCCCTTATTGTACTAGCTCGCTAGGGTTTTATAACCCTATTCCTTTGTACCCTCAATTTAAAGGATCATGGCGATCGTAGTTCCATTCCCCTATCCCCTAATGTTAATCCTTTATTTATGCTCTTAGAATTTTGAGCTCTATCCCATTATATCCCTAATTCATCCCTTAAATACCCCTTATGTCATGAAAATATTCCTTTAAATACCTTATAATATAAGATAAACATTTACCCCGATAAATAAATAAATTTAATTTATTTTTCATAATATGATAATTTCCCTTAATAAATAAACCATTAATTAAAAAACCCAAATTTTAAATATAAACCCATCTTTAAAAAATATTATTAATCCCTTTTTAAATTGAAAATAAAATATAACCAAAACAAAAATAATAATATAACCCATGTTTTAAGTCCCCAAATATATAATTCCTAATTTATATCCCAAAAATTAATTAGTGAAATAAACCCTATTTTTGTAAAAAGGTAGAATGAAATACAAGAAATTTATCTCCATTTATTTTTTGAAATTATTAATCCATTACATTCATATTATTATCCCTATTAATTTAATTTAATCAAAACCTAATCTTAAATCCCTAAATAATAAATAAAATAAATTTTTAATTGATTAATTTATCCTTAACCCTAAGTAAATTAATTGTAATTACCCTAGAACTATCTCAATGAAAAATTAATGATAAAATCGTAAAAATAATTTTAAAAACCTAAAAGGGAGAGACAAAGAAAACCGCCGTCCCCCTTTTTATCGATACAAGACTTTTCCCTTTTTTAATTAATAGATTAAAATAAATAAATATCATTTGATATAAGTGGAAGTGATTCGTTCTTGTTTTCATTTCTTCACACTCTGTCTGCACTAAAAGAAAAAGAGAAAGAAACTCCGATCTTCATCTGTCTCACCCTTCATTTCATACTTCCAAACAACAACCCAATATTCCAAACGGCATATATCAAATCCACCCATAATATTTGTATATTATAATTTTATCAGTTAAGCCATTTTAATTAATAATTTATGCAATTATCATTAGCGTCTTTCCTATTTTGGCTTATCACTAAAATAATAATTTAATCTTGGATATACACTTAAAAAAAGTCAGAGCAAAACTTGTGCATAATAAACAGTAAAAAATTATATTTTTTGAAAAAGAAAAACTTACAAACTATCGTTCATTTGTATCTTCTACAACTTATTTATAATTATCTATGTCAAATACTTTATAAATCCAAATCCTTTGGTAATCTCATTATATTTCTTCATTTTTTTAAATGGATTGCCAAAAGGTTTGGATTTATGAAATATGATAACTTAGAAATAGAATTTAATAGGAGTGAGCCCAACAACTATATTTATATAAGGAAGTAAAGTTTGTTGTGTATTGTGAAATATTTAAGGAATTTTTGTAAGGTATTTTCAAAAATTCAAGGAATAAGTTTTGTGTCGATTAAAAAATTTAAGGAGTTTTCGTTTTTACCTTATCACATATATAATTTATTGTTATAACTTTTACAGTTAAATGTAAATATATTTAAAAAATATCTACTTAATATAAATTTAAACTTATCATAATGACAATCCTAGATAAAATCCTAATATTTCGATGATGTGTGTCATCCTAACAAAACTTTTCCACTTAAATAAATTTTTAAATCTTCCAATTAAAAAAATCTTTAATAACATAATATTAATTATTAAAAAATATCTCATTGTAGAGACTCACCGACTTAAAAAAATTTAGTCGCCATCATATTTTTAAGGAAAATAAAAGATAAACCAAAAACCCTAGGTAGAGACACTAGGTAAGGAGTCGGTTAAGCGGGGGGAAGGTGTTAGGCACCCGTCACTTCTATTATACCTAACAGGGTCCTCTTAGGAATTTTAGGGTAGGTTGTTTGTATCAATCTCAAGTTTACAAATTCCAAGAAGATTCAAAATAAATAAATAAATAAACTCTAATTTTTATCCCTTATTGTACTAGCTCGCTAGGGTTTTATAACCCTATTCCTTTGTACCCTCAATTTAAAGGATCATGGCGATCGTAGTTCCATTCCCCTATCCCCTAATGTTAATCCTTTATTTATGCTCTTAGAATTTTGAGCTCTATCCCATTATATCCCTAATTCATCCCTTAAATACCCCTTATGTCATGAAAATATTCCTTTAAATACCTTATAATATAAGATAAACATTTACCCCGATAAATAAATAAATTTAATTTATTTTTCATAATATGATAATTTCCCTTAATAAATAAACCATTAATTAAAAAACCCAAATTTTAAATATAAACCCATGTTTAAATAATATTATTAATCCCTTTTTAAATTGAAAATAAAATATAACCAAAATAAAAATAATAATATAACCCATGTTTTAAGTCCCCAAATATATAATTCCTAATTTATATCCCAAAAATTAATTAGTGAAATAAACCCTATTTTTGTAAAAAGTTAGAATGAAATACCAGAAATTTATCTCCATTTATTGTTTGAAATTATTAATCCCTTACATTCATATTATTATCCGTATTAATTTAATTTAATCAAAACATAATCTTAAATCCCTAAATATTAAATAAAAACAAATTTTTAATTAATTAATTTATCCTTAACCCTAAGTAATTTAATTGTAATTACCCTAGAACTATGCCAATGACAAATTAATGATAAAATCGTTAAAATAATTTAAAAAACCTAACAAGGAGAGACAAGGAAAACTACCCTCCCCCCTTTATCGATACAAGACTTTTCCCTCTTTTAATTAATAAAATAAAATAAATAAATATCATTTAATATAAGTGGAAATGAATCAATCATGTTTTCCTTTCTTCACATTCAGTTTGACCTAAAAGGAAAAGAGAAAGAAACACTGATCTTCATCTATCTCACCCTTCATTTCATACTTCCAAACAACAACCCAATATTCCCAACGACATAAATCAAATCCACCAATAATATTTGTGTATTATAAATTTATCAATTAAGCCATCTTAATTAATAATTTATGCAATTATCATAGCGTCTTTCCTATTTTGGCTTATCACTAAAATAATAAATTAATCTTGGATATACACTTTAAAAAAGTTAGAACAAAACTTGTGCATAATAAACAGTAAAAAATTAAAATTTTTGAAAAAGAACAACTAACAAACTGTCGTTCATTTGTATCTTCTACAACATATTTATAATTATCAAGGTCAAATACTTTATAAATCCAAATCCTTTGGTAATCTCATTATATTTCTTCATTATTTTAAATGGATTTTCAAAGGGTTTGGATTTATGAAATATGATAACTTAGAAAGAGAATTTAATAGGAGTGAGCCCAACAACTATATTTATATAAGGAAGTAAAGTTTGTTGTGTATTGTAAAATATTTAAGGAATTTTTGTAAGGTATTTTAAAAAATTCAAGGAATAAGTTGTGTCGATTAAAAAATTTAAGGAGTTTTCGATTTTACCTTATTCATATATAATTTATTGTTTATAACTTTTACAGTTAAATGTAAATATATTTTAAAAAAATTCTACTTAATATAAATTTAAACTTATCATAATGACAATCCTAGATAAAATCCTAATATTTTAATGATGTGTGTCATCCTCACAAAACTTTTCCACTTAAATAAATTTTTTAATCTTCCAATTAAAAAAATCTTTATTAACATAATATTAATTATTAAAAAATATCTCATTGTAGAGACTTACCGGCTTAAAAAAATTTAGTCGCCATCATATTTTTAAGGAAAATAAAAGATAAACCAAAAACCCTAGGTAGAGACACTAGGTAAGGAGTCGGTTAAGCGGGAGGAAGGTATTAGGCACCCGTCACTTCTATTATACCTAACAGGGTCCTCTTAGGCTTTTTAGGGTAGGTTGTTTGTATTAATCTCATGTTTATAAATTCCAAGAAGATTCCAAATAAATAAATCATAAAAACTCTAATTTTTATCCCTTATTGTACTCGCAAGGGTTTTATAACCCTATTCCTATGTACCCTCAATTTGAAGGATCATAACGATTGTAGTTCCATTCCCCTATCCCCTAATTTTAATCCTTTATTTATGCTCTCAGAATTGTGAGCTCTATCACATTATATCCCTAATTCATCCCTTAAATACCCCTTATGTCATTAAAATTTTCCTTTAAATACCTTGTAATATAAGAAAAAATAAATAAATAAAATTTATTTTTCATAATAGTGAAAATTTCCCTTAATAAATAAACCATTAATTAATAAACTTAAAATTTTAATATAAATCCGTGTTTAAAAAATAATATTAATCCCTTTTTAAAATGAAAAAAAATGTAACCAAAATAAAAATAATAATATAACCCATGTTTTAAGTCCCCAAATATATAATCCATAATATATATCCCATAGAATAATTAGTGAAATTAACCTTGTTGTTTTTATAAATATTGGAATGAAATACAAGAAATATATCTCCATTTATTTTTTGAAATTATTAATCCCTTATATTTATATTATTATCCCTATGAATTTAATTTAATCAAAACCTAATCTTAAAACCCTAAATATTAAATAAAATCAAATTTTTAATTAATTAATTTATCCTTAACCCTAATTAAATTAAATGTAATTACCCTAGAACTATCCCAATGACAAATTAATGATAAAATCGTTAAAGTAATTTAAAAAACCTAACAGGGAGAGACAAAGAAAACCGCCCTCCCCCTTTATCGATATAAGAATTTTCTCTTTTTTAATTAATAAAATAAAATAAATAAATATCATTTGATATAAGTGGAAATGAATCAATCATGTTTTCATTTCATCACACTCAGTTTGCACTAAAAGGAAAAGAGAAAGAAACCCTGATCTTCATCTATCTCACCCTTCATTTCATACTTCCAAACAACAACCCAATATTCCCAACTACATAAATCAAATCTACCCATAATATTTGTGTATTATAATTTTATCAGTTAAGCCATCTTAATTAACAATTTATGCAATTATCATTAGCGTCTTTCCTATTTTGGCTTATCACTAAAATAATAATTTAATCTTGGATATACACTTTAAAAAAGTTAGAGCAAAACTTGTGCATAGTAATAGTAAAAAATTAAATTTTTTGAAAAAGAACAACAAACAAACTGTCGTTCATTTGTATCTTCTACAACATATTTATAATTATCTAGGTCAAATGCTTTATAAATCCAAATCCTTTGGTAATCTATTATATTTCTTCATTTTTTTAAATGGATTACCAAAGGGTTTGGATTTATGAAATATGATAACTTAGAAAGAGAATTTAATAGGAGTGAGCCCAACAACTATATTTATATAAGGAACTAAAGTTTGTTGTGTATTGTGAAACATTTAAGGAATTTTTGTAAGGTATTTTAAAAAATATAAGGAATAAGTTTTGTGTCGATTAAAAAATTTAAGGAGTTTTCATTTTTACCTTATCTCATATATAATTTATTGTTATAACTTTTACAGTGAAATGGAAATATATTAAAAAAAATATCTACTTAATATAAATTTAAAATTATCATAATGACAATCCTAGATAAAATCCTAATATTTTTATGATGTGTGTCTTCCTCACAAAACTTTTCCACTTAAATAAATTTTCAAATCTTCCAATTAAAAAAATATTTATTAACATAATATTAATTATTAAAAAATATCTCATGGTAGAGACTCACTGGTTTAAAAAAATTTAGTCGGCATCATATTTTTAAGGAAAATAAAAAATAAACCAAAAACCCTAGGTAGAGACACTAGGTAAGGAGTCAGTTAAGCGGGAGGAAGGTGTTAGGAACTCGTCACTTCTATTATACCTAACAGGGTCCTCTTAGGCTTTTTATGGTAGGTTGTTTGTCTAAATCTCATGTTTATAAATTCCAAGAATATTCCAAATAAATAAATCAAAATACTCTAATTTTTGTCCCTTATTGTACTCGCTAGTGTTTTATAACCTTATTCATATGTACCCTCAATTTGAAGGATCATAGCGATTGTAGTTCCATTCCCCTATCCCATTATTTTAATCCTTTATTTATGCTCTCAGAATTTTGAGATCTATCCCATTATATCCCTAATTCATCCCTTAAATACCCCTTATGTCATGAAAATTTTCCTTTAAATACCTTATAATATAAGATAAACATTTACCCCAACAATTGTGAACGGAAGAATTGAAGTTATTATTGAAGGGGATGATGTGGCTGATGAAATTGTGCATTGGGTGCAAGCTATTATCCTTTTTGCCTTGGGGGAGTCGCTGTCAATGAACGCGGTAAAGATACTCATGGAGAAGACATGGAACTTTGTGGCGTTACCAGAACTGTACTACAATGAGGAGGGCTATTTCTTGGTGAGATTTCATAGTCAAGAAGATAAAGAAAATGTGCTAGCACATGGCCCTTATTTCATCTATGGTAAACCATTGTTTCTTAGACAATGGACACATGATTTTGAAATGAAAGATGACATGCTAAGGGTATTACCAATCTGGATAACACTTCCAAATCTCCATTTTCCCCTATGGGGAGAGAAATGTATCTCAAAGATTGCAAGTTCAGTAGGTAAACCAATTACAACGGATGAATGTACGGCAAAGAAGTTGAGAGTGTCGTATGCTAGGGTGCTTGTAGAAATGGATATCACACAAGGGATGCAAGAAAGTGTGTTTATAAAAAGGCATGCTGGGAAGACAATATAGCAGAGAATAGAATATGAATGGATACCTATGTATTGCCACAAATATTTGAAAATTGGGCATGATTGTGCTAAAAAGTAGACCATGAAGAAACCTATAAATAAGATGTGAAAGGCCACAAAAAAACTGAATGAAGAGCCTCAAATGGTAAAGACAACTGAGACAAATCAAGCACAAGTTGTAGCACAAAGTGGAAAAGATCTAGAAGCAAAGGAAAAAAATGAAGAAGATTGGAAAGTGGTGACAAATAGAAGGAATGACAAAGGGAAAAACATAATGATTAATAGCCCTCAAAGTTCCTTTATGCCATTTCAGAATACTTTCACCCCATTGAGGATTGGAAAAAGTCATGTAGGGGAACGACATATGGAATCATGATAGTCACATGGAATGTGAGGGACATTAATAAAGAGGCAAGACATAGTGAGGTTAGCTCCTACCTCAAGAATTTCAATGTACCTGTTGTAGCCTTATTAGAAACAAGAGTGGAAAAGAATAAAGCTAGCAAAATCAGGAATAAAATGGGAGGGAATTTGTTATATCCGGACAATTATGATTATCATGAGAATGGTAGAATTTGGCTTATGTGGGATCAAAGAATTGTGGATGTGATGGGAGATTTCAACAATGTTCTCACAAGCCAAGACAAGATTGGAGGCAATAGAGTCACTGCAGCTGAGATCCATGATTTACAAGCCATGATGACAAAGTTGAGTTTGTATGAAACACCAACAAAAGGGAGCCACTTCACATGGTCAAACAAATAGATGGGAACCCTATTTACTATAGGATTAATAGAATCTTAGGTAATGCTGATTGGATGCAGAAATTACAGGATGCTGATTGTCTGGTTTTGGCTCCTGAGATTTCAGACCACTCCCCCCCTGAAAATTGAGATACAGAATAATAGAGAGAGGAGGAATTAGACTTTCAGATTCATTAATTGTACCACAAAGGATCCAGACTTTATGCAAATTATGTCTGAGAGTTGGCACCAGGAATGTCAAGGTACTGCTATGGGAAACCTTTGGTTTAAGTTGAAAAGGTTACAACAAACTTTGAAAACTACGGCAAGGAAATTCACTAATATTCAAATTCAAATTCAGCAAGCAAGGCAAAAGTTGAATGAAGCTCATGAGAACCTGCAGGGGATCCCTTTTGACAAAGAGAGCATACATCAGGTGAAGAGTGCAACTGAGGAGGTTATTCCCCTTAACCAGGTGGAAGAAACTATGTTGATGCAGAAGGCAAAGATAGACTGGCTAAAGTTAGGGGATCAGAATAATGCTTACTTCCATGCCACCTTGAAAGAGAAGAATAAACAAAAAGGTATCTACAACATGATGTCTTTGGAAGGGGAGCATCTGACCAGCCAGGAAGAGATTGAAAGAGAGATCCTTGGTTTTTATACAAAGTTGGTAGGAACTGTAGAACCAAATATGAAACAAGTGGACATCACAAAGTTGAGAGGAGGTAAAGTTATAAATAGAGACATGGCTAAACAACTGATACAACTTGTAAAAGATACTGAAATTTGGAAGGCATTGATCAACATTGGTGAAACAAAAAGCCCAGGGGTAGATGGATATAATTCCCACTTTTTCAAGAAAGCCTGGCCTATTATCAAGCATGATGCACATGAAGCTATTCATGAATTCTTTAAAACAGGTACAATGTATAAGGAAGTCAATTGCACATTGGTTACACTGATCCCAAAGAGCAATGCAACTAGCACAATCAAGGATTACAGGCCTATATCATGCTGCACCATTATGTACAAGTTGATTTCCAAGATTTTGACCACTAGACTGGGGAGTGTTATAAACCAAGTGGTGAATGTCTCTCAGTCAGCATTCATACCTAGGAGGAGTATCCTGGAGAACATCATGCTTGCTCAGGAACTGGTTAGGGGATACAATAGAAAAAACATTTCTCCAAGGTGTATGGTGAAAATGGATATACAAAAGGCATACGACACTGTGGATTGGAAAGCAATGCACCAAATTATGTCGGAACTAGGGTTCCCCTCAATGTTCACTAACTTGATCATGGCTTGTGTAACTTCAGTATCCTACAAGTTTGCCATAAATGGGAGGCCTTATGGTATTTTGAAGGTACAAAAAGGCCTGAGACAAGGAGATCCCATCTCCCATATCCTCTTTGTTCTTGTGATGGAGTACTTAGATAGAACACTTCAAAGTTTAAGTGAGAATAATAATTTCAATTTTCACCCAAAGTGTGAGGCCTTGAAGTTGACAAACATATGTTTTGCTGATGACATCCTGATTTTCCTGAGAGGGGATTTTGATTCTCTGAATTTATTGATGGGGAAAATGCAGATCTTCACTGAAACTACAGGTCTGCATATCAGTACTCCCAAGAGTAGAATTTATTTGGGGGGGGGGGGGGGCGGGTAAGATGGAGGACCAAATTAGGATGTAGAGAGCTACAGGGTTTGAAGTGGGTAGCCTGCCCTTTAAATACCTAGGAGTTTCACTAGATTGTAAAAAACTGACTGTGAATATGTGTATGCCTCTGATTGAAAAAATGACTTGCAGGATGCAGCATTGGACTACCAGATTACTATCCTATGCAGGAAGATTACAACTCATTAGCAGTGTGATTTTCTCAATTGCAAACTATTGGCTCCAGATCTTCCCTCTCCCAAAAAATGTAATCCACTACATTGAGACTTTGTGTAGAACATTCTTATGGACTAGAGGTATTAGCCAAAGCAAGAAAGCTCCCATAGCTTGGAATCACATTTGTGACCCAAAGAAATCAGGTGATTTGAATCAAATTGATTTAGAGGAGTGGAATAAACCCATGATTGGAAAAGTCTTGTGGAACATTGATGAGAAAAAGGATAGTTTATGGATTTACTGGATACACCACTACTATATGAAACAACAAGAAATCACCAATTTCAATCCTCATATGAATTTCTCTTGGACTCTAAAAGAATTTTTCAAGTACAAGGACATCCTGATGCAGTCGGCTGAATGGAGGGATTGTAAGACCAATGGCAGGTACAACACTAGCAAAGTCTATCAAATGTTGAGAGGCAACAAACCAATTGTGTTGTCGAGAAGTGCTTTATGCACGAATTTTGCTAGGCCTAGGGCCATATTTACATTGTGGATGCTATGTAATCAGAGGCTGCAAACAAAAGATCGCATCCAGAAGTTTGGAATCCAAACTGATGGAAAATGTGTGTTTTGTGGTGAGAGGAAACCTGTCAGCACCTGTTTTTTGAATGCAGGAAAATGAGTCAAACTTGGAAGGATATTTTGAGATGGATGAGCTATGACCATGTTCCAAAAGCATGAGATAGGGAAATCAAGTGGATTATGGAAAACAGTAAAGGCAAAGGTTGCAAGAGAAGCTTGATGAAGCTGGCGGTAGCTGAAGTAGTCAATGCGATTTGGACGACCCGGAACAAGATACAATTTCAGCATGATAATAGGGAGGAGTTAAAGAGTAGTGATATCATAGATACAATTTTGCATAGAGTGGAAGTCAATAGAAAACTCAACAATTATTGTAATCAAGAAATCCGTAGGAGTAATATTTCATTTGTCATTGTGTGCTTGGATCTTGTGATCGGCTTTGTGTAACTTTGTTTTTGGTAATAAAATCATAACCTTATTCCAAAAATAAAAATAAAAATAAAAAAACAAAAAAAACATTTACCCCAATAAATAAATAAATTTTCATAATAGTGATAATTTCCCTTAATAAATAAACCATTAATTAAAAAACTTAAATTTTAAATATAACCCATGATTAAAAAATATTATTAATCCCTTTTTAAATTGAAAAAAAAAATGTAACCAAAATAAAAATAATAATATAGCCCATGTTTTAAGTCCCCAAATATATAATCCATAATATATACCCCAAATACTTTATAAATCCAAATCCTTTGGTAATCTCATTATATTTCTTCATTTTTTTATATGGATTGTCAAAGGGTTAGGATTTATGAAATATGATAACTTAGAAAGAGAATTTAATAGAATTGAGCCCAACAACTATATTTATATAAGGAAGTAAAGTTTTTTGTGTATTGTGAAATGTTTAAGGAATTTTTGTAAGGTATTTTCAAAAATTCAGGGAATAAGTTTTGTGTCAATTAAATTTTTTAAGGAGTTTTCGTTTTTGACTTATCTCATATATAGTTTATGGTTTTAACTTTTCAAGTTAAATGTAAATATATTAAAACAATATCTACTTAATATAAATTTAAAATTATCATAATGACAATCCTAGATAAAATCCTAATATTTTGATGATGTGTTTCATCCTAAGAAAACTTCTCCAATTAAATAAATTTTTAAATCTTCCAATTTAAAAAAATCTTTATTAACATAATATTAATTATTAAAAATTATCTCATGGTAGAGACTCACCGGCTTACAAAAATTTAGTCGCCATCGTATTTTTAAGTAAAATAAAAGACAAACCAAAACCCTAGGTAGAGACACTAAGTAATGAGTCGGTTAAGCGGGAGGAAGGTGTTAGGCAACCCTCACTTCTATTATACCTAATAGGGTCCTCTTAGGATTTTTAGGTTAGGTTGTTTGTATTAATCTCATGTTTATAAATTCCATGAAAATTCCAAATAAATAAATAAATAAACTCTAATTTTTATCCCTTATTGTACTCGCTAGGGTTTTATAACCCAATTCCTTTGTACCCTCATTTTAAAGGATCATAGCGATCGTAGTTCCATTCCCCTATCCCCTAATTTTAATTCTTTATTTATGCTCTCAGAATTTTGAGCTCTATCCCATTATATCGCTAATTCATCCCTTAAATACCCCTTATGTCATGAAAATTTTCCTTTAAATACCTTATAGTATAAGATAAACATTTACCCCAATAAATAAATAAACTTAATTTATTTTTCATAATAGTGATAATTTCCCTTAATAAAATAAACCATTAATTAAAAAACTCAACTTTTAAATATAAACCCATGCTTAAAAAATATTATTAATCCCTTTTTAAATTGAAGAAAAAATGTAACCAAAATAAAAATAATATTATAACCCATGTTTTAAGTCCCCAAATATATAATCCATAATATATATCCCAAAAAATAAGTAGTGAAATAAACCCTATTTTATTTCAAATTTTAGAATGAAATACAAGAAATTTATCTCCATTTTTTTTTTTGAAATTATTAATCCCTTATATTCATATTATTATCCCTATTAATTTAATTTAATCAAAACCTAATCTTAAATCCCTACATATTAAATAAAATCAAATTTTAATTAATTAATTTATCCTTAACCCTAAGTAAATTAATTGTAATTACCTAGAATTATCCCAATGACAAATTAATGATAAAATCATAAAAATAATTTTAAAAATCTAACAACGAGAGTCAAAGAACCCCCCTTTTATCGATACAAGACTTTTCCCTTTTTTAATTAAAAAAATAAAATAAATAAATATCATTTGTTATTAGTGGAAGTGAATCAATCATGTTTTCATTTCTTCACACTCAGTCTGCACTAAAAGAAAAAGAGAAAGAAACCCTGATCTTCATCTATCTCACCCTTCATTTCATACTTCCAAACAACAACCCAATATTCCCAATGACATAAATCAAATCCACCCATAATATTTGTATACAATTGAAAAATGTTACCAGAACTCTAGAAATCATTGCCTAAAAGAATAGGGGACATTTTCTAGGCGTCTCCTGTGCGAGCGTTGCCTATTGTCTAAAGTGACGTTTTTTCATGTTCTTTGGGTACACTTTTAAAAAACGTCGCCTAAACCAAAGGAATAGGGAACGCTTATTTATGGTCTATTAGGCTACGCGTTTTAAGTGTTGCCATATGTGGCTACAATTAATAATTGTTGCCTTAAATCTGAATCAGGAGGATCGATTTTGAAGTGTAGCCATAACTTATAGATTGTTCTTTTCCAATGTTGCCATAAAATATACATTTTTGCAATTATATTCTAAATAATATATTTGATGATTACTAGCTTAAAAAATGTCGATTATAACTTCAAAAAGATCAAATTCAATCGTACATCCACAAAAGTTGTATTAAATAAAATTGACTTCAAACATTAACCCATAATAGTAGTTGGTAAACAAAATGTCGAACGTAACATTACTTATAAAACTAAGTTTAATACTTTGAAGTATGACCCTAGTAAAATAACATAAAACATAATTCAGCAAAATAACAAAAAAATATAGTTCAAGTTTAATGCTTTCAACTACAAGCCAAAAAACAAAAAAAGACATCATCCTACTCATTCAAGTTTGCCTTCTTAGAATTCATCATCCACACCGTCCTCTTTAAATCCATCGCATATGTCGTCCTCCAGAAAATTTTCATCTACGTCGTTCTCTTGAAACTCACTGTCTATATTATCCTCTTGAAATCCATCATCTAGATCTTTGTTGTCCTCTTGAAATCCACCACCTATGTCGTCCTCTTGAATTTCATCATTTATTATATCTTCCTTTTTAACATCTTCATTGATACCTTGCAGCATAAGAAAATAAAACAAAATACATCAACCATAAATAATTTTTGTTCAAAGAACAATTAGGACATCAACAGGAGTTAAACCTCGCAAAAATAAAAAGTAAAACAACTAGTAAAAAACACTCGATGATGCATTATCTGACTCAATTAGACATGCACGGATTTCTTTAAAACATCGAGGAAAAGACATAATTAATAACTGATTTTTGGCTTCATACTTGAGCTCAAATATTACTCACGTTTAGGATTTTTATCAGTAGGCTATGAACAATAAACAATGTTGTAGACTTGTAGTTAATAGTATAATTTGTGTTGTTTTTTCTTAAATAAAAAACTGAATTATTCATTAAATAAGGCCTAAGAAATGCCTTCATTATCTGGTACACAATACCTACAAATATATTAGAAAATTTCCATAAAAACGTTTTATATTAAAAAAAAATCCAAAGAACTTTTTATATTCCTAAAACATAAAGAAGTAAAAATCATTTCAACTTGAAGACAATATTCCTAAAACACCTTTTACCTGCATTGAATATTTTGTGAGATACTTGTAATAAAAACAAGCATTATTTAGCTGCCTTTTTAAATTCCTACTTGGTTGTCAAGCATTATTTATACAAATTTTTACTAAAAACTTAACTAGTTTCTAACTTGTACATCTTAACAAGAAGCTTGAGATTATATATAGTTTTGGTATTTCATCCATTTCATATTTATCTATATATAAGTCTAGTATATTGATCCAAGTTCATAATTCTCTTTCATCAAACGTATAAAAGATCATATTTAACTACAGTTTTACTATGGTAAAATTTTGGATTTATATTATATATCATTTAGCTATGACCTATGGGTAACCATTCATCAAATAACCAAGTAATTATAATTATCTTTGCTATCTAATATTCCACTTAATGATAGACAATACCTGCCATGCTTAGAGCATATAGTTGATTTGACATCCAATCTTTCACCTGCCTTCAAACAATCATTTCTTACTTTAACACCAATACTAGTACTCCACCACACTTATAAGTAGAGTATACCAATACAACTTGTCTCTTTATCATCACTAATATTGCTCCAAAAATGAAGATAAAATTAACATGTGCAAAACGAGAGTGTTGCATAATTTACTAGAAGAAATATACTCATCATGTAGGAGAATCATTTCAACTCTGGATGGTAAATTGATACAAGTGATTTAATATATATATATATATATATATATATATATATATATATATATATATATATATATATATATATATATATATATATATATATAAAATTAGAATCTTCTTACTCTAAAAACTATTATCAAAATCATTCAAAATACTTCAAATTTCTATCTTATAAGTTAATTTCAGATTTTGAGAAAATGAAAGTTTGAGGTCCCAAAAATAAAATATATAGCGGGTTTTCAAAATTGATAACATAAATTAATAATTTTAGGAAGGATGAGACTTACCCTTGCAAGTGAAGTTGCCTAGTGGTCGTATGAATTTTGACAAGGTGGTTCTACATCAAACGTTTATGTTTCAAACCTAATGGAAGAAAAGGAACGAAATTAATAAAAAGGAGGGTAACAAGTATCAGAACAACCACATACACGTAGCAACAGAAGGAATGGCTTCAACACTTTGAATCCTCAAACAAATAACAGAACAACAATCCCTAAACAATTGAAAAGCAGTAGCATTTACAAGAAGAGAAGAAACGAAGATGACCAAAATACCATATGTAGCAACACAATCGGACGATGATCGGTGGCAACTAACAATAACACGACACAAATGACACACTCGCAGTGAAACGACGCTGCGCACAACAACCCGATTACGTTGATGTACTTTCTCGTTTCTAAAATTTAGGTTTCAAACAGTTCTTTCCCTTTCTTTCACTGTGTAAATCGATTGTGGACTTAGAGTTGGGATGGCCCACTTGAAAAAATATTGCTTTTTGAATGTTTTATTTTATAGATTTTTTTTGTTACGCTATTAATAAATAACTAAGATTTAAATTATTAAATTCACTTGTTTATTTTTTATTATAAAAAAATTGTACAAATTAATAATAATAATAATATTTATATTTGGAATTTTTATATTTGTTATTAGACATTAGATATATATAAAATAATAGATATTTAAGATGTTACTTTTTAAATTGTTCTGTAATTTTTATTATATAATTCTCATATTTAACTGGTTCTTTCATTTTTATTTTTTATTTTTTATTATGTAAAGAGTCATTAGTTCACATTTTCACATTTTTTGTTTTTATAATATTTTAATTTATAATTAATGTTTTAATCTAATATATATATAATATAAAATTCGTTCGTGCATTTGAAAAATGTTAATGATGTTTGGAGGGAAGTTTGTCTCTTAATGTTTTTTCTTTGTTTAATTTTTATGTAAAATTGTAGTGTTTTATTCATAATAATATAAGCATATAATATAGTGGTATATTATTATATCTTGTGTTAGATGATTTTTTATATTTAAATTTGTTCTAATAATGTTTAGAGGAAAATATTTATTTTTTAATGTATAAGTTTGGAGGGAAAATTGCCACCAAAAATTTGATGCTGTTAAAATTTGATGCAACAATGAATAAATGTAGCCTTTTATTAGAACGAATATAACAATCTAAAAATGTCCCCAAAAGTATTTAAGGGGACAATTATCAAACATAACTAAAGATACGGTATAATAACACTCTACAATCATCCCCAAAAATAGTTAAGGGCACAATTAACAATCGTTGCCAAGAAATTGAAAGAGTGACAGTCCAAATATGTCCCCGAAAGTATTTAAGGCAAAGATTATCAAGGGTTGCAAATATATTTTTGTCAACACCCATGAATCGTTGCATATACAAATTTTAGGCAACAATTTTTACATGTTACCTAAAAAAGTGTTGCCAAAGACAACAAATGTTGTAGTATGTGTATTATAATTTTATCAGTTAAGCCATTTTAATTAATAATTTATGCAATTATCATTAGCGTCTTTCCTATTTTAGCTTATCACTAAAATAATAATTTACTCTTGCATATACACTTTAAATAAGTCAGAGCAAAACTTGTGCATAATAAACAGTAAAAAACTAAAATTTTTGAAAAAAATCAACAAACTGTCATTCATTTTTATCTTCTACAACATATTTATAACTATCTAGGTCAAATACTTTATAAATCCAAATCCTTTGGTAATCTCATTATATTTCTTCATTTTTTTAAATGGATTGTCAAAGGGTTTGATTTATGAAATATGATAACTTAGAAAGAGAATTTAATAGAAGTGAGCCCAACAACTATATTTATATAAGGAAGTAAAGTTTGTTGTGTATTATGAAATGTTTAAGGAATTCTTGTAAGGTATTTTCAAAAATTCAAGGAATAAGTTTTGTGTCGATTAAAAAATTTAAGGAGTTTTCGTTTTTGACTTATCTCATATATAGTTTATGGTTATAACTTTTCAAGCTAAATGTAAATATATTAAAAAAATATCTACTTAATATAAATTTAAACTTATCATAATGACAATCCTAGATTAAATCATAATATTTTGATGATGTGTGTCATCCTCAAAAAACTTTTCCAATTAAATAAATTTTTAAATCTCCCTATTAAAAAAAATCTTTTTTTAACATAATATTAGTTATTAAAAAATATCTCATGGTAGAAACTCATCGGCTTAAAAAATTTTAGTCGCCATCATATTTTTAAGGAAAATAAAAGATAAACAAAAAACCCTATGTAGAGACACTAGGTAAGGAGTCGATTAAACGGGGGAAAGGTGTTAGGCACCCCTCACTTCTATTATACCTAATAGGGTCCTCTTAGGATTTTTAGGGTAGGTTGTTTGTATTAATCTCATGTTTACAAATTCCAAGAAAATTCCAAATAAATAAATAAATAAAACTCTAATTTTTATCCCTTATTGTACTCGTAAGGGTTTTATAACCCTATTCCTATGTACCCTCAATTTGAAGGATCATAGCGATCGTATTTCAATCCCCCTATCCCCTAATTTTAATCCTTTATTTATGCTCTCAGAATTTTGAGCTCTATCCCATTATATCCCTAATTCATCCCTTAAATACCCCTTATGTCATGAAAATTTTCCTTTAAATACCTTGTAATATAACAAAAAATAAATAAATAAATAAAATTTATTTTTCATAATAGTGATAATTTCCCTTAATAAATAAACCATTAATTAAACAACTAAAAATTTAAATATAAACCCATGTTTAAAAAATATTATTAATCCCTTTTTAAATTGAAAAAAAAAATGTAACCAAAATAAAAATAATAATATAACTCATGTTTTAAGTCCCCAAATATATAATCCATAATATATATCCCATAAAATAATTAGTGAAATAATTAGGTTGTTTGTATTAATCTCATGTTTATAAATTCCAAGAAGATTCCAAATAAATAAATCAAAAAAATCTAATTTTTATCCTTTATTGTACTCGCTAGGGTTTTATAACCCTATTCCTTTGTACCTTCAATTTGAAGGATCATAGCGATCGTAGTTCCATTTCACTATCCCCTAATTTTAATCCTTTATTTATGCTCTCAGAATTTTGAGCTCTATCCCATTATATCCCTAATTCATCCTTTAAATACCCCTTATGTCGTGAAAATTTTCCTTTAAATACCTTGTAATATAAGAAAAAATAAATAAATAAATAAAATTTATTTTTCATAATAGTGATAATTTCCCTTAATAAATAAACCATTAATTAAAAAACTCAAAATTAAAATATAAACCAATGTTTAAAAAATATTATTAATCCCTTTTTAAATTAAATAAAAAATGTAACCAAAATAAAAATAATAATACAACCCATGTTTTAAGTACCCAAATATATAATCCATAATATATATCCAATAAAATAATTAGTGAAATAAACCCTTTTTTTTTATAAATATTGGAATGAAAAACAATAAATTTATCTCCATTTATTTTTTGAAATTATTAATCCCTTACATTCATATTATTATCTCTATTAATTTAATTTAATCAATACCTAATCTTAAATCCCTAAATATTCAATAAAATCAAACTTTTAATTAATTAATTTATCCTTAACCCTAAGTAAATTAATTGTAATTACCCGAAAACTATCCCAATGACAAATTAATGATAAAATAGTTAAAATAATTTAAAAAACCTAACAGGGAAAGACAAAGAAAACCACCATCCCCCCTTTATCGATACAAGACTTTTCCCTTTTTTAATTAATAAATTAAAATAAATAAATATCATTTGATACAAGTGGAATGAATCAATCATGTTTTCATTTCTTCACACTCAGTTTGCACTAAAAGGAAAAGAGAAAGAAACCCTAATCTTCACCTATCTCACCCTTCATTTCATACTTCCAAACAATAACCCAATATTCCCAACGACATAAATCAAATCCACCCATAATATTTGTGTATTATAATTTTATCAGTTAAGCCATCTTAATTAAAAATTTATGCAATTATCATTAGCGTCTTTCCTATTTTGGCTTATCACTAAAATAATAATTTAATCTTGGATATACACTTTAAAAAAGTTAGAGCTAAACTTGTGCATAATAAACAGTAAAAAATTAAAAATTTTGAAAAAAAAACAACTAACAAATTGTCGTTTAATTGTATCTTCTACAACATATTTATAATTATCTAGGTCAAATACTTTATAAATCCAAATCATTTGGTAATCTCATTATATTTCTTCATTTTTTTAAATGGATTGCCAAAGGGTTAGAATTTATGAAATATGATAACTTAGAAAGAGAATTTCATAGGAGTGAGCCCAACAACTATATTTATATAAGGAAGTCAAGTTTGTTGTGTATTGTGAAATATTTAAGGAATTTTTGTAAGTTATTTTGAAAAATTCAAGGAATAAGTTGTGTCGATTAAAAAATTTAAAGTGTTTTCGTTTTAACCTTATCTCTTATATAATATACTGTTATAACTTTTACAGTTAAATGTAAATATATTTAAAAAACATCTACTTAATATAAATTTAAACTTATCATAATGACAATCCAAGATAAAATCCTAATATTTTGATGATGTGTGTCATCCTCACAAAACTTTTCCACTTAAATAAATTTTTAAATCTTCCAATTAAAAAAATATTTATTAACAAAATTTTAATTATTAAAAACTATCTCATTGTAGAGACTCACCGGCTTAAAAAAATTTAGTCGCCATCATATTTTTAAGGAAAATAAAAGATAAACCAAAAACCCTAGGTAGAGACACTAGGTAAGGAGTCGGTTAAGCGGGAGGAAGGTGTTAGGCACCTGTCACTTCTATTATTCCTAACAGGGTCCTCTTAGGCTTTTTAAGGTAGGTTGTTTGTATTAATCTCATGTTTATAAATTCCAAGAAGATTCCAAATAAATAAATCAAAAAAATCTAATTTTTATCCTTTATTGTACTCGCTAGGGTTTTATAACCCTATTCCTTTGTACCTTCAATTTGAAGGATCATAGCGATCGTAGTTCCATTTCACTATCCCCTAATTTTAATCCTTTATTTATGCTCTCAGAATTTTGAGCTCTATCCCATTATATCCCTAATTCATCCTTTAAATACCCCTTATGTCGTGAAAATTTTCCTTTAAATACCTTGTAATATAAGAAAAAATAAATAAATAAATAAAATTTATTTTTCATAATAGTGATAATTTCCCTTAATAAATAAACCATTAATTAAAAAACTCAAAATTAAAATATAAACCAATGTTTAAAAAATATTATTAATCCCTTTTTAAATTAAATAAAAAATGTAACCAAAATAAAAATAATAATACAACCCATGTTTTAAGTACCCAAATATATAATCCATAATATATATCCAATAAAATAATTAGTGAAATAAACACTTTTTTTTTATAAATATTGGAATGAAAGACAAGAAATTTATCTCCATTTATTTTTTGAAATTATTAATCCCTTATATTCATATTATTTTCCCTATTAATTTAATTTAATCAAAACCTAATCTTAAATCCCTAAATATTAAATAAAATCAAATTTTTAATTAATTAATTTATCCTTAACCCTAAGTAAATTAATTGTAATTACCCTAGAACGATCCCAATGACAAATTAATGATAAAATCGTTAAAATAATTTAAAAAACCTAATAGGGAAAGACAAAGAAAACCGCAATCCCCCCTTTATCGATACAAGACTTTTCCCTTTTTTAATGAATAAAATAAAATAAATAAATATCATTTGATATAAGTGGAAAATGAATCAATCATTATTTTCATTTCTTCACACTCAGTTTACACTAAAAGGAAAAGAGAAAGAAACCCTAATTTTCATCTATCTCACCCTTCATTTCATACTTCCAAACAACAACCCAATATTCCCAACGACATAAATCAAATCCACCCATAATATTTGTGTATTATAATTTTATCAGTTAAACCATCTTAATTAATAATTTATGCAATTATCATTAGCGTCTTTCCTATTTTGGCTTATCACTAAAATAATAATTTAATCTTGGATATACACTTTAAAAAAGTTAGAGCAAACCTTGTGCATAATAAATAGTAAAAAATTAACAAATTTTGAAAAAAAAACAACTAACAAACTGTCGTTCAATTGTATCTTCTACAACATATTTTTAATTATCTAGGTTAAATACTTTATAAATCCAAATCATTTGGTAATCTCATTATATTTCTTCAATTTTTTAAATGGATTGCCAAAGGGTTTGGATTTATGAAATATGATAACTTAGAAAGAGAATTTAATAGGAGTGAGCCCAACAACTATATTTATATAAGGAAGTAAAGTTTGTTGTGTATTGTGAAATATTTAAGGAATTTTTGTAAGGTATTTTGAAAAATTCAAGGAATAAGTTGTATCGAAAAAAAAATTTAAAGAGTTTTCTTTTAACCTTATCTCTTATAAAATTTACTGTTATAACTTTTACAGTTAAATGTAAATTTATTTAAAAAAATATCTACTTAATATAAATTTAAACTTATCATAATGACAATCCTAGATAAAATCCTAATATTTTGATGATGTGTGTCATCCTCACAAAACCTTTCCACTTAAATAAATTTTTAAATCTTCCAATTAAAAAAATCTTTATTAACATAATTTTAATTATTAAATAATATCTCATTGTAGAGACTCACCGGCTTAAATAAATTTAGTCGCCATCATATTTTAAAGGAAAATAAAAGATAAACCAAAAACCCTAGGTAGAGACACTAGGTGTGGAGTCGGTTAAGCGGGAGGAAGATGTTAGGCACCCGTCACTTCTATTATACCTAACAGGGTCCTCTTAGGCTTTTTAGGGTAGGTTGTATGTATTAATCTCATGTTTATAATTTCCAAGAAGATTCCAAATAAATAAATCAAAAAACTCTAATTTTTATCCCTTATTGTACTCGCTAGGGTTTTATAACCCTATTCCTTTGTACCCTCAATTTGAAGGATCATAGCGATCGTAGTTCCATTTCCCTATCCCCTAATTTTAATCCTTTATTTATGCTCTCAGAATTTTGAGCTCTATCTCATTATATCTCTAATTCTTCCCTTAAATACCCCTTATGTCATGAAAATTTTCATTTAAATACCTTGTAATATAAGAATAAATAAATAAATAAATAAAATTTATTTTTCATAATATTGATAATTTCCCTTAATAAATAAACCATTAATTAAAAAACTCAAAATTTAAATATAAACCCATTTTTAAAAAATATTATTAATCCCTTTTTAAATTAAATAAAAAATGTAACCAAAATAAAAATAATAATATAACCCATGTTTTAAGTCCCCAAATATATAATCCATAATATATATCCCATAAAATAATTAGTGAAATAAACCATATTTTTTTTAAAATGTTAGAATGAAATACATGAAATTTATCTCCATTTATTTTTTTAAATTATTAATCCCTTATATTCATATTATTATCCTTATTAATTTAATTTAATCAAAACCTAATCTTAAATCCCTAAATATTAAATAAAATCAAATTTTAATTAATTAATTTATCCTTAACCCTATGTAAATTAATTTTAATTACCTAGAATTATCCCAATGACAAATTAATGATAAAATCGTAAAAATAATTTAAAAAACCTAACAGCGAGAGACAAAGAAAACCGCCCTCGCCCCTTTTATCGATACAAGACTTTTCCCTTTTTTAATTAATAAAATAAAATAAATAAATATCATTTGATATAAGTGACAGTGAATCAATCATGTTTTCATTTCTTCACACTCAGTCTGCACTAAAAGAAAAACAGAAATAAACCCTGATCTTCATCTATCTCACCCTTCATTTCATACTTCCAAACAACAACCCAATATTCCCAACGACATAAATCAAATCCACCCATAATATTTGTGTATTATAATTTTATCAATTAAGCCATCTTAATTAATAATTTATGCAATTTTCATTAGCGTCTTTCCTATTTTAGCTTATCACTAAAATAATAATTTACTCTTGGATATACACTTTAAAAAAGTCAGAGCAAAACTTGTGCATAATAAATAGTAAAAAATTAAATTTTTTGGAAAAAAACAACTAACAAATCGTCGCTCATTTGTATCTTCTACAACATATTTATAATTATCTAGGTCAAATACTTTATAAATCAAAATTCTTTGGTAATCTCATTATATTTCTTCATTTTTTTAGATGGATTGCCAAAGTGTTTGAATTTATGAAATATGATAACTTAGAAAGAGAATTTAATAGGATTGAGCCCAACAACTATATTTATATAAGGAAGTAAAGTTTGTTGTGTATTTTCAAAAATTCAAGGAATAAGTTTTGTGTCGATTAAAAAATTTAAGGAGTTTTTGTATTTGAGTTATCTCATATATAGTTTATTGTTATAACTTTTCGAGTTAAAGGTAAATATATTAAAAAAATATCTACTTAATATAAATTTAAACTTATCATAATGACAATCTTAGATAAAATCCTATTATTTTGATGATGTGTCTCATCCTCACAAAATTTTTCCAATTAAATAAATTATTAAATCTCCCAATTAAAAAAAATATTTGTCAACATAATATTAATTATTAAAAAATATCTCATGGTAGAGACTCACCGGCTCAAAAAATTTAGTCGCCATCATATTTTTAAGGAAAATAAAAGATAAACCAAAACCCTAGGTAGAGACACTAGGTAAGGAGTCGGTTAAGCGGGAGGAAGGTGTTAGGCACCCCTCACTTCTATTATACCTAATAGGGTCCTCTTAGGCTTTTTGGCATAGGTTGTTTGTATTAATCTCATGTTTATAAATTCCAAGAAAATACCAAATAAATAAATCAAAAAACTCTAATTTTTATCCCTTATTGTACTCGCTAGGGTTTTATAACCCTATTCAAATGTACCTTCAAATTGAAGGATCATAGCCATCGTAGTTCCATTTCACCTATCCCCTATTTTTAATCCTTTATTTATGCCCTCGGAATTTTGAGCTCTATCCCATTATATCCCTAATTCATCCCTTAAATACCCCTTATGTCATGAAAATTTTCCTTTAAATACCTTATAATATAAGATAAACATTAACCCCAATAAATAAATAAATAAATTTAATTTATTTTTCATAATAGTGATAGTTTCCCTTTATAAATAAACCATTAATTAAAAAACTCAAATTTTAAATATAAACCCATGTTTAAAAAATATTATTAATCCCTTTTTAAATTGAAAAAAAAATGTAACCAAAATAAAAATAATAATATAACCTATGTTTTAACTCCCCAAATATATAATCCATAATATATATCCCAAAATATAAGTAGTGAAATAAACCATATTTTTTTTAAAATGTTAGAATGAAATACATGAAATTTATCTCCATTTATTTTTTTAAATTATTAATCCCTTACATTCATATTATTATCCTTATTAATTTAATTTAATCAAAACCTAATCTTAAATCCCTAAATATTAAATAAAATCAAATTTTAATTAATTAATTTATCCTTAACCCTATGTAAATTAATTTTAATTACCCAGAATTATCCCAATGACAAATTAATGATAAAATCGTAAAAATAATTTTAAAAACCTAACAGCGAGAGACAAAGAAAACCGCCCTCGCCCCTTTTATCGATACAAGACTTTTCCCTTTGTTAATTAATAAAATAAAATAAATAAATATCATTTGATATAAGTGACAGTGAATCAATCCTGTTTTCATTTCTTCACACTCAGTCTGCACTAAAAGAAAAACAGAAATAAACCCTGATCTTCATCTATCTCACCCTTCATTTCATACTTCCAAACAACAACCCAATATTCCCAACGACATAAATCAAATCCACCCATAATATTTGTGTATTATAATTTTATCAATTAAGCCATCTTAATTAATAATTTATGCAATTTTCATTAGCGTCTTTCCTATTTTAGCTTATCACTAAAATAATAATTTACTCTTGGATATACACTTTAAAAAAGTCAGAGCAAAACTTGTGCATAATAAATAGTAAAAAATTAAAATTTTTGGAAAAAAACAACTAACAAATCGTCGCTCATTTGTATCTTCTACAACATATTTATAATTATCTAGGTCAAATACTTTATAAATCAAAATTCTTTGGTAATCTCATTATATTTCTTCATTTTTTTAGATGGATTGCCAAAGGGTTTGAATTTATGAAATATGATAACTTAGAAAGAGAATTTAATAGGATTGAGCCCAACAACTATATTTATATAAGGAAGTAAAGTTTGTTGTGTATTTTCAAAAATTCAAGGAATAAGTTTTGTGTCGATTAAAAAATTTAAGGAGTTTTTGTATTTGAGTTATCTCATATATAGTTTATTGTTATAACTTTTCGAGTTAAAGGTAAATATATTAAAAAAATATCTACTTAATATAAATTTAAACTTATCATAATGACAATCTTAGATAAAATCCTATTATTTTGATGATGTGTCTCATCCTCACAAATTTTTTCCAATTAAATAAATTATTAAATCTCCCAATTAAAAAAATATTTGTCAACATAATATTAATTATTAAAAAATATCTCATGGTAGAGACTCACCGGCTCAAAAAATTTAGTCGCCATCATATTTTTAAGGAAAATAAAAGATAAACCAAAACCCTAGGTAGAGACACTAGGTAAGGAGTCGGTTAAGCGGGAGGAAGGTGTTAGGCACCCCTCACTTCTATTATACCTAATAGGGTCCTCTTAGGCTTTTTGGCATAGGTTGTTTGTATTAATCTCATGTTTATAAATTCCAAGAAAATACCAAATAAATAAATCAAAAAACTCTAATTTTTATCCCTTATTGTACTCGCTAGGGTTTTATAACCCTATTCAAATGTACCTTCAAATTGAAGGATCATAGCCATCGTAATTCCATTTCACCTATCCCCTATTTTTAATCCTTTATTTATGCCCTCGGAATTTTGAGCTCTATCCCATTATATCCCTAATTCATCCCTTAAATACCCCTTATGTCATGAAAATTTTCCTTTAAATACCTTATAATATAAGATAAACATTAACCCCAATAAATAAATAAATAAATTTAATTTATTTTTCATAATAGTGATAGTTTCCCTTTATAAATAAACCATTAATTAAAAAACTCAAATTTTAAATATAAACCCATGTTTAAAAAATATTATTAATCCCTTTTTAAATTGAAAAAAAAATGTAACCAAAATAAAAATAATAATATAACCTATGTTTTAACTCCCCAAATATATAATCCATAATATATATCCCAAAATATAAGTAGTGAAATAAACCATATTTTTTTTAAAATGTTAGAATGAAATACATGAAATTTATCTCCATTTATTTTTTTAAATTATTAATCCCTTACATTCATATTATTATCCTTATTAATTTAATTTAATCAAAACCTAATCTTAAATCCCTAAATATTAAATAAAATCAAATTTTAATTAATTAATTTATCCTTAACCCTATGTAAATTAATTTTAATTACCCAGAATTATCCCAATGACAAATTAATGATAAAATCGTAAAAATAATTTTAAAAACCTAACAGCGAGAGACAAAGAAAACCGCCCTCGCCCCTTTTATCGATACAAGACTTTTCCCTTTGTTAATTAATAAAATAAAATAAATAAATATCATTTGATATAAGTGACAGTGAATCAATCCTGTTTTCATTTCTTCACACTCAGTCTGCACTAAAAGAAAAACAGAAATAAACCCTGATCTTCATCTATCTCACCCTTCATTTCATACTTCCAAACAACAACCCAATATTCCCAACGACATAAATCAAATCCACCCATAATATTTGTGTATTATAATTTTATCAATTAAGCCATCTTAATTAATAATTTATGCAATTTTCATTAGCGTCTTTCCTATTTTAGCTTATCACTAAAATAATAATTTACTCTTGGATATACACTTTAAAAAAGTCAGAGCAAAACTTGTGCATAATAAATAGTAAAAAATTAAAATTTTTGGAAAAAAACAACTAACAAATCGTCGCTCATTTGTATCTTCTACAACATATTTATAATTATCTAGGTCAAATACTTTATAAATCAAAATTCTTTGGTAATCTCATTATATTTCTTCATTTTTTTAGATGGATTGCCAAAGGGTTTGAATTTATGAAATATGATAACTTAGAAAGAGAATTTAATAGGATTGAGCCCAACAACTATATTTATATAAGGAAGTAAAGTTTGTTGTGTATTTTCAAAAATTCAAGGAATAAGTTTTGTGTCGATTAAAAAATTTAAGGAGTTTTTGTATTTGAGTTATCTCATATATAGTTTATTGTTATAACTTTTCGAGTTAAAGGTAAATATATTAAAAAAATATCTACTTAATATAAATTTAAAATTATCATAATGACAATCTTAGATAAAATCCTATTATTTTGATGATGTGTCTCATCCTCACAAATTTTTTCCAATTAAATAAATTATTAAATCTCCCAATTAAAAAAAATATTTGTCAACATAATATTAATTATTAAAAAATATCTCATGGTAGAGACTCACCGGCTCAAAAAATTTAGTCGCCATCATATTTTTAAGGAAAATAAAAGATAAACCAAAACCCTAGGTAGAGACACTAGGTAAGGAGTCGGTTAAGCGGGAGGAAGGTGTTAGGCACCCCTCACTTCTATTATACCTAATAGGGTCCTCTTAGGCTTTTTGGCATAGGTTGTTTGTATTAATCTCATGTTTATAAATTCCAAGAAAATACCAAATAAATAAATCAAAAAACTCTAATTTTTATCCCTTATTGTACTCGCTAGGGTTTTATAACCCTATTCAAATGTACCTTCAAATTGAAGGATCATAGCCATCGTAGTTCCATTTCACCTATCCCCTATTTTTAATCCTTTATTTATGCCCTCGGAATTTTGAGCTCTATCCCATTATATCCCTAATTCATCCCTTAAATACCCCTTATGTCATGAAAATTTTCCTTTAAATACCTTATAATATAAGATAAACATTAACCCCAATAAATAAATAAATAAATTTAATTTATTTTTCATAATAGTGATAGTTTCCCTTTATAAATAAACCATTAATTAAAAAACTCAAATTTTAAATATAAACCCATGTTTAAAAAATATTATTAATCCCTTTTTAAATTGAAAAAAAAATGTAACCAAAATAAAAATAATAATATAACCTATGTTTTAACTCCCCAAATATATAATCCATAATATATATCCCAAAATATAAGTAGTGAAATAAACCATATTTTTTTTAAAATGTTAGAATGAAATACATGAAATTTATCTCCATTTATTTTTTTAAATTATTAATCCCTTACATTCATATTATTATCCTTATTAATTTAATTTAATCAAAACCTAATCTTAAATCCCTAAATATTAAATAAAATCAAATTTTAATTAATTAATTTATCCTTAACCCTATGTAAATTAATTTTAATTACCCAGAATTATCCCAATGACAAATTAATGATAAAATCGTAAAAATAATTTTAAAAACCTAACAGCGAGAGACAAAGAAAACCGCCCTCGCCCCTTTTATCGATACAAGACTTTTCCCTTTGTTAATTAATAAAATAAAATAAATAAATATCATTTGATATAAGTGACAGTGAATCAATCCTGTTTTCATTTCTTCACACTCAGTCTGCACTAAAAGAAAAACAGAAATAAACCCTGATCTTCATCTATCTCACCCTTCATTTCATACTTCCAAACAACAACCCAATATTCCCAACGACATAAATCAAATCCACCCATAATATTTGTGTATTATAATTTTATCAATTAAGCCATCTTAATTAATAATTTATGCAATTTTCATTAGCGTCTTTCCTATTTTAGCTTATCACTAAAATAATAATTTACTCTTGGATATACACTTTAAAAAAGTCAGAGCAAAACTTGTGCATAATAAATAGTAAAAAATTAAAATTTTTGGAAAAAAACAACTAACAAATCGTCGCTCATTTGTATCTTCTACAACATATTTATAATTATCTAGGTCAAATACTTTATAAATCAAAATTCTTTGGTAATCTCATTATATTTCTTCATTTTTTTAGATGGATTGCCAAAGGGTTTGAATTTATGAAATATGATAACTTAGAAAGAGAATTTAATAGGATTGAGCCCAACAACTATATTTATATAAGGAAGTAAAGTTTGTTGTGTATTTTCAAAAATTCAAGGAATAAGTTTTGTGTCGATTAAAAAATTTAAGGAGTTTTTGTATTTGAGTTATCTCATATATAGTTTATTGTTATAACTTTTCGAGTTAAAGGTAAATATATTAAAAAAATATCTACTTAATATAAATTTAAAATTATCATAATGACAATCTTAGATAAAATCCTATTATTTTGATGATGTGTCTCATCCTCACAAATTTTTTCCAATTAAATAAATTATTAAATCTCCCAATTAAAAAAAATATTTGTCAACATAATATTAATTATTAAAAAATATCTCATGGTAGAGACTCACCGGCTCAAAAAATTTAGTCGCCATCATATTTTTAAGGAAAATAAAAGATAAACCAAAACCCTAGGTAGAGACACTAGGTAAGGAGTCGGTTAAGCGGGAGGAAGGTGTTAGGCACCCCTCACTTCTATTATACCTAATAGGGTCCTCTTAGGCTTTTTGGCATAGGTTGTTTGTATTAATCTCATGTTTATAAATTCCAAGAAAATACCAAATAAATAAATCAAAAAACTCTAATTTTTATCCCTTATTGTACTCGCTAGGGTTTTATAACCCTATTCAAATGTACCTTCAAATTGAAGGATCATAGCCATCGTAGTTCCATTTCACCTATCCCCTATTTTTAATCCTTTATTTATGCCCTCGGAATTTTGAGCTCTATCCCATTATATCCCTAATTCATCCCTTAAATACCCCTTATGTCATGAAAATTTTCCTTTAAATACCTTATAATATAAGATAAACATTAACCCCAATAAATAAATAAATAAATTTAATTTATTTTTCATAATAGTGATAGTTTCCCTTTATAAATAAACCATTAATTAAAAAACTCAAATTTTAAATATAAACCCATGTTTAAAAAATATTATTAATCCCTTTTTAAATTGAAAAAAAAATGTAACCAAAATAAAAATAATAATATAACCTATGTTTTAACTCCCCAAATATATAATCCATAATATATATCCCAAAATATAAGTAGTGAAATAAACCATATTTTTTTTAAAATGTTAGAATGAAATACATGAAATTTATCTCCATTTATTTTTTTAAATTATTAATCCCTTACATTCATATTATTATCCTTATTAATTTAATTTAATCAAAACCTAATCTTAAATCCCTAAATATTAAATAAAATCAAATTTTAATTAATTAATTTATCCTTAACCCTATGTAAATTAATTTTAATTACCCAGAATTATCCCAATGACAAATTAATGATAAAATCGTAAAAATAATTTTAAAAACCTAACAGCGAGAGACAAAGAAAACCGCCCTCGCCCCTTTTATCGATACAAGACTTTTCCCTTTGTTAATTAATAAAATAAAATAAATAAATATCATTTGATATAAGTGACAGTGAATCAATCCTGTTTTCATTTCTTCACACTCAGTCTGCACTAAAAGAAAAACAGAAATAAACCCTGATCTTCATCTATCTCACCCTTCATTTCATACTTCCAAACAACAACCCAATATTCCCAACGACATAAATCAAATCCACCCATAATATTTGTGTATTATAATTTTATCAATTAAGCCATCTTAATTAATAATTTATGCAATTTTCATTAGCGTCTTTCCTATTTTAGCTTATCACTAAAATAATAATTTACTCTTGGATATACACTTTAAAAAAGTCAGAGCAAAACTTGTGCATAATAAATAGTAAAAAATTAAAATTTTTGGAAAAAAACAACTAACAAATCGTCGCTCATTTGTATCTTCTACAACATATTTATAATTATCTAGGTCAAATACTTTATAAATCAAAATTCTTTGGTAATCTCATTATATTTCTTCATTTTTTTAGATGGATTGCCAAAGGGTTTGAATTTATGAAATATGATAACTTAGAAAGAGAATTTAATAGGATTGAGCCCAACAACTATATTTATATAAGGAAGTAAAGTTTGTTGTGTATTTTCAAAAATTCAAGGAATAAGTTTTGTGTCGATTAAAAAATTTAAGGAGTTTTTTTATTTGAGTTATCTCATATATAGTTTATTGTTATAACTTTTCGAGTTAAAGGTAAATATATTAAAAAAATATCTACTTAATATAAATTTAAACTTATCATAATGACAATCTTAGATAAAATCCTATTATTTTGATGATGTGTCTCATCCTCACAAATTTTTTCCAATTAAATAAATTATTAAATCTCCCAATTAAAAAAAATATTTGTCAACATAATATTAATTATTAAAAAATATCTCATGGTAGAGACTCACCGGCTCAAAAAATTTAGTCGCCATCATATTTTTAAGGAAAATAAAAGATAAACCAAAACCCTAGGTAGAGACACTAGGTAAGGAGTCGGTTAAGCGGGAGGAAAGTGTTAGGCACCCCTCACTTCTATTATACCTAATAGGGTCCTCTTAGGCTTTTTGGCATAGGTTGTTTGTATTAATCTCATGTTTATAAATTCCAAGAAAATACCAAATAAATAAATCAAAAAACTCTAATTTTTATCCCTTATTGTACTCGCTAGGGTTTTATAACCCTATTCAAATGTACCTTCAAATTGAAGGATCATAGCCATCGTAGTTCCATTTCACCTATCCCCTATTTTTAATCCTTTATTTATGCCCTCGGAATTTTGAGCTCTATCCCATTATATCCCTAATTCATCCCTTAAATACCCCTTATGTCATGAAAATTTTCCTTTAAATACCTTATAATATAAGATAAACATTAACCCCAATAAATAAATAAATAAATTTAATTTATTTTTCATAATAGTGATAGTTTCCCTTTATAAATAAACCATTAATTAAAAAACTCAAATTTTAAATATAAACCCATGTTTAAAAAATATTATTAATCCCTTTTTAAATTGAAAAAAAAATGTAACCAAAATAAAAATAATAATATAACCTATGTTTTAAGTCCCCAAATATATAATCCATAATATATATCCAAAAATATAAGTAGTGAAATAAACCATATTTTTTTTAAAATGTTAGAATGAAATACATGAAATTTATCTCCATTTATTTTTTTAAATTATTAATCCCTTACATTCATATTATTATCCTTATTAATTTAATTTAATCAAAACCTAATCTTAAATCCCTAAATATTAAATAAAATCAAATTTTAATTAATTAATTTATCCTTAACCCTATGTAAATTAATTTTAATTACCCAGAATTATCCCAATGACAAATTAATGATAAAATCGTAAAAATAATTTTAAAAACCTAACAGCGAGAGACAAAGAAAACCGCCCTCGCCCCTTTTATCGATACAAGACTTTTCCCTTTGTTAATTAATAAAATAAAATAAATACATATCATTTGATATAAGTGACAGTGAATCAATCCTGTTTTCATTTCTTCACACTCAGTCTGCACTAAAAGAAAAACAGAAATAAACCCTGATCTTCATCTATCTCACCCTTCATTTCATACTTCCAAACAACAACCCAATATTCCCAACGACATAAATCAAATCCACCCATAATATTTGTGTATTATAATTTTATCAATTAAGCCATCTTAATTAATAATTTATGCAATTTTCATTAGCGTCTTTCCTATTTTAGCTTATCATAAAATAATAATTTACTCTTGGATATACACTTTAAAAAAGTCAGAGCAAAACTTGTGCATAATAAATAGTAAAAAATTAAAATTTTTGGAAAAAAACAACTAACAAATCGTCGCTCATTTGTATCTTCTACAACATATTTATAATTATCTAGGTCAAATACTTTATAAATCAAAATTCTTTGGTAATCTCATTATATTTCTTCATTTTTTTAGATGGATTGCCAAAGGGTTTGAATTTATGAAATATGATAACTTAGAAAGAGAATTTAATAGGATTGAGCCCAACAACTATATTTATATAAGGAAGTAAAGTTTGTTGTGTATTTTCAAAAATTCAAGGAATAAGTTTTTTGTCGATTAAAAAATTTAAGGAGTTTTTGTATTTGAGTTATCTCATATATAGTTTATTGTTATAACTTTTCGAGTTAAAGGTAAATATATTAAAAAAATATCTACTTAATATAAATTTAAACTTATCATAATGACAATCTTAGATAAAATCCTATTATTTTGATGATGTGTCTCATCCTCACAAATTTTTTCCAATTAAATAAATTATTAAATCTCCCAATTAAAAAAAATATTTGTCAACATAATATTAATTATTAAAAAATATCTCATGGTAGAGACTCACCGGCTCAAAAAATTTAGTCGCCATCATATTTTTAAGGAAAATAAAAGATAAACCAAAACCCTAGGTAGAGACACTAGGTAAGGAGTCGGTTAAGCGGGAGGAAGGTGTTAGGCACCCCTCACTTCTATTATACCTAATAGGGTCCTCTTAGGCTTTTTGGCATAGGTTGTTTGTATTAATCTCATGTTTATAAATTCCAAGAAAATACCAAATAAATAAATCAAAAAACTCTAATTTTTATCCCTTATTGTACTCGCTTGGGTTTTATAACCCTATTCATATGTACCCTCAAATTGAAGGATCATAGCCATCGTAGTTCCATTTCACCAATCCCCTATTTTTAATCCTTTATTTATGCCCTCAGAATTTTGAGCTCTATCCTATTATATCCCTAATTCATCCCTTAAATACCCCTTATGTCATGAAAATTTTCCTTTAAATACCTTATAATATAAGATAAACGTTAACCCCAATAAATAAATAAATAAATTTAATTTATTTTTCATAATAGTGATAGTTTCCCTTTATAAATAAACCATTAATTAAAAAACTCAAATTTTAAATATAAACCCATGTTTAAAAAATATTATTAATCCCTTTTTAAATTGAAAAAAAATGTAACCAAAATAAAAATAATAATATAACCTATGTTTTAAGTCCCCAAATATATAATCCATAATATATATCCCAAAATATAAGTAGTGAAATAAACCATATTTTTTTTAAAATGTTAGAATGAAATACATGAAATTTATCTCCATTTATTTTTTTAAATTATTAATCCCTTACATTCATATTATTATCCTTATTAATTTAATTTAATCAAAACCTAATCTTAAATCCCTAAATATTAAATAAAATCAAATTTTAATTAATTAATTTATCCTTAACCCTATGTTAATTAATTTTAATTACCTAGAATTATCCCAATGACAAATTAATGATAAAATCGTAAAAATAATTTAAAAAACCTAACAGCGAGAGACAAAGAAAACCGCCCTCCCCCCTTTTATCGATACAAGACTTTTCCCTTTTTTAATTAATAAAATAAATAAATAAATATCATTTGATATAAGTGACAGTGAATCAATCCTGTTTTCATTTCTTCACACTCAGTCTGCACTAAAAGAAAAACATAAATAAACCCTGATCTTCATCTATCTCACCCTTCATTTCATACTTCCAAACAACAACCAAATATTCCCAACGACATAAATCAAATCCACCCATAATATTTGTGTGTTATAATTTTATCAATTAAGCCATCTTAATTAATAATTTATTCAATTTTCATTAGCGTCTTTCCTATTTTAGCTTATCACTAAAATAATAATTTACTCTTGGATATACACTTTAAAAAAGTCAGAGCAAAACTTGTGCAAAATAAATAGTAAAAAATTAAAATTTTTGAAAAAAAACAACTAACAAATCTTCGCTCATTTGAATCTTCTACAACATATTTATAATTATCTAGGTCAAATACTTTATAAATCAAAATCCTTTGGTAATCTCATTGTATTTCTTCATTTTTTTAAATGGATTGCCAAATGGTTTGGATTTATGAAATATGATAACTTAGAAAGAGAATTTAATAGGATTGAGCCCAACAATTATATTTATATAAGGAAGTAAAGTTTGTTGTGTATTTTCAAAAATTCAAGGAATACGTTTTGTGTCGATTAAAAAATTTAAGGAGTTTTTGTATTTGAGTTATCTCATATATAGTTTATTGTTATAACTTTTCGAGTTAAAGGTAAATATATTAAAAAAATATCTACTTAATATAAATTTAAAATTATCATAATGACAATCTTAGATAAAATCCTATTATTTTGATGATGTGTCTCATCCTCACAAATTTTTTCCAATTAAATAAATTATTAAATCTCCCAATTAAAAAAAAATTTCTCAACATAATATTAATTATTAAAAAATATCTCATGGTAGAGACTCACCGGCTCAAAAAATTTAGTCGCCATCATATTTTTAAGGAAAATAAAAGATAAACCAAAACCCTAGGTAGAGACACTAGGTAAGGAGTCGGTTAAGCGGGAGGAAGGTTTTAGGCACCCCTCACTTCTATTATACCTAATAGGGTCCTCTTAGGCTTTTTGGCATAGGTTGTTTGTATTAATCTCATGTTTATAAATTCCAAGAAAATACCAAATAAATAAATCAAAAAACTCTAATTTTTATCCCTTATTGTACTCGCTTGGGTTTTATAACCCTATTCATATGTACCCTCAAATTGAAGGATCATAGCCATCGTAGTTCCATTTCACCAATCCCCTATTTTTAATCCTTTATTTATGCCCTCAGAATTTTGAGCTCTATCCCATTATATCCCTAATTCATCCCTTAAATACCCCTTATGTCATGAAAATTTTCCTTTAAATACCTTATAATATAAGATAAAAGTTAACCCCAATAAATAAATAAATAAATTTAATTTATTTTTCATAATAGTGATAGTTTCCCTTTATAAATAAACCATTAATTAAAAAACTCAAATTTTAAATTTAAACCCATGTTTAAACAATATTATTAATCCCTTTTTAAATTGAAAAAAAAATGTAACCAAAATAAAAATAATAATATAACCTATGTTTTAAGTCCCCAGATATATAATCCATAATATATATCCCAAAATATAAGTAGTGAAATAAACCATATTTTTTTTAAAATGTTAGAATGAAATACATGAAATTTATCTCCATTTATTTTTTTAAATTATTAATCCCTTACATTCATATTATTATCCTTATTAATTTAATTTAATCAAAACCTAATCTTAAATCCCTAAATATTAAATAAAATCAAATTTTAATTAATTTATTTATCCTTAACCCTATGTAAATTAATTTTAATTACCTAGAATTATCCATATGACAAATTAATGATAAAATCGTAAAAATAATTTAAAAAACCTAACAGCGAGAGACAAAGAAAACCGCCCTCCCCCCTTTTATCGATACAAGACTTTTCCCTTTTTTAATTAATAAAATAAAATAAATAAATATCATTTGATATAAGTGACAGTGAATCAATCCTGTTTTCATTTCTTCACACTCAGTCTGCACTAAAAGAAAAACAGAAATAAACCCTGATCTTCATCTATCTCACCCTTCATTTCATACTTCCAAACAACAACCCAAATTCCTAACGACATAAATCAAATCCACCCATAATATTTGTGTGTTATAATTTTATCAATTAAGCCATCTTAATTAATAATTTATGCAATTTTCATTAGCGTCTTTCCTATTTTAGCTTATCACTAAAATAATAATTTACTCTTGGATATACACTTTAAAAAAGTCAGAGCAAAACTTGTGCAAAATAAATAGTAAAAAATTAAAATTTTTGAAAAAAAACAACTAACAAATCGTCGCTCATTTGAATCTTCTACAACATATTTATAATTATCTAGGTCAAATTCTTTATAAATCAAAATCCTTTGGTAATCTCATTATATTTCTTCATTTTATTAAATGGATTTCCAAAGGGTTTGGATTTATGAAATATGATAACTTAGAAAGAGAATTTAATAGGATTGAACCCAACAACTATATTTATATAAGGAAGTAAAGTTTGTTGTGTATTTTAAAAAATTCAAGGAATACGTTTTGTGTCGATTAAAAAATTTAAGGAGTTTTTGTATTTGAGTTATCTCATATATAGTTTATTGTTATAACTTTTCGAATTAATGGTAAATATATTAAAAAAATATCTACTTAATATAAATTTAAAATTATCATAATAACAATCTTAGATAAAATCCTATTATTTTGATGATGTGTCTCATCCTCACAAATTTTTTCCAATTAAATAAATTATTAAATCACCCAATTAAAAAAAATATTTGTCAACATAATATTAATTATTAAATAATATCTCATGGTAGAGACTCACCGGCTCAAAAAATTTAGTCGCCATCATATTTTTAAGGAAAATAAAAGATAAACCAAAACCCTAGGTAGAGACACTGGGTAAGGAGTCGGTTAAGCAGGAGGAAGGTGTTAGGCACCCCTCACTTCTATTATACCTAATAGGGTCCTCTTAGGCTTTTTGGCATAGGTTGTTTGTATTAATCTCATGTTTATAAATTCCAATAAAATACCAAATAAATAAATCAAAGAACTCTAATTTTTATCCCTTATTGTACTCGCTTGGGTTTTATAACCCTATTCATATGTACCCTCAAATTGAAGGATCATAGCCATCGTAGTTCCATTTCACCAATCCCCTATTTTTAATCCTTTATTTATGCCCTCAGAATTTTGAGCTCTATCCCATTATATCCCTAATTCATCCCTTAAATACCCCTTATGTCATGAAAATTTTCCTTTAAATACCTTATAATATAAGATAAACGTTAACCCCAATAAATAAATAAATAAATTTAATTTATTTTTCATAATAGTGATAGTTTCCCTTTATAAATAAACCATTAATTAAAAAACTCAAATTTTAAATTTAAACCCATGTTTAAACAATATTATTAATCCCTTTTTAAATTGAAAAAAAAATGTAACCAAAATAAAAATAATAATATAACCTATGTTTTAAGTCCCCAGATATATAATCCATAATATATATCCCAAAATATAAGTAGTGAAATAAACCATATTTTTTTTAAAATGTTAGAATGAAATACATGAAATTTATCTCCATTTATTTTTTTAAATTATTAATCCCTTACATTCATATTATTATCCTTATTAATTTAATTTAATCAAAACCTAATCTTAAATCCCTAAATATTAAATAAAATCAAATTTTAATTAATTAATTTATCCTTAACCCTATGTAAATTAATTTTAATTACCTAGAATTACCCATATGACAAATTAATGATAAAATCGTAAAAATAATTTAAAAAACCTAACAGCGAGAGACAAAGAAAACCACCCTCCCCCCTTTTATCGACACAAGACTTTTCCCTTTTTTAATTAATAAAATAAAATAAATAAATATCATTTGATATAAGTGATAGTGAATCAATCCTGTTTTCATTTCTTCACACTCAGTCTGCACTAAAAGAAAAACAGAAATAAACCCTGATCTTCATCTATCTCACCCTTCATTTCATACTTCCAAACAAAAACCCAAATTCCGAACGACATAAATCAAATCCACCCATAATATTTGTGTGTTATAATTTTATCAATTAAGCCATCTTAATTAATAATTTATGCAATTTTCATTAGCGTCTTTCCTATTTTAGCTTATCACTAAAATAATAATTTACTCTTGGATATACACTTTAAAAAAGTCAGAGCAAAACTTGTGCAAAATAAATAGTAAAAAATTAAAATTTTTGAAAAAAAACAACTAACAAATCGTCGCTCATTTGAATCTTCTACAACATATTTATAATTATCTAGGTCAAATTATTTATAAATCAAAATCCTTTGGTAATCTCATTATATTTCTTCATTTTATTAAATGGATTGCCAAAGGGTTTGGATTTATGAAATATGATAACTTAGAAAGAGAATTTAATAGGATTGAACCCAACAACTATATTTATATAAGGAATTAAAGTTTGTTGTGTATTTTAAAAAATTCAAGGAATACGTTTTGTGTCGATTAAAAAATTTAAGGAGTTTTTGTATTTGAGTTATCTCATATATAGTTTATTGTTATAACTTTTCGAATTAATGGTAAATATATTAAAAAAATATCTACTTAATATAAATTTAAAATTATCATAATGACAATCTTAGATAAAATCCTATTATTTTGATGATGTGTCTCATCCTCACAAATTTTTTCCAATTAAATAAATTATTAAATCTCCCAATTAAATAAAATATTTGTCAACATAATATTAATTATTAAAAAATATCTCATGGTAGAGACTCACCGACTCAAAAAATTTAGTCGCCATCATATTTTTAAGGAAAATAATAGATAAACCAAAACCCTAGGTAGAGACACTAGGTAAGGAGTCGGTTAAGCGGGAGGAAGGTGTTAGGCACCCCTCACTTCTATTATACCTAATAGGGTCCTCTTAAGCGTTTTGGCATAGGTTGTTTGTATTAATTCCATGTTTATAAATTCCAAGAAAATACCAAATAAATAAATCAAAAAACTCTAATTTTTATCCCTTATTGTACTCGCTAGGGTTTTATAACCCTATTCATATGTACCCTCAAATTGAAGGATCATAGCCATCGTAGTTCCATTTCACATATCCCCTATATTTAATCCTTTATTTATGCCCTCAGAATTTTGAGCTCTATCCCATTATATCCCTAATTCATCCCTTAAATACCCCTTATGTCATGAAAATTTTCCTTTAAATACCTTATAATATAAGATAAACGTTAACCCCAATAAATAAATAAATAAATTTAATTTATTTTTCATAATAGTGATAGTTTCCCTTTATAAATAAACCATTAATTAAAAAACTCAAATTTTAAATATAACCCATGTTTAAAAAATATTATTAATCCCTTTTTAAATTGAAAAAAAAAAATGTAACCAAAATAAAAATAATAATATAACCTATGTTTTAAGTCCCCAAATATATAATCCATAATATATATCCCAAAATATAAGTAGTGAAATAAACCATATTTTTTTTAAAATGTTAGAATGAAATACATGAAATTTATCTCCATTTATTTTTTTAAATTATTAATCCTTTACATTCATATTATTATCCTTATTAATTTAATTTAATCAAAACTTAATCTTAAATCCCTAAATATTAAATAAAATCTAATTTTAATTAATTAATTTATCCTTAACCCTATGTAAATTAATTTTAATTACCTAGAATTATCCCAATGACAAATTAATGATAAAATCGTAAAAATAATTTAAAAAACCTAACAGCGAGAGACAAAGAAAATCGCCCTCCCCCCTTTTATCGATACAAGACTTTTCCCTTTTTTAATTAATAAAATAAAATAAATAAATATCATTTGATATAAGTGACAGTGAATCAATCCTGTTTTCAATTCTTCACACTCAGTCTGCACTAAAAGAAAAACAGAAATAAACCCTGATCTTCTTCTATCTCACCCTTCATTTCATACTTCGAAACAACAACCCAATATTCCCAACGACATAAATCAAATCCACCCATAATATTTGTGTATTATAATTTTATCAATTAAGCCATCTTAATTAATAATTTATGCAATTTTCATTAGCGTCTTTCCTATTTTAGCTTATCACTAAAGTAATAATTTACTCTTGGATATACACTTTAAAAAAGTCAGAGCAAAACTTGTGCAAAATAAATAGTAAAAAATTAAAAATTTTGAAAAAAAACAACTAACAAATCGTCGCTCATTTGAATCTTCTACAACATATTTATAATTATCTAGGTCAAATACTTTATAAATCAAAATCCATTGGTAATCTCATTATATTTCTTCATTTTTTTTAAATGGATTGCCAAAGGGTTTGGATTTATGAAATATGATAACTTAGAAAGAGAATTTAATAGGATTGAGCCCAACAACTATATTTATATAAGGAAGTAAAGTTTGTTGTGTATTTTCAAAAATTCAAGGAATAAGTTTTGTGTCGATTAAAAAATTTAAGGAGTTTTTGTATTTGAGTTATCTCATATATAGTTTATTGTTATAACTTTTCGAGTTAAAGGTAAATATATTAAAAAAATATCTACTTAATATAAATTTAAAATTATCATAATGGCAATCTTAGATAAAATCCTATTATTTTGATGATGTGTCTCATCCTCACAAATTTTTTCCAATTAAATAAATTATTAAATCTCCCAATTAAAAAAAATATTTGTCAACATAATATTAATTATTAAAAAATATCTCATGGTAGAGACTCACCGGCTCAAAAAATTTAGTCGCCATTGTAAACACACCAAATTTGCCCTCACCCATCCACACTATGGCTTGTGATCTTTTCATATGCATAAGTTCAATCATGGCTTCTCATATTGCATATTTGCTTCACTGCATTGTTTCTAAGTCATCTGCATCTAGGGTTTGTGATCTGAGCCATCCCTGAGCCATTTGAGCCACTCCAAAGGTCTTCAATCACTTCAAAGGGATCCATGTGTGTTCAAGCATCATATTATATCCTCTCAAGATCAAAGAAGTCAAATAATCACAAGAACTGAGGAAGGCATGGAAGTAGAGCCAGGCTTAACTGCACAGATGACCTAAAATTAGGGTTTTGGTTTCAGAGGCCATAACTCCAAGTTTTTTGGTCATTCTTGTTTCTATTGGTCTCTATATGGTATAGGGATCATACATATCAATTTTCATGAAGAAATTCCATGGGGAAGGCATCTGATCAAGAGTTGACTTCTTGAGCAAGTCAGTGTAAAATCAGGGAATCTGAGGCCCCCAATGACCCAACCAAAGGGTTTTCTCCATCATTTTGAATGTGTATGATCTTTATTTGATCATAGAAGATGTTAAAAGTTCACAAAATTGAAGAATTTCAAGCCATTTGCAAAATTGCCTTTTTGGGAAAGTGACTTGTAATGGAAACTTGCCATTTTGGGAAAGTTTTTCAACCCTTTCTTTTTGATTCAAAAATGCTTCAAATGAGAAAACTTTGGTCATGAAAGTTGTAGAATGGATCCTCCCATTTTCAAAAAGTACAAGAACTCATTCTAATTCATTTTGGATCAAAAGTTATGGCCTTGCAAAGTTGGATAAAATCATTGAAATTTCACTTTTGCACAAAATGGAAAACTTGCAAATCCTCATGGCAAGCCTTTATGTGATTTTAATGTGACCTCTAATCATCATACAAATACAATACATGACCTAAAAATCAGTTTGGCCCAAGGGATTTCCCATTTCTATGCCTTGAGTTTCAAGTAACCATAAGCCATTCATCATGAAAGTGCAAAGAGGGATTTCTTGCAAAATGATTCTCAAAGGGATTGTATGATCTCTAGCTGGTCTCAAGACATTGCTATAACCTCATGAGGCATCTCACACCAAAAATTCAGCAATACTTATCCCATGATCATGGCCAAAAATCATGAAATGCAACAAGTTGCCAAATTGCAAAAACACTTCAAACTTCTGATCTAATGCATACAACTGTCTTCATCTTGATCCTAGGGTCTTCCTTGACTCATGCTGAGGCAGGACAAGCCTTAAGATTTCCTCTGCCATGGCCCATACTCTCAAGGACACATATTTGACTTTTTGGCCAAAACTCTCATACTTTTGGAATAGTGTTTTGCAGCCATTCAGAACCTACCACATATTATATTCAAACAATATGGGAGAGATAAGTGCAAGCATTAGGGCCTGAAAACAAACATAACCTCAGATTCACAAATTGGTGCACAAATTTGTTCTCTTCGAAACTCCCTCAAAACTTAACAAAATCCAGAAATTTCTTCACCCACAAACCACAAATCACTCATAGAACAAGAAGCACCCCCTGAAACAGCATGAATCACCACACATAGAGACCTTCATTTCTGCTACACCAGAACCAAACAGTCACAACCAGCCTCTCTCAAAGCATTCTAAGCTTCATTCCATCATCAGGAGCATCAAGGGAGAAGGATTGCACAAAGCTTGAGGCCAGAAAGCTCGAAATCAGAGAAGCTTCATCTCAGGTAACATGAAGAACTTTTTTCCCAGAAACTGATTTTTAAGTTCTTTTATGATGTTATGTCTTCTCCTGATCATGAATATGTGTTTATTTTCTGAAATGGTGAAGAAACCAGCATGTATGGTATCTCTGAACATTTGCCCGTATTTTGTGTTTTGCTTCGATTCAGGCTTGTGAGTGAAAATAAATGGATTTGAGATGAGGGGTTAGGTTTAGATTGATGAGAGGATTGTTTTGGTGGAAGAAATTTCATGTTTAGTGACCTGTAGAAGATTCTAGGGTTTATGCTCGCCGGAGAAGATGACCGGAACCACTGTTCCGGTCACCTGAATGTCATTTTCCCTAATTGTGATTAATTAGCAACTTTGAATTCTGTCCCTAGGATCCTCTTTCCCGCGCGCGTGTGAATGGCTCAGATGGCCCATTAAACCCTAATCAGCATTTAATTAACTTAAACTAGGATTAATTAATTATTAAATAAAAATTAGCCAGGTTTGAACCTGGGCCGTTGGATTACGCGCCAAGTCAACCCCCTCAAACCCAGATCAAATCCTGGCCTTTCTTCTGGATTACTTTTCATTATTTTCATTTTAATTTCATTTTCTTTTCATTTTATTTATACGAATTTTAAAAAATAGCAAAACACATTTAAAAATTATGAAAATTTTTGTCAAACATTTCATTAATTTTTAAAACCCAAAAATATTTTTATTTTTATTTTTTGCATAAAAAATTATTTTTAAATCATTTAAATGTTTATTTTTAATTAATTAATGAAAATTAATTAATTAAAAATGCATTTAGGTATTTAAAAATCACCAAAAAATTCACATTGCATTTAGAAACATTTAGAAACATTATCCAACTCCCAAACCAAATTTCTTTTTTGTTCTTGATGCCTTTTGATCATTTTCATTGGAATTAAATTCATTTTAAGGCAATATTTTGGTTCAAACTTTGAAAAGTTCATTCTGCCTAACCATTGAGAGTTGGATGATGATTCTTCTTGCATTGCATCCTCTATAGCATGCAGTTTATAGGATAAAATATGTTTGAATTGATCTTGCATTTTCAATTTGTTTTGCATTTTTCTTGATGAGGTACCTTAAAACCCTATTAATCTTAGGAAATTCATAACTTGCCCTAGGTTAAGAGTTGGATCCCCTCCTTTGGGAAGTGAGCTTGTATAGGTTTAGGGTATCTTTGATTTCATTTTCAATTTTTTATCATGTCATTTGCTTCTGGTTTTGAATTTTTGCATTGCATGATGCATGTAACCCTAATTTGTGCCTTCCTTTGCATCCATTTTTTATTTGCTTGCATCCAATGACTTGCCATGACATTTTGTGCATCCACATGATTCATAATACATCTTAGGACATATTATAATCATGTTTGATCATTGCATCCTTCATTTGCCATGTGATATGTCCTTTGCATTCCATAACTTTTCATGTACATTCATGGTTCAAAGCATGCTCCATCTGCATCCTTATGCTTGTTTGATCATTCCCATGTCTTGCCTCATGTTTGTATCATCTCTTAGCATCATTGACATCATGTAAATGCTTCTGACTTTGGTTTGCATCATGACATTTCATCTCATTTGCATTGCATTTCATTTCTTTGCTAACTTTTCAGGTGGTAAGTAATTTGAGAAGTGAATTTGCCTTCACTTCTCACAATCTCTTCTCATTTCTCTTGCATCATTGCTGCATTTTATCTTGTGTATTAGAGTGATCTTGCTCATTCCTGTTCATCTCTTACTTTCTTTCTTCAAGCAACTTGTCTTCTTAAGTGAAGCAAGTTGTTTTGCTTCTCTTTGCTTCTTGCTCCTTTCATCTGCTTCCTTCCTGGTGGTTTCTCTGAAGATCTTTTTGCAAACCTCATTAACCCTAGGGATAACCAAGAATGATAATAATTAGGGTTTGATTAGTCCCCCATTTAGCTTTTACCTTTGTGTCATCTTTGAGTGTTTTCTTCTTATCTCATAATCAAGGGCTAAACCCTAAAGGCTTTAAGGCTTTGTGATTAAGCTTATGCCTGCATCCTTCTATTAGGATGGAGTGTATAACTTTAATCCTAAGTGTTAAACCCTTAATGTGTTTAAACCCTTTAATCAATTCACTTAATAATCATCAAGACATCAAGCTTGTAACTTGGGCCTCGCATTAGGGTTCCAATTCTTCCTTAATTGGTTAAGAAGGACTAACCCTAGTGTTAATGGACAAGTCCCCCTCAAGTTGTCTTACAAACCATAAAATCCACTTCTTAATCTTATCATTAACTAAAATACACTTTAATAAAGGCTTTGTTTTGTCATGAGGTTAATCCCTAATCATGGATTAAGTTGAGGAGCCTTCCTCAGTTTAAATGTTCTCATCTATTATCCTTCTATTAGGATGGTGTAATGAGTCCATTAAATACTTGATTATGGCTTAATCTCATTACTCAACACTAAAAAAAAACTCCAAAAACATCTAAATAAATATAAGTAGGTTAATGATCTTAATCCTACATCATGGTGATTAAGTGTGAGGTGCTTACTTCACACTTAAGGTATTCTCATTACCCCTAATCAGAGGGAAGATGTGATGAGTTTGCTAACCCTTGGTTTAGGCTTAAGCTCATTTTCTTATGACAAATTCCAAAAGCAATAAAAGATTGAAAACACAAAAACAAACAATAATCGTCTCCTCCGGGATTCTTTTCTCATCTCATTCACTCACAAACGAGAACTTGCTTCTTCCGTCTAATGCAAGACAGTTTGCACCTGAGCCAGACAGGCCATACACTTGAGCATAGACAAGTAAGCAGTTCATCAGTCAACTTATCTTTCAGTCTCTTTGGGTCGAACTACGGTGTTCTGACTTCCTCATTGCACGAGAGGATACGTAGGCATAACTTAACAGTTATCAAACAAAAGTCTCTGTATATTCCCCCTCTTCCAGCCTTATCCTTTAAGCCTCTTTATCTTGAGCATTTCACTCTTGTTCTTACACTGACACTTCACATATTTCACTTCACTTTCTTTTAGCACTGACACTTGCATTCTTTCCAGCTTTGATACACAAATTGCACTGACACTGCTCCCTTTAAAGCACAAATCTTTCAAGCGTGGATCCCGTCGAGTACGACGGACAATCTGGGTGCTAATACCTTCCCAGGTTGTAACCAACCCCCTTTCTTAGTCTCTCTGGTTCGCGACCGTCTTATCCATATCTTTTCTTAGGTTTATGCAGTATTACCTTTCCTTCGGGATAAAAATGCCTAGCTGGAGACTCTTTTCTTCCCTTTTCGCCGACCGTTCGCGTCTGTACCCCTCTTGGCCCCGGTGTCATTTTGGTGGGAGCGACAGCTTGGCGACTCTGCTGGGGACCCTTATACTGTAACCAGGGCTTCTGGTTCTTTTTGTGGGTTCCTCCTAGCGCTTGTTTGATTTGTGTTTACTGGGGTGTTATGTGCTAATTGTGTTTATATATTTGTTTTATTTATTTTCTTTATATACAGTTTTGTTTATTGCTTTCTTTACAGTTTTATACATCATACTGTCATACTGTCATTGCTGGATCTGGTTTTCTTTGGTGGGTGGGGTTCCATTGAGAGATTAAGGTCCTATACCTGGGACCTGAGTAACACCTAGGTTAGAGTGGTTCATATTCTTTCCCATTCCATTTCGGTTTGGTGCGAGAATATGAAACACAGTTCAGATGTGAGTTTCTTCTTGAGAACTTTGTGCTACAGATTTCCTGTAGTGCTAAGGCTATCTGGGAAGCCTGCTAAGTCTGGATGACCTTTATTATGACCTTCAGAAACTAAGGTGAATTATAGGAGGATCTTTTATGGTTATTGTAAACACTGTACCTCCGGGTTAGAAGTGTTTACACTTCTCATAACTGATCCAAGTCTGAGGATCCTTGTTTTAGAACACCACCTGTGAGGGGGTTGGGGCTGTTTACAGGTTTGCAGGTACCCTTGGCCACATCATACTTTGTTATTTATTTTGGTTTAAGAGTACCTCATTTTGGACAGTTCTTGTGATTTAACCCTGGACCTGTGACTCTTTATTTGAGCCCCCCACCCTGGTTAATGGATTTCTGAACCTCCATCTAGACTTCTTAAACATACATGGGCCTATATCAAGATAGATAATCAGATCCAGCTTGATCACAAACCCTTGCATATCATTTGCATACATCATCATTGCATCATTTAACATTTGTTTATTTGTTTTTCAGGGTATCCACATTATATTTTGGCTTGGTTTTGACCCCTTCATCTGCATAGACCTCTGTTTCATCAGCTATCTGCTTCAGCTATCTTCATCAGTTGTCTGCTTCAGTCATCTTCATCATCACCAACACTTGTCTCCAGCTCTTCATCAGCAGTCATGGCTCCTCCCAGGAAAAGCAACATTTCATACCATTTCTTTGAGCCTGTGCTGACTGGCATCAGGCAGGTCCAGTCACTTATCACCCCTGACCACATCCCATTATTCAGAGAGCATTATGGAGGTATCCTTGACATGGTTATGGACCTGGATCCTTCCCAGAGGAGCATGATCCACACTTTCCTACAGTTTTATGACCCTCCTTTGAGATGCTTCACTTTCCCAGACTTTCAGCTAGGACCTCTGTTGGAGGAATTTTCATCATTGATTGGAGTGCCTGTCAAGGGTGGGATCCCTTTCAACCCAGAGATGACTTCTCCCAGCAATGGAGAAGTGGCAAAAGCACTGTACCTGGAGCCTAGTTTGATTGAGCAGAGCATGACAACAAAAGCTGGGATCCCTGGTTTACACTTGGATTTCTTTATTTCTCAGGCCATCCTAAAGGCCTCTTTTGGAGAATGGAGGGCAGTTTGTACATTGTTAGCCCTCAGCATATATGGGGTTGTACTATTTGCAGATGAGCCTAAATTTATCAGCAAGAATGCCATTCATCTTTTCCTTCTGAGGAACCCAGTACCCACATTGCTGGGAGACTTCTATTACTCCATTCATCAGAGGAATGAGAAACAAAGGGGGAAGTTAGTGAGATGTTGTGCTCCTTTTTTTCACACCTGGCTGCTCAGACACCTACCTAAGACAGATTCCTTCTTGAATCCTCACCAACAGAAGAATTGGGCTAAGAGACTTATTGCTTTGTCTTCAGATGACATCAGATGGTGCACCCAGAGCACCAAAGGCAAAGACATAATCACCAGCTGTGGGCAATACCCAAATGTACCTCTGATAGGAGTAAAGGGTTGCATCAACTACAATCCTTTACTGTTTAAAAGGCAACTGGGCTATGCTTTGATTCACCCTCCTAGAGTACAAGATTTAGCTGAGACCCTGTATTATGAGATAAAGCCTAATCTAGCTGCTGTCAGACAAGCATCCTGGGCTTGGGACAACATCCAAACAAAGGGGATGGCTATTCTTGGAAGATGCAATAATGTTGCTTCAGCTCAGTACTATGACTGGTCTCATGCTAGGGCTCAGATTACTGGAATGCCCTTTACCATTGAAGATATACCTGGACCATCCACAGCACAGCTAGCAGCCACTGTCAGCCTGGAAGAGTTTGAAAAGCTGAAGGAAAGGAATGAGAATCTGTCTCAAGCTCTGAAGAAGACTCTTTGGGAAAGGAGTGATGGTCGTCTGGACATTGAGAGGTTGGAAAAGCTTAAGGTAGAGCATCTGGCCAAGATTGAGAAAGCAGAGGACTACATCAAGAAAGCAAGGGCTGGGGAGCAAATATTGAAGAATGCCTGCAAAGAGGCCAAGTTTCAGAAGGCCAGGACTGATCTCTATCTGCAAGAAAGTCAGGCTAGGTGGGTCAGGATCACTGAAGCCCGGACACAGGAAGATAAGAGAACTCAGGCCAGGATTGAACAGTTAGAGGCCAATGAAAGGAAGCAACAAGAAGCTTTGGTGGCAGCCCAGAAGGAGATTTCAGAGTTGAAGCTCAGGGTTGGTTTGAAGAGGTCAAAGGACCAGGACAGGCACAAGAAGCTGACCACTGCAATTGCCACCAGAAACCTCCTCATCAGAAACATTACAGAGCATCCAGTTGGCCCAGTGACTGAGGCACTTCTGAAGGAGGTTAAGGAGGATGAGTTTGGACTTGATGTCTGACCTTTTGATTGTTGTTGTTTTCATTTGATGTACTTTTCTTTTGTTGTATTTTGACCCTTCAGGGGCATGTGTTGTAAAAAACAAACTATGTATTGTTCAGTATTTGTAATATATTTTAGTTTGTTTCAATTGCGGGTTTTTCTTTTCTCAACAACATCAAAGCATCTTCCTCGGGGTCTGGAAAGGTCAAAACCAAGAACCAAGTCGGATACCGTGGAAAACAAATAAGCATACTGCATTGCATACTAACTTTTGTTTTATTTTGTAGGTTTTTGTTTTTAGTTTGTTTGTTACTAACTCTGTTGTGGTTCAGGAATTATTGCTCGCCGCCGGGTGTTCCCTCTCAACCGTCCGCACCGGTATCCTACTCGCAACAACCTTCCTGGTATCCAAATGGACCAAGTACAGCAGGACCTGATAGAGGTCAGAACTCAGATGGCTAACGAAAGAGTGGAGATGAGAAACCAAATGGCTCAATTCATGACTGTAATGACTAACTTGGCCCAAAGTCAAGAGAGGTTAAGGGCCTTGGTAGAAAGACAAAACCCCGAGGAACCTCATCCTGGGACTAGAGGAACTAGTAATAATGAGGGAGGTCAGCCTCATGTTAACCCACCAGTATTTGGACCTCATCTAGATCCGGAAGTCAACATCCCAAGGAATGTACCGGGCAACACTGCTGCAGGCAGGATCTTGCAAGAAGATCCTCAAAAGGAGCAGTTTACTGTAATGGGAGCTGGAGATGAAGTCTATGATAGAAGGTTTGATGAAATTGCTGAGAAGTTGAGATCTCTGGAGTCTCAAAATTCCCTAGGCTTCGATGTAATGTATATGGGTTTAATGGATGGGGTAAGGATTCCCCACAAGTTTAAACCCTCGTGCTTCGAGAAGTACAATGGAACTTCCTGTCCACGAACTCACTTACAGTCCTTTCTAGGGAGACTTAAAGCATATACCATGGATGAAAAACTGTGGATGTTTTACTTCGAAGATAGCTTGAATGGAGCTTCAAGAGAGTGGTATTCACACTTGACTAGAGCCACTATCAGATGCTGGAAGGACCTAGCTGAAGCCTTCATCAGACAGTACCAATACAATCTGGACATGGCCCCTAACAGGACCCTTCTGATGGGAATGTCTCAATCCTCCAGAGAGAGCTTTAGGGAATATGCCCAAAGGTGGAGACAACTTGCTGCTGCTATCCAGCCACCCATGTCGGAAAGAGAGATGGCCGACATGTTCATGAATACTCTGCAAGGAACATATATTGATAGGCTAGCTGCTTTTTCTTCCACCAGTTTTGCTGACGTAGTCATAGCTGGGGAAAGGATTGAAAGCCTTTTGAAAACGGGTAAGATTTCTGATAATGGTGCAAGTTCGTCCAGTAATCCCAAGAAGCCTTTTGTGGGACCTAGAAGAACCGGCGAGACAAATGCCATTCATACCAACAGGGGCAGACCTCAGTATGCTCACAGATCAATAGCAGCTGTCACTATTCCAGCTCCGATTCCTCAACAACCAGCATATCAACCACAACAACAACCACATTATCAACAGCAAGTTCAGTATCCGCCACAAAGAACCTACAACAACAACAACAACAATCAACAACAAAGACCTTTTCAGCAAAGACCGTCACAGGCAAATAGGGTGATTGACCCTATTCCTATGCCTTATGCTGCCTTATTGCCACAACTCCTGAAACTCAACTTGGTTGAATTAAGGACATTGGCACCACCAGATCCCTCCAATCTTCCAAGGAATTATGATGTCAACGCCAGATGTGCTTTCCATTCCAATGCACCTGGCCACAATACTGAGAAATGCAGGGCTTTACAAATGAAAGTACAAGATCTGGTGGATTCTAAAGCCCTCAACTTCGCACCCCCTCCAAATGTCAACAAGAATCCTATGCCTAACCATGGTAGGCCGAGGATTAATGCCATTGAGGAGGGCAAGTACTCTACTTTGATCACCAGTGTTGCACAGATTCAAACACCTCTAGTTGAAATTAAAGCTCAGCTTCTAGAGTGCCAGATGTTCCCCGGGTGTGAGCTCGGTTGTGAGTATTGCAACATTGCAGTCAATGGGTGTGATAACTTGAGAAGTGGCATAGATGGTCTTATCAAGGACGGTATTCTTCAGATCTCAACAACGGCGCCTACAAATCCAACAATTCCTTTGACAACGATTCCTGATTCTCCTACAACTGCAGCAACAATCATTCCGACCGATTCATCAATATCATCAACAATGGCTCCACCCATCACTTCAACAAATCAAATGTCAACAACCCTTTCTTCTACAACATTAGCATCCATTTATTCAGCAGAATCTTCTACAACATCAGCAGAAATTAACGAAGATATCTCAGCAATCACCATCTACTATGATCCATCAAGTGTTCAACCAAACAACAACTTTCAACAACAAACAGTGGCACCTCCTTCCAGGTCACCAGTCACCATTTATTACGATCCGCACACCATTTCAATACCATCCTCTGCAGCAGTCAGTCCAGTTACCATTACGGTGCCTGGACCAGTTCCATATGAAAGCAGTAATGCCATACCTTGGCATTATGGCTATGACCTCTACTGCAACGGGGAGAAAATCACTTTGTATTCTTCAACCTCTTCTCCAAAAATTGATAATGTTGGGGGAGGCGGAGGCTTCACTAGAAGCGGACGCCTTTTTGCCTCGCAAGTGCAAAGACCTAATGCTGAAGCAGAAGTTGCTGCCAAAGCAAAAGGAAAGAGTGTGGTGCTTGAAGAGTCGGCTGTCAAAGAAACTCAGAAGACGTCTTTTGAACAAGATGTAGACGAGTTTATGAGAATCATAAAGAGAAGTGATTACAAGGTGGTGGATCAGCTTCACCAAACTCCCTCAAAGATCTCCATATTATCCCTGTTGATGTGTTCTGAAGCTCACAGGAATGCATTACTGAAAGTCCTGCACGCAGCATACGTGCCAGAGGAGATTACTGTTAATCAGCTAGAAACTGTGGTAGCAAATGTCAATACCAGTCATGGACTGGGATTTACCAATGCTGATTTAACAACTGAGGGACGTAACCACAACAAGGCTTTACACATCACCCTAGAGTGCAAGGGTGCTGTTTTATCTCATGTACTGGTGGACATTGGGTTGTCACTCAATGTTCTACCAAAGAAAGCCTTGGTGAAACTGGAGTATGATGGCTTAGCATTGCGTCCGAGTAATTTGGTAGTGAGAGCATTTGATGGCTCTAAAAGATTAGTGCTTGGGGAGATTGATCTGCCTGTGATGATTGTCCCGCAGACCTTCAAAATTACCTTCTATGTGATGGACATTCAGCCGGCCTACAGCTGTTTGTTGGGTAGACCTTGGATCCATGCCGCTGGCGCTGTTACGTCTACCTTTCACCAGAAGCTGAAATTCGAGTGGGAAGGCCAGATCATCACCATTTGTGGGGAAGAAGACATCTTTGTTAGCCATCTGGCTACGTACAAGTACATAGAAATGGATGGAGAAATCCATGAAACTATGAGCCAGGGGTTTGAGGCCCTGAACATCAATGAAGCATCTGCTGTACTGGGAACCTCCATAACGTCATATCAACAAGCCAGGAAGGTTGTTGAAGAGGGTACTGCCCAAGGCTGGGGCAAGCTGCTGCCCGTGGAAAAGAAGGAAGACAGATTTGGGCTGGGTTACAAACCAACTCAACAAGATCAATTAGAGGCTGCCAAGAAGCCCAACTTTGTCAGCGGGGGAATGCTCACCCCGGATGCTGTGAACAATGTGGAAGACGAGGAAGAAAGCGACCGCAACCTGGAGAGCTGGATACGTCAAAGGATCCCGGGGAGCCAAGTCCTTAACTGGTCTTCCCAGGAAATTATAAGGGTTACTCCTGCAGAGTAATTATTATTTCCTGTATTTTTAAGCATGCATCAAGTCTTGCATCTTGCCCAAGATGACAAGACTCATTTTGTAATCGAGCCATCTTGTAATTTTGTGCAAACAGATCAATCAATGAATATCGGACATCTTTTGCAAATGAGTCTTTTCCTTTTCCGCTCACTGTTTTTCATTTTTCTTTTTGTACAAAAATAAAATGGCAATGTTTTCCAAAATGATAACTTCATTTCACTTTTTCTAAACAAGATTAAAATCGATCACTAAAATAAACCAATCTAAACCCTTGCAGAGAGTGCCTTTCAGACTGCACCGACAACAACACTGCTATGGCTTCGTATGACTTTGACAATCCAATCAATCAAGCTGATGAAGGGGTTGAAGAAGATTATGAGCTACCTGAAGAGCTAGCTAGGTTGTTGAGACAAGAGGAGAAGGTTATCACCCCTCATCAGGAGGAGGTCGAAACGATTAATCTTGGTACGGAAGAAGATGTGAAAGAGGTTAAGATCGGGGCCTGCTTACAAGATTCAGTGAAAGAGCAACTGATTGATATGCTTCAGGAGTATGTGGATGTCTTTGCTTGGTCCTATCAGGATATGCCAGGGTTGGACACCGACATTGTCATGCACAAGCTGCCTTTAAAAGAAGATTGCCCGCCGGTAAAACAGAAGTTGCGCCGTACTCGCCCAGATATGGCAATGAAGATAAAGGAAGAGGTACAAAAACAGTGGGACGCCAGGTTCCTTGCTGTGACTAGCTATCCGCCGTGGGTTGCTAATATTGTACCTGTGCCTAAGAAAGATGGCAAGGTGAGGATGTGTGTGGATTACCGGGATCTGAACAGAGCCAGCCCGAAGGATGACTTCCCTTTACCTCACATTGATGTATTGGTGGATAATACGGCTCAGTTCTCGGTGTTCTCCTTCATGGATGGATTTTCAGGATACAATCAGATCAAGATGTCACCTGAAGACATGGAGAAGACAACTTTTATCACACCCTGGGGCACGTTCTGTTATAAGGTGATGCCATTCGGACTGAAGAATGTTGGTGCCACTTATCAACGGGCTATGGTAACATTATTCCATGACATGATCCATAAAGAAATTGAATGTTATGTGGATGACATGATTGCCAAGTCCCTCACAGAAGAAGACCACCTGGTAAATCTGTTGAAGCTATTCAAGCGTCTGAGGAAGTACCAACTGAAGTTAAACCCCAACAAGTGCACATTCGGGGTGTGATCTGGTAAGCTGCTGGGATTTATTGTAAGCGAGAAAGGGATTGAAGTTGACCCTGACAAAGTCAAAGCCATTCAAGAAATGCCTGCACCGAAGACCGAAAAAGAAGTTCGGGGGTTTCTAGGTAGATTGAACTACATTTCAAGGTTCATATCTCACCTTACAGCAACTTGTGAGCCTTTGTTCAAGTTGTTAAGAAAAGAACAAACGGTCAGGTGGAACGAAGACTACCAAAGGGCTTTTGACAAAATCAAGGAATACTTACAAGAGCCTCCAATACTTATGCCTCCAGTTGAAGGAAGACCTCTAATCATGTACTTGACAGTATTAGAAGAGTCAATGGGGTGTGTGTTGGGCCAGCATGACGAGTCTGGTCGAAAAGAGTATGCAATATACTACCTAAGCAAAAAGTTTACCGACTGTGAACAATGTTATTCACTGCTCGAGAAAACTTGTTGTGCTTTAGCGTGGGCTGCTCGCCGACTAAGGTAGTATATGTTGACCCAAACTACCTTGTTGATTTCCAAGATGGACCCAGTTAAGTACATTTTTGAGAAGCCAGCACTTACCGGACGGGTTGCAAGATGGCAAATGATCCTCACAGAATATGACATTCAATACACATCTCAGAAAGCCATCAAGGGCAGTGTATTGTCTGATTATCTTGCTGAGCAACCCATTGATGATTACCAACCTATGAGATTTGACTTCCCTGATGAAGACATCATATTCCTAAAAGCAAAAGATCATGAAGAGCCTGTTCACACTGAAGGGCCTGACCCAGAAGAAGAATGGACTATGATGTTTGATGGAGCTGTTAATATGAATGGTCGTGGTGTTGGTGCAGTACTCATTACACCTAAAGGAGTTCAGATGCCTTTCTCGGCAAAACTCACCTTTAACTGCACTAACAACGAAGCTGAATACGAAGCTTGTATTATGGGTCTTGAGGAAGCCATTGACCTCAGGATCAAGACTTTGACTGTATTCGGAGATTCAGCTCTGGTAATCAATCAAACCAACGGCAAATGGTACACTCACCAGGATCATCTGATACCTTACCGGGACTATACAAGAAGGTTATTGACTTTCTTCACAACAATCAAGCTTGAGTATATCCCTCGAGACGAAAATCAGTTTGCAGATGCTCTGGCTACCATTTCATCCATGATCAAAGTTCAAGCTGCCAACTTTGTGCCTCGGATTTCAGTGTCCAGACTTGACAGACCAGCATACGTGGTCTCAGCAGATGTTGTTAAGGACGATAAGCCTTGGTTCCATGACATAAAGTGCTTCTTAGAGGACCAGACATACCCACCTGGGGAATCTTCCAATGATAAGAAGACCTTAAGAAGGCTAGCTGGTAGTTTCTTCCTGAATACTGACGGGTCTCTGTACAAGAGAAACTTTGATATGGTACTCCTCAGATGCGTTGATAAGACAGAGGCTGACTTGTTGATGAACGAGGTGCATGAAGGATCCTTTGGTACCCATGCAGGAGGACATGCAATGGCTAAAAAGTTGCTAAGATCAGGCTACTACTAGATCACAATGGATGCAGACTGTTGTGCTTATGCCAGAAAATGTCATAAATGCCAGATTTATGCGGATAAAGTGCATGTGCCTCCGAATCCTTTGAATGTGATGTCTTCACCATGGCCCTTTGCCATGTAGGGAATTGATATGATTGGCAAGATTGAACCGACTGCTTCAAACGACCACAGATTCATCCTGGTTTCTATTGACTATTTTACCAAGTGGGTTGAAGCGGCTTCTTATGCAAATGTCACAAGGCAAGTGGTAGCCCGATTTCTGAAAAGAGACATCATCTGTCGGTATGGAGTGCCCGAGAGAATCATTACTGATAATGGTTCCAACTTGAACAACAAAATGATGGCAGAATTATGCCGGGACTTCAAGATCCAACACCACAATTCTTCTCCTTACAGGCCAAAGATGAATGGCGCTGTCGAGGCAGCTAATAAGAATATCAAGAAGATTGTGCAGAAGATGGTAGTTACATACAAAGACTGGCATGAAATGCTACCGTTCGCCTTGCATGGGTATCAAACGTCAATCAGAACGTCCACCGGGGCAACACCGTATCAGCTTGTGTATGGTATGGAAGCAGTCCTACCTGTTGAAGTTGAATTACCCTCACTGCGGGTATTGATGGATGTTAAAATGAATGAAGCAGAGTGGGTCCGATCCCGATACGAACAACTGAGTCTGATTGAAGAAAAGAGATTGGCTGCAATTTGTCATGGGCAGCTATATCAGAAAAGAATGAAGAAGGCCTTCGATCAGAAAGTCAGGCTCCGTGAATACCAAGTAGGAGATTTTGTGCTGAAAAGACTTCTCCCTCCTCATACAGACCACAGGGGCAAGTGGACTCCGAATTACGAAGGGCCATTCGTAGTAAAGAAAGTTTTCTCCGGTGGAGCACTAATGCTCAGTACTATGGATGGTGAAGACTTCCTGTCCCCTGTGAATTCAGATGCAGTTAAAAAATACTTCGCATAAAATGACCCGCTGGACATAAAAATAGAATGTAAGTCCAGGAAAAAATAGGGCATCCCGGCGAGTCAAAAACAGAATAAAAGGCTCGGGCAAAAATAAGGGAATAGATAAAAAAATGTACACCCGCTGAGTTGAAAAGCCGCATTGGACAACTCAGGAAAAAATGGGTATCCTGGTGGATTGAAAACCCAAAAGGGAGATCCACGCAAAATAAGGGAATAAGCAAACAATTGCATTCTGAATTCATCTGTATCACTTACAACATGGCAAGCTTCGAAAGGTTCGAGCATCGGTCAGAATCAGCCTTCTTCAGAAAGCAAGACAAGAGGACCGCCAAATGTCATACGAGCCATAGTAAAACGGAAGCTCCTTGAAGCATCATCAACATTGCCAGCATCTTTTGTTTCTCAATTTGTAATGATCTCCTCATTTCAGGGGATCCGTTTCTTTGACTGTATTCTTTCCAATTCAGGGCACACAAATTAATAAAATCAGATTTTCAGTCACACCCCGTCTTGTACTCTTTTATTTGTGAAAATGTCTGATATCATTAGTTTGTTGATCGCATAAATACAGATGCATCTTTCATAAAACTACATGCTTGCAAGAAATATACTTACTCCCGGGGGCGTCTAGACTCCTATGATGGAATCCAGTAAGGGATACCTTGGGGTACTTGTACGTTTCTTTGTCTTTACAGGATTGCAGGTAATTCAAAGCACAACATGGGACATGAAAGCTCCTCCCCAGCAAGCTGTCCACTCAGTCTATCTCCCGATTAGCACCAGAGGTATTTTCTCCCCAGCTGAGTTGTCAAGTATCATCCTTAGCAGGATCCCCACAGAAATCTCTAGGGAGATCTTTCGGTGATCTTTCTCTTTCCCCAGCCAAGTACGTAGACAGGAAACCATTTCCCCGCAGAGTCTCAGCCTCTGTCCAGAAGAGCAACACCTAAATATCTCACAACAGAGTGAAGAAAGCTTCTACAAACCCCAGTTGGGTCCCTCATTACCAAGATAGATCTATCAGCGATCTACATCCCCAAGCAGAGTCATATGTGCCAGATCTACCAATGATCTCATCCCCAGCTGGGATGTCTACTTCAAGCAGATCGGCCAGAGATCTTCACCGCGACGGGATCCGAATCCCGGATCGGTATCTTTGCATACTCATGGCATTCGCATCATATTTTCCCCACAGAGCGTAGCATTCCGTCTAATACGGAGCATTACGGCAAAAATCAAACATATTGCATAGTCACAAGCCATTAATCAATTGAGAACTTGCAAAAAATACTGACAATCCATCAACAAGATACAGAGTATCTCATACCCCCATTAGAGAGACAAAGCATTTCCCTTACAGATACACACCCCTTTTGGCACTCGTCCGTGTCATCACTCCCCAATAAAGTCGCCCGAGCATTCTTTACAGACAGACACTTATATATTACAGATACTTCTCGACACTCGTCTGTGTCATATTCCCAGCAGAAAGCCGAAGCATCCCCTTTGCACTCACAGATTCACATATATACTTCTTCCCTGACACCCGTCTGTGTCACCCCCCAGTATAGTTACCTGAACACTTTGTAAATCATATACTCGTTTATAATACACTTTTTTCGACACTCGTCAGTATCACACCCTCCTCAGCAAGTTAAACACTCGTCCGTGTCTCACTCATACTTGTTACTCATCATCTTTTCACTCATACAGATACTCGTCCGTATATACCACTTAAATCCCCTCAGGTTCGACACTCGTCCGTGTTCTTTGTTAACCAGTTGGTACTCGCCCGTATCATCATCTCCGAGCATGCGTCAAGCGTTTGTTTCTACCTGATACCCGTCTGTATCATAGTCTTAAGGGTGCTCGTCCGCATCTTTAATCTATATACCGTGTCAAACACTTATGTCTTCTTGGATTTAGACACTCGTCTGTGTCTACTATTTCCCAGAAGAGTCCCAGCAAATCCTAATAAACTATTTCCTTTCTATCTGACGTTCGTCCTATGTCATGATACCTTTCGGCAGCCGTACCCCGCAAGGTGATCGTCCTTCACCTTTTTGATGATCGTCCTTCATCATCCCCAGTGGAGTCTCTATTCATTAGAACCCCTTTTTTATCCGACATTCGTCCTATGTCGTGATATTTTTAGCAGCCGACCCCTGCTAGGTGATCGTCCTTCACCTCTTGATGATCGTCCTTCATCATTTTATTCGATGGTCGTCCCCATCGTTGATCTTGTTATCTGACATTCGTCCTATGTCATGATACCTTCAGAGCAGCTGTACCCTGCTAGGTGATCGTCCTTCACCTCTTGATGATCGTCCTTCATCATGCTTATCCGATGGCCGTCCCCATCGTCGCCCCTTTTCATCCGACATTCGTCCTATGTCGTGATACTTTTCGGCAACCGTACCTTTCCAGGTGATCGTCCTTCACCTTGGTTGACCGTCCCTCATCTTATCCCCAATAGAGCAGCCGTCCCCTGCTAGGTTATCGTCCTTCACCTTTGATGACCGTACCTCATCATTTATTTCATTTATGCATTGAGCTTGATGGTCGTCCCCATCATTCACCTATAATCCCCAGAAAGTCTCGTTTCTTTGCCTGATGGCCATCCCCATCAGAATCTCTTATATCCCTAGCTTGTCGGCCATCCCCGTCATTGCTTTATTTCCCGCATCTTCCCCAGCATGTCGGTCGTCCCCGTCATTGCTTCATCCCCAGCAGTCGTCCTCTGCTCGGCGGTCGTCCTCCGTCGCCCGCACTTTATAATCATACTTTATTTTCCTTTTACAATCTATATCCCTTTTCTTCTTCTTTCTGTGAGTGCAAATTTTGGACTGTCTTTGGTATTCAACCACAAGTTATCTTGTTTTCCTGTTAAGCCGTTACTTACATCCTGCACAGCTAACTCATGCTTGAATAGGGGCAGCTGTAAACACCCCAAATTTTCCCTCACCCATCCACACCATGGCTTGTGATCTTTTCATATGCATAAGTTCAATCATGGCATCTCATATTGCATATTTGCTTCACTGCATTGTTTCTAAGTCATCTGCATCTAGGGTTTGTGATCTGAGCCATCCCTGAGCCATTTGAGCCACTCCAAAGGTCTTCAATCACTTCAAAGGGGTCCATGTGTGTTCAAGCATCATATTATATCCTCTCAAGATCAAAGAAGTCAAATAATCACAAGAACTGAGGAAGGCATGGAAGCAGAGCCAGGCTTAACTACACAGATGACCTAAAATTAGGGTTTTGGTTTCAGAGGCCATAACTCCAAGTTTTTTGGTCATTCTTGTTTCTATTGGTCTCTATATGGTATAGGGATCATACATATCAATTTTCATGAATAAATTCCATGGGGAAGGCATCTGATCAAGAGTTGACTTCTTGAGCAAGTCAGTGTAAAATCAGGGCATCTGAGGCCCCCAATGACCCAACCAAAGGGTGTTCTCCATCATTTTGAATGTGTATGATCTTTATTTGATCATAGAAGATGTTATAAGTTCACAAAATTGAAGAATTTCAAGCCATTTGCAAAATTGCCTTTTTGGGAAAGTGACTTGTAATGGAAACTTGCCATTTTGGGAAAGTTTTTCAACCCTTTCTTTTTGATTCAAAAATGCTTCAAATGAGAAAACTTTGGTCATGAAAGTTGTATAATTAGTCCTCCCATTTTCAAAAAGTACAAGAACTCATTCTAATTCATTTTGGATCAAAAGTTATGGCCTTGCAAAGTTGGATAAAATCATTGAAATTTCACTTTTGCACAAAATGGAAAACTTGCAAATCCTCATGGCAAGCCTTTATGTGATTTTAATGTGACCTCTAATCATCATACAAATACAATACATGACCTAAAAATCAGTTTGGCCCAAGGGATTTCCCATTTCTATGCCTTGAGTTTCAAGTAACCATAAGCCATTCATCATGAAAGTGCAAAGAGGGATTTCTTGCAAAATGATTATCAAAGGGATTGTAGATCTCTAGCTAGTCTCAAGACATTGCTATAACCTCATGAGGCATCTCACACCAAAAATTCAGCAATACTTATCCCATGATCATGGCCAAAAATCATGAAATGCAACAAGTTGCCAAATTGCAAAAACACTTCAAACTTGTGATCCAATGCATACAGTTGTCTTTTCTTGATCCTAGGGTCTTCCTTGACTCAAGTTGAGGCAGGAAAAGCCTTAAGATTTCCTCTGCCATGGCCCATACTCTCAAGGACACATATTTGACTTTTTGGCCAAAACTCCCATACTCTTGGAATATTGTTTTGCAGCCATTCAGAACCTACCACATATTATATTCAAACAATATGGGAGAGATAAGTGCAAGCATTGGGGCTTGAAAACAAACACAACCTCAGATTCACAAATTGGTGCACAAACTTGTTCTCTTCGAAACTCCCTCAAAACTTAACAAAATCCAGAAATTTCTTCACCCACAAACCACAAATCACTCATAGAACAAGAAGCACCCCCTGAAATAGCATGAATGACCACACATAGAGACCTTCATTTCTACTACACCAGAACCAAACAGTCACAACCAGCCACTCTCAAAGCATTCTAAGCTTCATTCCATCATCAGGAGGATCAAGGGAGAAGGATTGCACAAAGCTTGAGGCCAGAAAGCTCGAAATCAGAGAAGCTTCATCTCAGGTAACATGAAGAACTTTTTTCCCAGAAACTGATTTTTAAGTTCTTTTATGATGCTATGTCTTCTCCTGATCATGAATATGTGTTTATTTTCTGAAATGGTGAAGAAACCAGCATGTATGGTATCTCTGAACATTTGCCCGTATTTTGTGTTTTGCTTCGATTCAGGCTTGTGAGTGAAAATAAATGGATTTGAGATGAGGGGTTAGGTTTAGATTGATGAGAGGATTGTTTTGGTGGAAGAAATTTCATGTTTAGTGACCTGTAGAAGATTCTAGGGTTTATGCTCGCCGGAGAAGATGACCGGAACCACTATTCTGGTCACCTGAATGTCATTTTCCCTAATTGTGATTAATTAGCTGTCGCTCCCAACAAATGAAACTGGATCATATGAAGGTAAAGGCGCGAACGGTCGGCGAAAGGGACAGTGAGGACACACAGCCGTGAACTCACTGGAGATGAAAAGAGTCGCCAGCTAGGCATTTTTATCCCGGAGGAAAGGCAATGCTGCATAGACCTAGGAAAAGATGGATAAGACGGTTGCGAACCAGAGAGACTGAGAAAGGGGGTTGGTTACAACCTGGGAAGGTATTAGCACCCAGATTGTCCGTCGTACTCGACGGGATCCACGCTTAAAAGATTTGTGTTTTAAAGGGGTAGTGTCAGTGCAATTTGTGTATAAAAGAGCTGGAAAAGAATGTACAGGTGTCAGTGTAAGTGAAGTGTATAAGTGAAGTGTCAGTGTAAGAACAGGAATGAAATGCTCATGATAATGAGGCTAAAGAATGAAGCTAGAAGGAGGGGGAATGTACAGAGACTTTTGTTCGATAACTGTCAAGTTATGCCTACGTATCCTCTCGTGCAATGAGGAAGTCAGAACACCGTAGTTCGACCCAAAGATACTGAAAGGTGAATTGAATTGTGAACTGCTTACTTTCCTATGCTCAAGTGTATGATCTGTCTGGCACAGATGCAAACTGTCTTGCATTAGACGGAAGAAGCAAGTTCTCGATTGTGAGTGAATGAGATGAGAAAAGAATCCCGGAGGAGACGATTATTGTTTGTTTTTGTGTTTTCAGTCTTTTATTGCTTTTGAAGTTTGTCATAAGTTAGTGAGCCTAAGCCTAAACCAATGGGTTAGTAAACTCATCACATCTTCCCTCTGATTAGGGGTAATGAGAGTACCTTAAGTGTGAAGTCAGATTCTCACACTTAAACACCTTTGATGTAGGATTAAGATCATTAACCTATTTGTGATTATTTAGATGTTTTTGGTGTTTTTGTTTAGTGTTAAGTAATGAGGTTAAGCCATAATCAGGGATTAAACAGACTCATTACACCATCCTAATAGAAGGATAATAGATGAGAATGTTTAAGCTGAGGAAAGCTCCTCAACTTAATCCATGATTAGGGATTAAACTCATGACAAAACAAGCCTTTGATTAAGTGGATTTTAGTTAATGATATGATGATGAAGTGAGTTTTAGGGTTTATAAGACAACTTGAGGGGGACTTGTCCATTAACACTAGGGTTAGTCCTTCTTAACCAATTAAGGAAGAATTAGAACCCTAATGCAAGGCCCAAGTTACAAGTGTGATGTCTTGATGATTATTAAGTGAATTGATTAAGAGATTTAAACACATTAAGGGTTTAACACTTAGGATTAAAGTTATACACTCCATCCTAATAGAAGGATGCAGGCATAAGCTTAATCACAAAGCCTTAAAGCCTTTAGGGTTTAGTCCCTGATTATGAGATGAGAAGAGAAGACTCAAAAGAGACACAAAGGTAAAACTAAGAAGGGGAACTAATCAAAACCCTAATCATTGTCATACTTGGTTGTTCCTAAGGTTTGTGAGGTTTGCAAGAACAATCTTCAAAGGAACCACCAGGAAGCAGATGAACAGGATCAAGAGAAGCAAAGCAACTTGCTTCAATCAAGAAGTCAAGTCACTTGAAGAAAGAAAGTGAGAAGAAGAAGAATGAGCAAGCTCAATCTCAAACACAAACAAAAATGCAGCAATGGATGCAAGAGAGATGAAAAGAAAAGTTATGAGAAGTGAAGGCAAATTCACTTCTCAACCTCACTTACCACCTGAAATGTTAGAAAAGAAATGCAATGCAAATGCCAAATGAGATGAAATGACATAATGAAGAACAAAACCAGAAGCATGTTGATGATGCTAATGATGCTATGGGGTGCTACAAACATGAGGCAAGGCATGGAGATGTTCATGCAAGATCATGGGTGCAAATGATGCAAGTTTAGAAGCATGGATGAAAATGAAAAGTTATGAAGCATACAAGGCAAATGACATGGCAAATATGTGATGCAATGATCAAACATGCTTCCTACATGTCTTAAGATGTCAAATGGAACACAAGCATGCATAAAATGCAAAGACAAGTCATGTTATGCAAGAGGATGCAAGAGGTATGCAAATGAAAGCTCAAATTAGGGTTTATGAATCAAACATCAAACCAAAACCAAAAAACAGAAGCAAACCCTAAGATAAAAAATGGAAAATACCACTCAAAGAAACCCTAAACCTATACTAAATCAAAGTCCAAAGGGGAGCTCTCAACTCTTAACCAATCTCAAGATATGAATTTTCTAAGTTATTAGGGTTTTTTAGGGTTCTTAACAAAAGAAATGCCAAACAATTGGAAAATGCAAGATCAAATCATGGCCATTTTATCCTAGAAACTACATGCTAAACATGGAACAATGCAAGAAGAACCAATGTCCAACTCTTCCTAGATAGGCAGAAATGAATTTTTGAACCCATGATCAAAATAATGCATAAAAAATGATTTAATTCAATGAAAAATTCTTAAAATGCATCAAGATCAAAAAAGAAATTTGGTTTGAAGGTTGGACAATGTTTCTAAATGTCTTAGAACATTTCATGAATTTTTTGGTGATTTTTAAATACCTATAAGTATTTTTAATTAATTAATTTTTATTAATCCATTAAAAATAATCTTTTAAATATTTAAAAATACTTTTTTAATGATAAAAAATAAAATAAAAATATTTTTGGGTCTTAAAAATTAATAAAACTTTTAGGAAAAAGTTTCATAATTTTTAAGAATTTTTTACTATTTTAAAATAAATATGCAAATTAATTGAAAAGAAAATGAATTAATGTTTAATAAAAATGAAAGTAAACAGAAAGGAGGGCCAGGATTTGATCTGGGCTTGGTCTGGTTGACTGCGCGCCAGATCCAAGGGCCCAAATTCAAATCTGGCTAATTAATATTTATGAATTAATTAAACCACAATTAAATGGAAAAACAGGATTAGGGCTTCTAATGACTCATCCTAGCCATCCATCCACGCGCGGGAGAGTCCATCCAAGGGACCAAATTCAAATGACCTTAATTAATGACACTTAACCCTAATCACATTCAGGCTGCCGGAGAAGACTTCCGGTCGTCTTCTCCGGCGAGCAACTCCCCTGAAAATCCCCAAAACCCCTCAAATCGTAACAAAAATGAAACCTAAACACACCAAAATGATTCCCATGATCCCCTGAACTAAAACCCTAAGTCCAAACAAATTTCTTCTTCCTCAAATCCATGAATCGAACAGAACAAATTCTAGGGCACGCAGGTTTCAGAAGCAAATTAAATACTCAAATCAAATCCATTTTAAAAACCAAAAGCACCAGGATGCTCAGTGAAACATAAGGAACAAGTTTGAAACAAAAGAAACGATTTCTGGAAAAATAAATTTCAAGCTACCTGAGATTTGGAGCTTTCAACCTGATGACTTTCTGGCCACTTCCTTCAGTGCAAACCACTCCACTTGATCCCCAGAAGGTGTCTGAATGCTCAAGAAGGGTTTATGTTGGCTGGATAATGAGTTTCGAAAGCTCCTGCTCAAGCTCAGTCAGAAATGGCTATGGTGATTCTGTCACTTTCAGGTCATTGTGAGGGGTTGTTTGTGATCCTGAGGGTGAATGGAGAAGGTCTGTGGTGTTTGTTGGTATGTTTGTGAGCTATGGTGAGAGTTTCGAAGGAAACTGCAAAATGAGGTGAAGAATGGCAGTGGGATGTTCTTGCTTGTTTCAGACCAGGCTCTTGGTGGTTTGAGGTCTATGAAGTGTGATGAGTTGAATGGTGAAAATGGTTTGAGTGTTTGAAGGCTGGGCAGAGAGATTCGAAGCAACTTGCAGCTTGGTGTGTTTTTGTGAAAATGTTGTGAATGAGTGAGTTTCAGCCTTGCCTTGTACATGAAATGGCTTGCAAAATGATAATGTATTTTAATCCTATAGGTCAGATGATGTGACCTGGCCTATAGTGATTGGTAAGTTTGCTTTTGCAAAAAGTCAAGTTTTGTGTAAGGCAAGCATGGCTCATGATCTAGGCAAGTACATGGCATGGGCTGCGCAGCAAAGGGTGAGGTGAGAGGCTAGCCAAAGTCAGCATCCAATGTCATAGTTGTAGGAAGTGAAATGAGTGGTTTTGCAACTTGTTGCTTTATGGTTCACATGAAAGAAAGTCTTGTTACATGAACCAAAACATGAAGGATTCTTGGTCCCAATCTGATTTTTAGTGTCTATGTAATGTTTGCATACTGGTTTGAAATGAATTAGAAGTCACATTGGGCTTTAGTTCATGATCTTGCAAAATTTCCATTTGAAGCATGCCTTGAAAATCAATGATTTTTGCCAACTTTGTCTTGCTATAACTTTTGATCCAAAAAGAGTTTGATCATGTTCTTGTACTTTTTGAAAAGGGAAAGATGAGATCTACAACTTTCATGACCAAAGTTTTTCCATTTGAAGCATTTTTGGATCAATAATCAAAGCTTGAAAAATGACCTAAAATGAAGCATTCTTGAAAAGTCAACTATGCCCAAAAAGTCAACATTTGCAAAAACCCTAAATTCTTGATTTTTATGAACTTCAACCTTCTTTCATGACCAAATAAAGATCATATACACTCAAAATGATGAAGATCACCCATTGGTTGGGTCATTGGGGGCCCCAGATGCCCTGATTTTACACTGACTTGTCTGAAAAGTCAACCCTTGATCAGATGGCTTCCCCATGGAATTTCTTCATGAAAATTGATATGCATACTCCCTATACCATATAGAGACCAATGGAAACAAGAATGACCAAAAAATTTGGGGTTATGGCCTCTGAAACCAAAACCCTAATTCTAGGTCAACTGTGCAGTCAAACTTGGCTCCGCATTCATACCAATCCCAGTTCTTGTGATTCTTTTGAATTTTTGACCTTGAGAGGATGTACTATGATGCTTGAACACATGTAGACCCCTTTGAATTGATTGGTTGCCTTTGGAGTGGCTCAAGATGCCCTGAGATTGCTCAGATCACAAACCCTAGGTGCAGATGCCTTAGAAACTATGCAGTGAATCAAAAGTGAGATATGAGGTGATATGATTGTGCTTATGTATATGAAAATGATCACAAGCCATGGTGTGAATGGGTGAGGGCAAATTTGGTGTGTTTACAACTGCCCCTATTCAAACATGAGTTAGCTGTGCAGGATGTAAGCAACGGCTTAACAGGCAAACAAGATAACTTGTGATTGAATACCAAAGACAGTCCAAAATTTGCACTCACAGAATGAAGAAGAAAAGGAATATAGATTGTAAAAGAAAACAAAGTATATTGTAAAGTGGGCGACGGAGGACGACCGTCGAGCAGAGGACGACTGCTGGGTAAAGAGCAATGACGGGGACGACCGACATGCTGGGGATAAAAGGTAAAGCCAAGACGGGGACGGCCGACTAGCTGGGGAAAATAAAATCGTGATGGGGACGGCCATCAAGATAAAGCTGTAAAATTCTCTGGAAATTAATGAAACATGACGGGGACGGCCATCAAGTTCATAAAGGTAAAGTAACCAATGATGGGGACGGCCATCGGGCTAAAAGGAAAAGGGACCACGACGGGGACGGCCATCGGGTTAAAGAATAAATGAAATAAACAGATGATGGGGTACGGCCATCAAAAGTGAAGGACGATCACCTAGCAGGGGACGGCTGCTCTGTTGGGGATAAAAGAAATATGATGGGGACGACCATCAAAGGTGGAGGACGACCACCTGGCAGGGTACGGCTGCCGAAAATATCAACGATGGGGACGGCCATCGGATAGAAAAGGTCAACGATGGGGACGGCCATCGGACGAGCATGATGGAGGACGACCATCAAGAAGTGGAGGACGACCACTCAGCAGGGTACGGCTGCTCTCGGGGTTTATCATGACATAGGACGAATGCCAGATAACCAAAATCACCAATGGGGACGGCCATTGGATAAAATGATGAAGGACAATCATCAAAAGGTGGAGGACGACCACCTGGCAGGGTACGGCTGCCGAAAAAGATCAACGATGGGGACGGCCATCGGATGAGCATGATGGAGGAAGACCATCAAGAAGTGGAGGACGACCACTCAGCAGGGGACGGCTGCTCTCGGGGTATCATAACACAGGACGAGTGTTAGATAAAGGAAAAAAGCTTACTTGGCGATCTACTGGGGGTATAGTAAACACGGACGAGCGTTTACAACCAAGAAAGGAAAGTATAAGTGTTTGGTATTATGTATAGATTAATGATGCGGACGAGCATCCTTAAGACTATGATACGGACGAGTATCATGTAGAAACAAACTGACACATGTTCAGAGATGATGATACGGACGTGTATCATGTAGAAACAAACACCAGACGCAATGTTCTGAGATGATGGTACAGACGAGTACCAACTGGTTAACAAAGAACAAGGACTAACGTCGATTCTGTGGGGAGATAAGTGATGGTGTATACAAGATACGGACGAGTATCTGTATAAGTGTATCGTGAGTAGATATAGATGAATGTTTTAACTGCTGGAGAGAATGACACGGACGGGTGCCAAGAGAGAAAAGTGTAATATGAACAAGTATCTGCTATACAAAGTATAGATGACTGCTGGGGATATGACACGAACGGGTGTCAAGAAAGTGTATACATAGGTATGTGTGGGTGCAAAGGGGACGTCTTTGGCTTTCTGCTGGTAATATGACACGGACGGGTGTCATGAAGTATCCGTGATACGGGTAATCTTGTTATAAAGAGTGTTCCAGCGATTTTACTGGGGAGTGATGATACGGACGGGTATCAAAGGGTGTATATGGTGGTATTTGTGAATATGAGGCAACTGTTTTTGCTGGGATTCTGGTGGGGATTTTTGGGGAAGTATTTTGTATTCTGATGAATGATTATTATTTACAAGTGTTGATTCCGAACATGGCTCGTGATTATGCTATTCGTTTGATTTTTGCCGTAATGCTCCGTATTAGACGGAATGCTACGCTCTGAGGAGATAGTATGATGCGAATGCTATGATTATGCAAAGATATCCAACTGGGATTCGGATCCCGTAGCCGCGAAGATCTCTGGCTGATCTGTTTGAAATGGACCTCCCAGCTGGGGAAGAGATCATTGGTAGATCTAATAAGATGATATTTGCTTGGGGATATAGGTCACTGGTTGACATATCCTTATAATACGGGACCCAGCTGGGGTTTGTAGAAGCTTTCTTCACTCTGTCGTGATCCCTTCATGCGTTGCTCTTCTGGATAGAGGCTGGAACTCTGTGGGGAGATGGTTCCCTGACTCCTGTACTCAACTGAGGATGAAATGGCAACTCGGCTAGGGAATTGTGAGAGGCAACTCAGCTGGGGATAGCAACAAGAGGCAACTCAGCTGGGGATAGAGCATTTCAGATGCTGAGATTGAGTGTATGTTGATTTGACAACTTTGCTGGGGAAGTGCGCATCTTCCAGTGCCACGCGGAAGATAGACCGAGTTGATAATGATTCGCCAGCTTGCTGAGACGTAACTTGCATGCCCCAGGTTGCGTTCTGGATACCTGCAATCCTGCAAAGATAAGGAGACGCACAAAAGGTCCCGAGGTATCCTTTACTGGATTCCGTCATAGGAGTCAAGCATTCTCACGAGTAAGTATATTCCCTGCAAGCATGTGTTTTATTATTATTATTTTTGGGAGAAAAGCATCTGTACTTATGCAATTGATTTTTTAGAGACATCAGACATCCTTTGCAAATAAAAATATACAAAACGAAACATGACTGAAAAATCTGATTTTATTAATTCATGTGCCCTGAATTGGCAAGATACAGTCAAAGAAACAAGTCTCCTAAAATAAGGAGATTGTTATAAATTGAGAAACAAAATGCTGGCGGTGTTGACGACGCTTTAAGGAGCTTCCTCTTCTGCTATGACTCGTATGACAATGACGTTCTTCTCGTCTTGCTTTCTGAAGAAGGTTGATTCTGATTAGAGCTTGGTCCTTTGGAGCTTTCCAAGTTGCAAGTGATACAGACGAATTCAGAATGCAGTTGTTCGCTTATTCCCTTATTTTGCATGGATCGCCCTTTCGGGGTTTCAATCCATCGGGACACCCATTTTTGCCTGAGTTGTCCAATGCGGCTTTTCAACTCAGCGGGTGTACATTTTTTATTTATTTCCCTTATTTTTGCCCGAGTCTTTTATTCTGTTTTTGACTCGCCGGGATGCCCTATTTTTGCCCGGACTTACATTCTGTTTTTATGTCCAGCGGGTCATTTTATGCGAAGTATTTTTTAACTGCATCTGAATTCACAAGGGACGGGAAATCTTCACCATCCATGGTGCTGAGCATCAGCGCTCCACCAGAGAAAACTTTCTTTACCACGAATGGTCCTTCATAGTTTGGAGTCCATTTGCCCCTGTGGTCTGTATGGGGAGGGAGGATTCTCTTCAGCACAAGATCTCCCACTTGGTACTCTCGATGCCTGACTTTCTGATCGAAGGCTCTCTTTATTCTCTTCTGATATAACTGCCCATGACAGATTGCGGCCAATCTCTTCTCTTCAATCAGACTCAGCTGCTCGTATCGGGCCCGAACCCATTCTGCTTCACTCAGTTTAACATCCATTAGTACCCGCAGAGAGGGTAACTCAACTTCAACTGGTAGGACCGCTTCCATACCATAAACAAGCTGATACGGCGTTGCCCCAGTGGATGTCCTGATTGACGTGCGGTACCCATGCAAGGCAAATGGTAGCATTTCATGCCAGTCTTTGTAGGTGACTACCATCTTTTGCACAATCCTCTTGATATTCTTATTTGCCGCCTCAACAGCACCATTCATCTTTGGTCTGTAAGGAGAGGAATTGTGATGTTGAATCTTGAAGTCCCGGCACAGCTCTGCCATCATTTTGTTGTTTAGATTGGAACCATTATCAGTAATGATTCGCTCGGGAACTCCGTACCGACAGACGATATCTCTCTTTAGGAATCGGGCTACCACTTGCCTTGTAACATTTGTATATGAGGCTGCTTCAACCCATTTGGTGAAATAGTCAATGGCGACCAGGATGAATCTGTGACCATTTGAAGCAGTTGGCTCGATCTTGCCAATCATATCAATGCCCCACATGGCAAAGGGCCATGGTGAAGACATAATGTTCAAAGGGTTGGGAGGCACATGCACTTTATCTGCGTAAATCTGGCATTTATGGCATTTTCTGGCGTAGGCGCAACAGTCGGCATCCATTGTGATCCAGTAATAGCCCGATCTTAACAACTTCTTAGCCATGGCGTGCCCTCCGGCATGGGTACCAAAGGATCCTTCGTGCACTTCATGCATCAACAAATCTGCTTCTGTCTTATCAACGCACCTGAGGAGTACCATATCAAAGTTCCTTTTGTACAGAGAACCATCAGTGTTCAGAAAGAAACTTCCAGCAAGCCTTCTCAAGGTCTTCTTATCATTGGAAGATGCCCCAGGTGGGTATGTTTGATCCTCCAAGAAGCACTTAATGTCATGGAACCAAGGCTTATCATCTTTGACTACATCTGCTGCAAATACATATGCTGGCCTGTCGAGTCTGGACACTGAAATCTGAGGTACAAAGTTAGCAGCTTGAACTTTGATCATGGACGAAATGGTAGCAAGAGCATCTGCAAACTGATTCTCGTCCCGAGGGATATACTCAAGCTTGACTGTTGTGAAGAATGTCAATAACCTTCTTGTATAATCCCTGTAAGGTATCAGATGATCCTGGTGTGTATACCATTTCCCATTGGTCTGATTGACTACCAAAGCTGAATCTCCGAATACGGTCAATGTCTTGATCCTGAGGTCAATGGCTTCCTCAAGACCCATAATGCAAGCTTCGTATTCAGCTTCGTTGTTAGTGCAGTTGAAAGTGAGTTTTGCCGAGAAAGGCATGTGAACTCCCTTTGGTGAAATGAGGACTGCACCAACACCACGGCCATTCATGTTAACAGCCCCATCGAACATCATAATCCATTCTTCCTCCGGGTCAGGCCCTTCAGTGTGAATAGGCTCTTCATGATCTTTTGATTTAATGAACATGATGTCTTCATCAGGGAAGTCAAACCTCATAGGCTGGTAATCATCGATGGGTTGCTCAGCAAGATATTCAGATAGTACACTGCCCTTGATGGCTTTCTGAGAGGTGTACTGGATGTCATATTCTGTAAGGATCATTTGCCATCTTGCAACCCGTCCGGTAAGCGCTGGCTTCTCAAATATGTACTTGACTGGGTCCATCTTCGAGATCAATAAAGTAGTGTGGGTCAACATATACTGTCTCAGTCGGCGAGCAGCCCACGCTAAAGCACAGCAAGTTTTCTCGAGCAGTGAATAACGTTGTTCACAGTCGGTAAACTTTTTGCTTAGGTAGTATATTGCATACTCTTTTCGACCAGACTCGTCATGTTGGCCTAGCACACACCCCATTGATTCTTCTAATACTGTCAAGTACATTATCAGAGGTCTTCCTTCAACTGGAGGCATGAGGATTGGAGGTTCTTGTAAGTACTCCTTGATCTTGTCAAAAGCCCTTTGGCAGTCTTCGTTCCACCTGACCGTTTGTTCTTTCCTTAGCAGTTTGAACACGGGTTCACAGGTTGCTGTGAGGTGAGATATGAACCGTGAGATATAGTTCAATCGACCTAAGAACCCTCGAACCTCCTTCTCTGTCTTCGGTGCAGGCATCTCTTGAATAGCTTTGACTTTATCAGGGTCCACTTCAATCCCTTTCTCGCTTACAATAAAGCCCAGCAGCTTACCAGACCGCACCCCGAATGTGCATTTGTTGGGGTTCAACTTCAGTTGGTACTTCCTCAGACGCTTGAATAACTTGAGCAGATTCACCAGGTGATCTTCCTCTGTAAGGGACTTGGCGATCATGTCATCCACATAACATTCGATTTCTTTATGGATCATATCGTGGAATAACGTTACCATAGCCCGTTGATACGTCGCACCGGCATTCTTGAGCCCAAATGGCATTACTTTGTAGCAGAACGTGCCCCAAGGTGTGATGAATGTTGTCTTATCCATGTCTTCAGGTGACATCTTGATCTGGTTGTATCCTGAAAATCCATCCATGAAGGAGAATACCGAGAACTGAGCCGTATTATCTACCAATACGTCAATGTGGGGTAATGGAAAATCATCTTTCGGGCTGGCTCTGTTCAGATCCCGGTAATCAACACACATTCTTACTTTGCCGTCCTTCTTAGGCACAGGTACTATATTAGCAACCCACGGCGGGTAGCTAGTTACAACAAGGAACCCGGCGTCCCATTGCTTTTGTACCTCTTCCTTGATTTTCATAGCCATGTCTGGACGAGTACGGCGCAGCTTCTGTTTGACTGGAGGGCATTCTTCTCTCAAAGGCAGCTTGTGCACCACAATGTCGGTATCCAACCCTGGCATGTCTTGATACGACCAAGCAAACACATCCACATACTCTTGAAGTAGATCAACCAGTTGCTTCTTCACTGAGTCTTGCAGGCAGGCCCCGATTTTAACCTCTTTCACGTCTTCCTCTGTACCAAGATTAATCACTTCAACCTCCTCCTGGTGAGGGGTAATAACCTTTTCCTCTTGTCTTAACAACCTGGCTAGCTCTTCAGGAAGCTCATATTCTTCTTCAACCCCTTCATCAGCTTGATTGATCGGATTGTCAAAGTCATACGATGTCATAGCCGTGCTGTTGTCGGTGCTGTCAGGAAGGCACTCTCTGCAAGGGTTAAGTTGTTCGTTTTAGTGATCCGATTTTAATCTTATTTAGAAAAGTGAAATGAAGTTGTCATTTTGAAAACACTGCCATTTATTTTTTGTACAAAAAGAAAAAAAATGGAAAAACAGTGAACGAAAAGAAAAAAAGACTCGTTTGCAAAAAGATGTCTGATATTTCATTAATTGATCTTGTTTGCACAAAAAGTACAGATGGCCCGATTACAAAATGAGTCTTGTCATCTTGGGCAAGATGCAAGACTTTGATGCATGCTTATAAAATACAGGAAATAATAATTACTCTGATCGAGTAACTCTTATAATTTCCTGGGAAGACCAGTTCGAGACACTGCTCCCCGGGATCTTTGGACGAATCCAATTCTCCAGATTGCGCTCCTCTTCCAGCTCGTCTTCCAGACAGTTGATAGCATCGGGGGTAAGCATCCCTCCACTGACAAAACCAGGCTCTTCAGCAGCCTTTGCTTGATGTTGAGTTGGTCTGTAACCCAACCCAAACTTGTCTTCTTTTTTCTCCACCGATAGCAGTTTGCCCCAGCCCTGGGCAGTTCCTTCCTCAACAACCTTCCGGGCTTGTTGGTATGATGACATTGGAGTACCAGATACAGCAGATGCCTCATTCACATTCAAAGCTTCAAACCCCTGGCTCATTGTTTCGTGGATCTCCCCATCCATTTCAATGTACTTATAGGTTGCCAGGTGGCTGACAAAAATGTCCTCCTCTCCACAGATTGTGACAACTTGGCCTTCCCACTCAAATTTTAACTTTTGGTGAAGGGTAGACGTTATTGCGCCGGCGGCGTGAATCCAGGGTCTACCCAACAAACAGCTGTAGGCGGGCTGAATGTCCATCACATAAAAGATAGTTTTAAAGGTCTGTGGGCCAATTGTCACAGGCAGCTCAATCTCTCCCAGAACCGATCTCTTAGAACCATCAAAGGCTCTTACCACCAGGTTGCTGGGTCTCAGTGCCAAACCATCATATTCTAACTTCACCAGAGCCTTCTTTGGTAAGACATTCAGGGATGAACCTGTGTCTACCAGCACATGAGAAAGGACAGCTCCTTTGCATTCCATGGTTATGTGCAAGGCTTTGTTGTGGTTGCGGCCGTCCGCTGTCAAGTCAGTATTGGTGAACCCTAGCCCATTGCTAGCAGTAACATTTCCAACCACGGTCTCCAACTGGTTGACAGTAATCTCTTCAGGCACGTAAGCTGCGTGCAGGACTTTAAGTAGTGCATTCCGATGGGCTTCGGAGCACATAAGCAGTGAGAGGATAGAGATTTTGGATGGCGTCTGGTGAAGTTGATCCACAATTTTGTAGTCACTCTTTTTGATGATTCTCATAAACTCATCAACTTCCTGATCGAACGGTGTTTTCAGGGTTTCTTTGGCAGCTTGATCTTCCTGCACCGGGCTCTTTCCCTTTGCCTTGGCAGCAGCTTCTGCTTCGGCAGTAGGCCTTTGAATTGGTGGAGCAAAGAGACGTCCTCTTCGAGTGAAGCCTCCGCCTCCCCCCACATTATCTACTTGTGGTGCAGGTGTTGATGTTTCAAGAGCGATTCTTTTTCCTTCGCAGTATACGTCAGAGCCATAGTGCCAAGGGATGGCCCTATTGCTTTCATATGGCACTGGTCCAGGCACCGTGACAGTGACTGGACTGATTGCTGCTGCTGAAGGGACTGTAATTGTTTGTGGATCGTAAAAGATTGTAACTGGTGCCCTGGTGGGAGCAGCACCTTCTGAATGGTAGGCAGAGTTGTTTTCAGGATCATAAAATATGGTGACAGTAGAGACATCTTCATGATTTGTTGCTGGTGTTGTAGGAGGTATTGTTGGAAGAAATGATGTTGTTGTTGTAGGAGTCTCGAAGTGGAGTGAAGCTGAAGTTGTAGAAGAAAAATTTGTTGAAAACTGATCAGTTGAGATGATTGATGAAGTGCTTGTTGATGAAGCCGAAGAATTGTCAGGAACAATAGTTGCTGCAGTTGTAGGAGGTTCTGAAACCGTTGCTGATGAAATTGCTGGATTTGTTGGAAATGATGTGGTGATCTGAAGTTGGCCACTCTGAATAAGGCCATCTATGCCATTCTCAAATTATCGCACCCATTTATCGAGATATTGCAGTAAGCACAACCCAATTCACACCCTGGGAACATCTGACATTCCAAGAGCTGAGCCTTGATTTCTACCAATGGTGTCCTGATCTGTCCCACACTGGTTATTAAATAAGACGGCTGGTCTTCTTCAATAGCGTTAATCCGGGGACCACCATGGTTTGGCATCGGGTTTTTATTGACATTGGGCGGCGGTGCAAAATTCAGAGCCTTGGAGTCTACCAAGTCTTGTACCTTCATATGCAGAGCCCTGCATTTTTCTGTACTGTGACCAGGTGCGTTTGAATGAAAAGCGCACCTAGCATTGGAGTCATAGTTCCTTGGTAGACTGTTGGGATCCGGAGGTGCCAACGTTCTTAGCTCAACTAGGTTGAGTTTCAGAAGTTGTGGCAGCAAGGCAGCATATGGCATTGGGATCGGGTCGATCACTCTGTTAGCTTGAGATGGCCTCTGTTGGAATGGCCTTTGTTGATTGTTGTTGCTGGTGTTGCTGTTGTTGTAATTCCTTGGAGGATACTGGTTTTGCTGATGGTACTGAGGTTGTTGTTGATAGCTTTGCTGAGGAGGTTGATAGACAGGTTGAGGATGAGCTGGAGCAGGGATGGTGACTGCTGCTATGGACCTCTGAGCATATTGGGGCCTACCCCTGTTTGAATGGATGGCATTGGTCTCGCCAGTTCTTCTCGGGCCTGCAAAAGGCTTTCTTGTACTACTGGACGAGCTTGCACCATTGTCTGAGATCTTTCCCATTTTTAACAAGCTTTCAATTCTCTCCCCAGCTATGACAACATCTGCAAAGCTAGTAGAAGAGAAAGCAGCCAACCTGTCAATATATGTTCCCTGAAGGGTGTTCATGAACATATCTGCCATTTCCCGTTCAGACATAGGTGGTTGAACAGCAGCAGCCAGTTGCCTCCACCTTTGGGCATATTCTCGGAAACTCTCCCTCGAAGACTGTGACATTCCCATCAGGAGAGTCCTGTTGGGTGCCATGTCTAGATTATACTGATACTGTCTGATGAAGGCCTCTGCCAGGTCCTTCCAGCATCTAATTGTTGCTCTTGTCAGATGGGAATACCACTCCCTCGAAGCTCCAGTCAAGCTATCTTCAAAATAGAACATCCACAATTTCTCATCCATTGTATAGGCCTTCAGCCTTCCCAGAAATGATTGTAGATGAGTCCGGGGGCATGAAGTCCCATTATACTTTTCGAAACAAGGAGGCTTGAACTTATGGGGGATCCTGACCCCGTCTACCAAACCCATATCCATGACGTCGAATCCCAAAGAGTTTTGAGATTCTAAGGACCTCAACTTCTCAGCTATTTCATCCAATCTTCTATCATAAGCCTCTTCTCCAGCACCCATTACTGTGAATTGGTCTTCTTGAGGGTCTTCCTGTAGTACCCTCCCTGCTGTGGCAGTCCCTTGTATATTGACAGGGATGTTGGCCTCTGGATGGAGATGGGGTCCAAAAACTGGGGGATTGACATGAGGTTGGACCCTCTCGTTGTTACTTGTGCCAGCAGTTCCCACATGGGGCTCCTCTTGATTCCTCCCTTCTACCAAAGCTCTGAGTCTCTCCTGGCTTTGAGCTAAATTGTTCATTACTTCCATGAACTGTGTTATCTGAGTTCTCATCTCCAACCTTTCGTTGGCCATCTGGTTTCTGACCTCCGTAAGGTCCTGCTGCATCTGGTCCATCAGGATGCCCGGAAGATTGTTTCTAGTTGGGTATCTGTGTGGCCTGTTGAGGGGAAATACCCGGCGGCGAGCAATAATTCCTGAGATTCACAACAGAGGTTAGTAACAACAAAACAAAAACCTACAAAACAAACAAAAAGGTTAGTATGCAATGCAGTTATGCTTATTTGCTCTCAAGGTATCCGGTTTGGCCTTCAGTTTTGACCCTTCTAGACCCTTGAAGATGCTGCTGTTGAAGTTGCTTTCGAAGTAAACTAACATGAATATATTACATAAGGTGAAATAATACAATTTGTTCGTTTTACAACACAAGCCCACTAAGGGGTCAAAATACAGTACAAAAATAAAAGTACATGGAAAGAAAGCAACGACAAACAAATGGTCAAACACCAAGACCAAACTCATCCTCACGAACTTCCTTGAGAAGTGCTTCGGTCACAGGATCAGCCGGACGCTCCGTGAGATTCCTGATGAGGAGATTCCGGGTCGTAACAGCTGCTGTTAGCTTTTTGTGTTGAGTTTGGTCCTTGGACCTCTTCACCCCTGCTTTGATCTTCAATTCTGATATTTCCCTCTGGGCTGCTGCCAGGGCTTCTTGCTGTTCTTTTGCACTAGCTTCCAGTTGCTCCATCTTGTCTTGAACTCTCTTGTCTTCCAGGGTACGAGCCTCGGTGATCCTGACCCACCGGGCTTGACTCTCCTTCAAGTACAAGTCTGTCCTCGCTCTCTGGAACTGGGCTTCTTTGCAAGCATTCTTCAGAATTTGTTCACCAGCCTTAGACTTTTTGATATAATCCCCATACTTTTCAATCTTAGTCAAATGCTCCACTCTCAACTTCTCCAATCTCTCAATCTCCCTCATACCTTCACTCCTCTCCCGGAGGGTCTTCTGCAAAGCCCGGGTTAGCTTCTCATTTCTTTCCTTCAAGCTCTCAAACTCCTCCAAACTGATGGTGGCAGGGGGTGGTGCTGAAGATGACTCAGGCAGGTCTTCTATGGTAAAGGGCATTCCAGAGAATTGGGCCCTGGCACGGGACCACTCATAATATTGTGCTGATGCCACATTATTACACTTCCCCAGAATGGTGACTCCCTTGGTTTGAACATTATCCCAGGCCCAGGCAGCCTGCCTAACAACAGCCAAACTAATCTTGTTCTCACAATAAAGAGTCTCAACCAAGTCCTGTGCCCTAGGAGTGTGGACCAGTGCATAGCCCAGTTGCCTTCTGAACAGCAGAGGATTGTAATTGATGCTACCCTTAACTCCTATTAAAGGCACATTGGGAAAATGTCCACAGCTGGTGGTGATATCCCTGCCCTTGGTGCTTTGAGTGCACCATCCGATATCTGCTGAAGTTAGAACAGTGAGTCTCTTAGCCCAGTTGCTCTGCTGATGAGGGTTTAGGAATGCATCTGTCCTGGGTAGATGCCTGAGAAGCCAAGTGTGAAACAATGGAGCACAAAACCTCACTAACCTTCCCCTCTGCTTCTCATTCCTCTGATGCACTGAATAGTAAAGGTCCCCCAATAAAGTTGGCACTGGGTTCTTCAGGATGAACAGATGGATTGCATTCTTGCTAATGAATCGAGGCTCATCTGCAAACAATACAATTCCATATATACTCAAGGCCAGTAAAGCACAAACAGCTTTCCATTCCCCCAGGGAAGCCTTCAGACTAGCTTGAGAAATTAAGAAGTCCAGATGAAAGCCAGGGATTCCAGCTTTAGAGGTCATATGCTGCTCAACCAAAACAGGTTCCAGATGCAAAGCTTTTGCTACTTCTCCATTAGCAGGAAAGACCATCTCAGGGTTGAAAGGAATTTCTCTCCTGATAGGCATACCAACTAATGAGGAGTACTCTTCCAATAAGGGGCCCAACTGAAAGTCTTGAAAAGTAAAACATCTCAGTGGAGGATCATAAAACTGAATGCAGGTGTGGATGAGGCTCCTCTGTGAAGGGTCCAGATCCATAACCATGTCCAGTATATCTCCATAACTCTCCCTGAACAAGGGTATGTGATCTGGAGTGATCAGGGTTTGGATCCTCCTGATGTCTGATAAGTCTGGCTGGAAGAAGTGATAGGTGATGTTGCTTTTCTTTGGAGCCATGATGACAAATGTTGATGAAGATACTGAAGAGAAGGGCCACTGATTGGCTGGAATAGATAGCTGGTAGCAAGTGCTGATGAAGGCAGGTCAAAAACTGAAGATGGGGTCAAAACCAAAACCAGATGAAGATGGATACCCTGAAACACAAATAAGCAAATGTTAATATGATGCAATGAGTATGTATGCAAATGATATGCAAGGGTTTGTGACTAAGCTGGATCTGATCAAAGTGCTCTGATATAGGTCCAAGTGTGTTCAAGAATTCCAGTTGGAGGTCTATAAAACCAGTAACCAGGGTGGGGGGCTCAAATAAAGAACCACAAGTCCTGGGTTTAGAATCACAAGAACTATCCAACATGGAGTACTCTTAACAAATCAAAGTAACATGGTATTCTGAGGTCAAGGTACCTGCAAACCTGTAAACAGCCCAACCCCCTCACAGGTGGTGTTCTAAAACAAGGATCCTCAGACTTGGATCAGTTATGAGAAGTGTAAACACTTCTAACCCGGAGGCACAGTGTTTACAATAACCATAACAATTCCTCCTCTAATTCACCTCAGTTTCTGAAGGTCAGTACTAAAAGGTCATCCAGACTTAGCAGGCTTCCCAGATAGCCCTAGCATTGCAGGAAATCTGCAACACAGAGTTCTCAAGAAGAAACCCATATCTGAACCGTGTTTCATATTCCCGCACCAGACCGAAATGGAATGGGAAAGAATATGATTCACTCTAGCCTAGGTGTCACTCAGGTCCCAGGTATAGGACCTTAACTCTCAATGAAACACCCACCCACCAAAGGAAAACCAGATCCAGCCAGCAGCATGACAGTATGATATATACAAAGTGCAATAAAGAAAGCAGTAAAGCAAACTGTACATAAAGCAAAATAAATACAAGCACAAATAAGCCCATAACACCCCAGTAAACACAAATCAATCAAGCGCTAGGAGGAACCCACAAAAAGAACCAGAAGCCCTAGTTGCAGTATAAGGGTCCCCAGCAGAGTCGCCAAGCTGTCGCTCCCAACAAATGAAACTGGATCATATGAAGGTACAGGCGCGAACGGTCGGCGAAAGGGACAGTGAGGACACACAGCCGTGAACTCACTGGAGATGAAAAGAGTCGCCAGCTAGGCATTTTTATCCCGGAGGAAAGGCAATGCTGCATAGACCTAGGAAAAGATGGATAAGACGGTTGCGAACCAGAGAGACTGAGAAAGGGGGTTGGTTACAACCTGGGAAGGTATTAGCACCCAGATTGTCCGTCGTACTCGACGGGATCCACGCTTAAAAGATTTGTGTTTTAAAGGGGTAGTGTCAGTGCAATTTGTGTATAAAAGAGCTGGAAAAGAATGTACAGGTGTCAGTGTAAGTGAAGTGTATAAGTGAAGTGTCAGTGTAAGAACAGGAATGAAATGCTCATGATAATGAGGCTAAAGAATGAAGCTAGAAGGAGGGGGAATGTACAGAGACTTTTGTTCGATAACTGTCAAGTTATGCCTACGTATCCTCTCGTGCAATGAGGAAGTCAGAACACCGTAGTTCGACCCAAAGAGACTGAAAGGTGAATTGAATTGTGAACTGCTTACTTGCCTATGCTCAAGTGTATGATCTGTCTGGCACAGATGCAAACTGTCTTGCATTAGACGGAAGAAGCAAGTTCTCGATTGTGAGTGAATGAGATGAGAAAAGAATCCCGGAGGAGACGATTATTGTTTGTTTTTGTGTTTTCAGTCTTTTATTGCTTTTGAAGTTTGTCATAAGTTAGTGAGCCTAAGCCTAAACCAATGGGTTAGTAAACTCATCACATCTTCCCTCTGATTAGGGGTAATGAGAGTACCTTAAGTGTGAAGTCAGATTCTCACACTTAAACACCTTTGATGTAGGATTAAGATCATTAACCTATTTGTGATTATTTAGATGTTTTTGGTGTTTTTGTTTAGTGTTAAGTAATGAGGTTAAGCCATAATCAGGGATTAAACAGACTCATTACACCATCCTAATAGAAGGATAATAGATGAGAATGTTTAAGCTGAGGAAAGCTCCTCAACTTAATCCATGATTAGGGATTAAACTCATGACAAAACAATCCTTTGATTAAGTGGATTTTAGTTAATGATATGATGATGAAGTGAGTTTTAGGGTTTATAAGACAACTTGAGGGGGACTTGTCCATTAACACTAGGGTTAGTCCTTCTTAACCAATTAAGGAAGAATTAGAACCCTAATGCAAGGCCCAAATTAGGGTTTATGAATCAAACATCAAACCAAAACCAAAAAACAGAAGCAAACCCTAAGATAAAAAATGGAAAATACCACTCAAAGAAACCCTAAACCTATACTAAATCAAAGTCCAAAGGGGAGCTCTCAACTCTTAACCAATCTCAAGATATGAATTTTCTAAGTTATTAGGGTTTTTTAGGGTTCTTAACAAAAGAAATGCCAAACAATTGGAAAATGCAAGATCAAATCATGGCCATTTTATCCTAGAAACTACATGCTAAACATGGAACAATGCAAGAAGAACCAATGTCCAACTCTTCCTAGATAGGCAGAAATGAATTTTTGAACCCATGATCAAAATAATGCATAAAAAATGATTTAATTCAATGAAAAATTCTTAAAATGCATCAAGATCAAAAAAGAAATTTGGTTTGAAGGTTGGACAATGTTTCTAAATGTCTTAGAACATTTCATGAATTTTTTGGTGATTTTTAAATACCTATAAGTATTTTTAATTAATTAATTTTCATTAATCCATTAAAAATAATCTTTTAAATATTTAAAAATACTTTTTTAATTATAAAAAATAAAATAAAAATATTTTTGGGTCTTAAAAATTAATAAAACTTTTAGGAAAAAGTTTCATAATTTTTAAGAATTTTTTACTATTTTAAAATAAATATGCAAATTAATTGAAAAGAAAATGAATTAATGTTTAATAAAAATGAAAGTAAACAGAAAGGAGGGCCAGGATTTGATCTGGGCTTGGTCTGGTTGACTGCGCGCCAGATCCAAGGGCCCAGATTCAAATCTGGCTAATTAATATTTATGAATTAATTAAACCACAATTAAATGGAAAAACAGGATTAGGGCTTCTAATGACTCATCCTAGCCATCCATCCACGCGCGGGAGAGTCCATCCAAGGGACCAAATTCAAATGACCTTAATTAATGACACTTAACCCTAATCACATTCAGGCTGCCGGAGAAGACTTCCGGTCGTCTTCTCCGGCGAGCAACTCCCCTGAAAATCCCCAAAACCCCTCAAATCGTAACAAAAATGAAACCTAAACACACCAAAATGATTCCCATGATCCCCTGAACTAAAACCCTAAGTCCAAACAAATTTCTTCTTCCTCAAATCCATGAATCGAACAGAACAAATTCTAGGGCACGCAGGTTTCAGAAGCAAATTAAATACTCAAATCAAATCCATTTTAAAAACCAAAAGCACCAGGATGCTCAGTGAAACATAAGGAACAAGTTTGAAACAAAAGAAACGATTTCTGGAAAAATAAATTTCAAGCTACCTGAGATTTGGAGCTTTCAACCTGATGACTTTCTGGCCACTTCCTTCAGTGCAAACCACTCCACTTGATCCCCAGAAGGTGTCTGAATGCTCAAGAAGGGTTTATGTTGGCTGGATAATGAGTTTCGAAAGCTCCTGCTCAAGCTCAGTCAGAAATGGCTATGGTGATTCTGGCACTTTCAGGTCATTGTGAGGGGTTGTTTGTGATCCTGAGGGTGAATGGAGAAGGTCTGTGGTGTTTGTTGGTATGTTTGTGAGCTATGGTGAGAGTTTCGAAGGAAACTGCAAAATGAGGTGAAGAATGGCAGTGGGATGTTCTTGCTTGTTTCAGACCAGGCTCTTGGTGGTTTGAGGTCTATGAAGTGTGATGAGTTGAATGGTGAAAATGGTTTGAGTGTTTGAAGGCTGGGCAGAGAGATTCGAAGCAACTTGCAGCTTGGTGTGTTTTTGTGAAAATGTTGTGAATGAGTGAGTTTCAGCCTTGCCTTGTACATGAAATGGCTTTCAAAATGATAATGTATTTTAATCCTATAGGTCAGATGATGTGACCTGGCCTATAGTGATTGGTAAGTTTGCTTTTGCAAAAAGTCAAGTTTTGTGTAAGGCAAGCATGGCTCATGATCTAGGCAAGTACATGGCATGGGCTGCGCAGCAAAGGGTGAGGTGAGAGGCTAGCCAAAGTCAGCATCCAATGTCATAGTTGTAGGAAGTGAAATGAGTGGTTTTGCAACTTGTTGCTTTATGGTTCACATGAAAGAAAGTCTTGTTACATGAACCAAAACATGAAGGATTCTTGGTCCCAATCTGATTTTTAGTGTCTATGTAATGTTTGCATACTGGTTTGAAATGAATTAGAAGTCACATTGGGCTTTAGTTCATGATCTTGCAAAATTTCCATTTGAAGCATGCCTTGAAAATCAATGATTTTTGCCAACTTTGTCTTGCTATAACTTTTGATCCAAAAAGAGTTTGATCATGTTCTTGTACTTTTTGAAAAGGGAAAGATGAGATCTACAACTTTCATGACCAAAGTTTTTCCATTTGAAGCATTTTTGGATCAATAATCAAAGCTTGAAAAATGACCTAAAATGAAGCATTCTTGAAAAGTCAACTATGCCCAAAAAGTCAACATTTGCAAAAACCCTAAATTCTTGATTTTTATGAACTTCAACCTTCTTTCATGACCAAATAAAGATCATATACACTCAAAATGATGAAGATCACCCATTGGTTGGGTCATTGGGGGCCCCAGATGCCCTGATTTTACACTGACTTGTCTGAAAAGTCAACCCTTGATCAGATGGCTTCCCCATGGAATTTCTTCATGAAAATTGATATGCATACTCCCTATACCATATAGAGACCAATGGAAACAAGAATGACCAAAAAATTTGGGGTTATGGCCTCTGAAACCAAAACCCTAATTCTAGGTCAACTGTGCAGTCAAACTTGGCTCCGCATTCATACCAATCCCAGTTCTTGTGATTCTTTTGAATTTTTGACCTTGAGAGGATGTACTATGATGCTTGAACACATGTAGACCCCTTTGAATTGATTGGTTGCCTTTGGAGTGGCTCAAGATGCCCTGAGATTGCTCAGATCACAAACCCTAGGTGCAGATGCCTTAGAAACTATGCAGTGAATCAAAAGTGAGATATGAGGTGATATGATTGTGCTTATGTATATGAAAATGATCACAAGCCATGGTGTGAATGGGTGAGGGCAAATTTGGTGTGTTTACATTAGCAACTTTGAATTCTGTCCCTAGGATCCTCTTTCCCGCGCGCGTGTGAATGGCTCAGATGGCCCATTAAACCCTAATCAGCATTTAATTAACTTAAACTAGGATTAATTAATTATTAAATAAAAATTAGCCAGGTTTGAACCTGGGCCGTAGGATTGCGCTCCAAGTCAACCCCCTCAAACCCAGATCAAATCCTGGCCTTTCTTCTGGATTACTTTTCATTATTTTCATTTTAATTTCATTTTCTTTTCATTTTATTTATATGAATTTTAAAAAATAGCAAAACACATTTAAAAATTATGAAAATTTTTGTCAAACATTTCATTAATTTTTAAAACCCAAAAATATTTTTATTTTTATTTTTTGCATAAAAAATTATTTTTAAATCATTTAAATGTTTATTTTTAATTAATTAATGAAAATTAATTAATTAAAAATGCATTTAGGTATTTAAAAATCAACAAAAAATTCACATTGCATTTAGAAACATTTAGAAACATTATCCAACTCCCAAACCAAATTTCTTTTTTGTTCTTGATGCTTTTTGATCATTTTCATTGGAATTAAATTCATTTTAAGGCAATATTTTGGTTCAAACTTTGAAAAGTTCATTCTGCCTAACCATTGAGAGTTGGATGATGATTCTTCTTGCATTGCATCCTATATAGCATGTAGTTTATAGGATAAAATTGGTTTGAATTGATTTTGCATTTTCAATTTGTTTTGCATTTTTCTTGATGAGGTACCTTAAAACCCTATTAATCTTAGGAAATTCATAACTTGCCCTAGGTTAAGAGTTGGATCCCCTCCTTTAGGCAGTGAGCTTGTATAGGTTTAGGGTATCTTTGATTGCATTTTCAATTTTTTATCATGTCATTTGCTTCTGGTTTTGAATTTTTGCATTGCATGATGCATGTAACCCTAATTTGTGCCTTCCTTTGCATTCATTTTTCATTTGCTTGCATCCAATGACTTGCCATGACATTTTGTGCATCCACATGATTCATAATACATCTTAGGACATATTATAATCATGTTTGATCATTGCATCCTTCATTTTCCATGTGATATGTCCTTTGCATTCCATAACTTTTCATGTACATTCATGGTTCAAAGCATGCTCCATCTGCATCCTTATGCTTGTTTGATCATTCCCATGTCTTGCCTCATGTTTGTATCATCTCTTAGCATCATTGACATCATGTAAATGCTTCTGACTTTGGTTTGCATCATGACATTTCATCTCATTTGCATTGCATTTCATTTCTTTGCTAACTTTTCAGGTGGTAAGTAATTTGAGAAGTGAATTTGCCTTCACTTCTCACAATCTCTTCTCATTTCTCTTTCATCATTGCTGCATTTTATCTTGTGTATTAGAGTGAGCTTGCTCATTCCTGTTCATCTCTTACTTTCTTTCTTCAAGAAACTTGTCTTCTTAAGTGAAGAAAGCTGTTTTGCTTCTCTTTGCTTCTTGCTCCTTTCATCTGCTTCCTTCCTAGTGGTTTCTCTGAAGATCTTTTTGCAAACCTCATTAACCCTAGGGATAACCAAGCATGATAATAATTAGGGTTTGATTAGTCCCCCATTTAGCTTTTACCTTTGTGTCATCTTTGAGTGTTCTCTTCTTATCTCATAATCAAGGGCTAAACCCTAAAGGCTTTAAGGCTTTGTGATTAAGATTATGCCTGCATCCATCTATTAGGATGGAGTGTATAAATTTCATCCTAAGTGTTAAACCCTTAATGTGTTTAAACCCTTTAATCAATTCACTTAATAATCATCAAGACATCAAGCTTGTAACTTGGGCCTTGCATTAGGGTTCCAATTCTTCCTTAATTGGTTAAGAAGGACTAACCCTAGTGTTAATGGACAAGTCCCCCTCAAGTTGTCTTACAAACCATAAAATCCACTTCTTAATCTTATCATTAACTAAAATCCACTTTAATAAAGGCTTTGTTTTGTCATGAGGTTAATCCCTAATCATGGATTAAGTTGAGGAGCCTTCCTCAGTTTAAATGTTCTCATCTATTATCCTTCTATTAGGATGGTGTAATGAGTCCATTAAATCCTTGATTATGGCTTAATCTCATTACTCAACACTAATAAAAAACTCCAAAAACATCTAAATAAATATAAGTAGGTTAATGATCTTAATCCTACATCATGGTGATTAAGTGTGAGGTGCTTACTTCACACTTAAGGTATTCTCATTACCCCTAATCAGAGGGAAGATGTGATGAGTTTGCTAACCCTTGGTTTAGGCTTAAGCTCATTTTCTTATGACAAATTCCAAAAGCAATAAAAGATTGAAAACACAAAAACAAACAATAATCGTCTCCTCCGGGATTCTTTTCTCATCTCATTCACTCACAAACGAGAACTTGCTTCTTCCGTCTAATGCAAGACAGTTTGCACCTGAGCCAGACAGGTCATACACTTGAGCATAGACAAGTAAGTAGTTCATCAGTCAACTTATCTTTCAGTCTCTTTGGGTCGAACTACGGTGTTCTGACTTCCTCATTGCACGAGAGGATACGTAGGCATAACTTAACAGTTATCGAACAAAAGTCTCTGTATATTCCCCCTCTTCCAGCCTTATTCTTTAAGCCTCTTTATCTTGAGCATTTCACTCCTGTTCTTACACTGACACTTCACATATTTCACTTCACTTTCTTTTAGCACTGACACTTGCATTCTTTCCAGCTTTGATACACAAATTGCACTGACACTGCCCCCTTTAAAGCACAAATCTTTCAAGCGTGGATCCCGTCGAGTACGACGGACAATCTGGGTGCTAATACCTTCCCAGGTTGTAACCAACCCCCTTTCTCAATCTCTCTGGTTCGCGACCGTCTTATCCATATCTTTTCTTAGGTTTATGCAGCATTACCTTTCCTTCGGGATAAAAATGCCTAGCTGGAGACTCTTTTCTTCCCTTTTCACCGACCGTTCGCATCTGTACCCCTCTTGGCCCCGGTGTCATTTTGGTGGGAGCGACAACCATCATATTTTTAAGGAAAATAAAAGATAAACCAAAACCCTAGGTAGAGACACTAGGTAAGGAGTTGGTTAAGCGGGAGGAAGGTGTTAGGCACCCCTCACTTCTATTATACCTAATAGGGTCCTCTTAGGCTTTTTGGCATAGGTTGTTTGTATTAATCTCATGTTTATAAATTCCAAGAAAATACCAAATAAATAAATCAAAAAACTCTAATTTTTATCCCTTATTGTACTCGCTAGGGTTTTATAACCCTATTCATATGTACCCTCAAATTGAAGGATCATAGCAATCGTAGTTCCATTTCACCTATCCCCTATTTTTAATCCTTTATTTATGCCCTCATAATTTTGAGCTCTATCCCATTATATCCCTAATTCATCCCTTAAATACCCCTTATCTCATGAAAATTTTCCTTTAAATACCTTATAATATAAGATAAACATTAACCCCAATAAATAAATAAATAAATTTAATTTATTTTTCATAATAGTGATAGTTTCCCTTTATAAATAAACCATTAATTAAAAAACTCAAATTTTAAATATAAACCCATGTTTAAAAAATATTATTAATCCCTTTTTAAATTGAAAAAAAATGTAACCAAAATAAAAATAATAATATAACCTATGTTTTAAGTCCCCAAATATATAATCCATAATATATATCCCAAAATATAAGTAGTGAAATAAACCATATTTTTTTTAAAATGTTAGAATGAAATACATGAAATTTATCTCCATTTATTTTTTTAAATTATTAATCCCTTACATTCATATTATTATCCTTATTAATTTAATTTAATCAAAACCTAATCTTAAATCCCTAAATATTAAATAAAATCAAATTGTAATTAATTAATTTATCCTTAACCCTATGTAAATTAATTTTAATTACCTAGAATTATCCCAATGACAAATTAATGATAAAATCGTAAAAATAATTTAAAAAACCTAACAGCGAGAGACAAAGAAAACCGCCCTCCCCCCTTTTATCGATACAAGACTTTTCCCTTTTTTAATTAATAAAATAAAATAAATAAATATCATTTGATATAAGTGACAGTGAATCAATCCTGTTTTCATTTCTTCACACTCAGTCTGCACTAAAAGAAAAACAGAAATAAACCCTGATCTTCATCTATCTCACCCTTCATTTCATACTTCCAAACAACAACCCAATATTCCCAACGACATAAATCAAATCCACCCATAATATTTGTGTATTGTAATTTTATCAATTAAGCCATCTTAATTAATAATTTATGCAATTTTCATTAGCGTCTTTCCTATTTTAGCTTATCACTAAAATAATAATTTACTCTTGGATATACACTTTAAAAAAGTCAGAGTAAAACTTGTGCATAATAAATAGTAAAAAATTAAAATTTTTGAAAAAAAAACTAACAAATCGTCGCTCATTTGTATCTTCTACAACATATTTATAATTATCTAGGTCAAATACTTTATAAATCAAAATCCTTTGGTAATCTCATTATATTTCTTCATTTTTTTTTAAATGGATTGCCAAAGGGTTTGGATTTATGAAATATGATAACTTAGAAAGAGAATTTAATAGGATTGAGCCCAACAACTATATTTATATAAGGAAGTAAAGTTTGTTGTGTATTTTCAAAAATTCAAGGAATAAGTTTTGTGTCGATTAAAAAATTTAAGGAGTTTTTGTATTTGAGTTATCTCATATATAGTTTATTGTTATAACTTTTCGAGTTAAAGGTAAATATATTAAAAAAATATCTACTTAATATAAATTTAAAATTATCATAATGACAATCTTAGATAAAATCCTATTATTTTGATGATGTGTCTCATCCTCACAAATTTTTTCCAATTAAATAAATTATTAAATCTCCCAATTAAAAAAAATATTTGTCAACATAATATTAATTATTAAAAAATATCTCATGGTAGAGACTCACCGGCTCAAAATATTTAGTCGCCATCATAATTTTAAGGAAAATAAAAGATAAACCAAAACCCTAGGTAGAGACACTAGGTAAGGAGTCGGTTAAGCGGGAGGAAGGTGTTAGGCACCCCTCACTTCTATTATACCTAATAGGGTCCTCTTAGGCTTTTTGGCATAGGTTGTTTGTATTAATCTCATGTTTATAAATTCCAAGAAAATACCAAATAAATAAATCAAAAAACTCTAATTTTTATCCCTTATTGTACTCGCTAGGGTTTTATAACCCTATTCATATGTACCCTCAAATTGAAGGATCATAGCCATCGTAGTTCCATTTCACCTATCCCCTATTTTTAATCCTTTATTTATGCCCTCAGAATTTTGAGCTCTATCCCATTATATCCCTAATTCATCCCTTAAATACCCCTTATCTCATGAAAATTTTCCTTTAAATACCTTATAATATAAGATAAACATTAACCCCAATAAATAAATAAATAAATTTAATTTATTTTTCATAATAGTGATAGTTTCCCTTTATAAATAAACCATTAATTAAAAAACTCAAATTTTAAATATAAACCCATGTTTAAAAAATATTATTAATCCCTTTTTAAATTGAAAAAAAATGTAACCAAAATAAAAATAATAATATAACCTATGTTTTAAGTCCCCAAATATATAATCCATAATATATATCCCAAAATATAAGTAGTGAAATAAACCATATTTTTTTTAAAATGTTAGAATGAAATACATGAAATTTATCTCCATTTATTTTTTTAAATTATTAATCCCTTACATTCATATTATTATCCTTATTAATTTAATTTAATCAAAACCTAATCTTAAATCCCTAAATATTAAATAAAATCAAATTGTAATTAATTAATTTATCCTTAACCCTATGTAAATTAATTTTAATTACCTAGAATTATCCCAATGACAAATTAATGATAAAATCGTAAAAATAATTTAAAAAACCTAACAGCGAGAGACAAAGAAAACCGCCCTCCCCCCTTTTATCGATACAAGACTTTTCCCTTTTTTAATTAATAAAATAAAATAAATAAATATCATTTGATATAAGTGACAGTGAATCAATCCTGTTTTCATTTCTTCACACTCAGTCTGCACTAAAAGAAAAACAGAAATAAACCCTGATCTTCATCTATCTCACCCTTCATTTCATACTTCCAAACAACAACCCAATATTCCCAACGACATAAATCAAATCCACCCATAATATTTGTGTATTGTAATTTTATCAATTAAGCCATCTTAATTAATAATTTATGCAATTTTCATTAGCGTCTTTCCTATTTTAGCTTATCACTAAAATAATAATTTACTCTTGGATATACACTTTAAAAAAGTCAGAGTAAAACTTGTGCATAATAAATAGTAAAAAATTAAAATTTTTGAAAAAAAAACTAACAAATCGTCGCTCATTTGTATCTTCTACAACATATTTATAATTATCTAGGTCAAATACTTTATAAATCAAAATCCTTTGGTAATCTCATTATATTTCTTCATTTTTTTTTAAATGGATTGCCAAAGGGTTTGGATTTATGAAATATGATAACTTAGAAAGAGAATTTAATAGGATTGAGCCCAACAACTATATTTATATAAGGAAGTAAAGTTTGTTGTGTATTTTCAAAAATTCAAGGAATAAGTTTTGTGTCGATTAAAAAATTTAAGGAGTTTTTGTATTTGAGTTATCTCATATATAGTTTATTGTTATAACTTTTCGAGTTAAAGGTAAATATATTAAAAAAATATCTACTTAATATAAATTTAAAATTATCATAATGACAATCTTAGATAAAATCCTATTATTTTGATGATGTGTCTCATCCTCACAAATTTTTTCCAATTAAATAAATTATTAAATCTCCCAATTAAAAAAAATATTTGTCAACATAATATTAATTATTAAAAAATATCTCATGGTAGAGACTCACCGGCTCAAAATATTTAGTCGCCATCATAATTTTAAGGAAAATAAAAGATAAACCAAAACCCTAGGTAGAGACACTAGGTAAGGAGTCGGTTAAGCGGGAGGAAGGTGTTAGGCACCCCTCACTTCTATTATACCTAATAGGGTCCTCTTAGGCTTTTTGGCATAGGTTGTTTGTATTAATCTCATGTTTATAAATTCCAAGAAAATACCAAATAAATAAATCAAAAAACTCTAATTTTTATCCCTTATTGTACTCGCTAGGGTTTTATAACCCTATTCATATGTACCCTCAAATTGAAGGATCATAGCCATCGTAGTTCCATTTCACCTATCCCCTATTTTTAATCCTTTATTTATGCCCTCAGAATTTTGAGCTCTATCCCATTATATCCCTAATTCATCCCTTAAATACCCCTTATCTCATGAAAATTTTCCTTTAAATACCTTATAATATAAGATAAACATTAACCCCAATAAATAAATAAATAAATTTAATTTATTTTTCATAATAGTGATAGTTTCCCTTTATAAATAAACCATTAATTAAAAAACTCAAATTTTAAATATAAACCCATGTTTAAAAAATATTATTAATCCCTTTTTAAATTGAAAAAAAATGTAACCAAAATAAAAATAATAATATAACCTATGTTTTAAGTCCCCAAATATATAATCCATAATATATATCCCAAAATATAAGTAGTGAAATAAACCATATTTTTTTTAAAATGTTAGAATGAAATACATGAAATTTATCTCCATTTATTTTTTTAAATTATTAATCCCTTACATTCATATTATTATCCTTATTAATTTAATTTAATCAAAACCTAATCTTAAATCCCTAAATATTAAATAAAATCAAATTGTAATTAATTAATTTATCCTTAACCCTATGTAAATTAATTTTAATTACCTAGAATTATCCCAATGACAAATTAATGATAAAATCGTAAAAATAATTTAAAAAACCTAACAGCGAGAGACAAAGAAAACCGCCCTCCCCCCTTTTATCGATACAAGACTTTTCCCTTTTTTAATTAATAAAATAAAATAAATAAATATCATTTGATATAAGTGACAGTGAATCAATCCTGTTTTCATTTCTTCACACTCAGTCTGCACTAAAAGAAAAACAGAAATAAACCCTGATCTTCATCTATCTCACCCTTCATTTCATACTTCCAAACAACAACCCAATATTCCCAACGACATAAATCAAATCCACCCATAATATTTGTGTATTGTAATTTTATCAATTAAGCCATCTTAATTAATAATTTATGCAATTTTCATTAGCGTCTTTCCTATTTTAGCTTATCACTAAAATAATAATTTACTCTTGGATATACACTTTAAAAAAGTCAGAGTAAAACTTGTGCATAATAAATAGTAAAAAATTAAAATTTTTGAAAAAAAAACTAACAAATCGTCGCTCATTTGTATCTTCTACAACATATTTATAATTATCTAGGTCAAATACTTTATAAATCAAAATCCTTTGGTAATCTCATTATATTTCTTCATTTTTTTTTAAATGGATTGCCAAAGGGTTTGGATTTATGAAATATGATAACTTAGAAAGAGAATTTAATAGGATTGAGCCCAACAACTATATTTATATAAGGAAGTAAAGTTTGTTGTGTATTTTCAAAAATTCAAGGAATAAGTTTTGTGTCGATTAAAAAATTTAAGGAGTTTTTGTATTTGAGTTATCTCATATATAGTTTATTGTTATAACTTTTCGAGTTAAAGGTAAATATATTAAAAAAATATCTACTTAATATAAATTTAAAATTATCATAATGACAATCTTAGATAAAATCCTATTATTTTGATGATGTGTCTCATCCTCACAAATTTTTTCCAATTAAATAAATTATTAAATCTCCCAATTAAAAAAAATATTTGTCAACATAATATTAATTATTAAAAAATATCTCATGGTAGAGACTCACCGGCTCAAAATATTTAGTCGCCATCATAATTTTAAGGAAAATAAAAGATAAACCAAAACCCTAGGTAGAGACACTAGGTAAGGAGTCGGTTAAGCGGGAGGAAGGTGTTAGGCACCCCTCACTTCTATTATACCTAATAGGGTCCTCTTAGGCTTTTTGGCATAGGTTGTTTGTATTAATCTCATGTTTATAAATTCCAAGAAAATACCAAATAAATAAATCAAAAAACTCTAATTTTTATCCCTTATTGTACTCGCTAGGGTTTTATAACCCTATTCATATGTACCCTCAAATTGAAGGATCATAGCCATCGTAGTTCCATTTCACCTATCCCCTATTTTTAATCCTTTATTTATGCCCTCAGAATTTTGAGCTCTATCCCATTATATCCCTAATTCATCCCTTAAATACCCCTTATCTCATGAAAATTTTCCTTTAAATACCTTATAATATAAGATAAACATTAACCCCAATAAATAAATAAATAAATTTAATTTATTTTTCATAATAGTGATAGTTTCCCTTTATAAATAAACCATTAATTAAAAAACTCAAATTTTAAATATAAACCCATGTTTAAAAAATATTATTAATCCCTTTTTAAATTGAAAAAAAATGTAACCAAAATAAAAATAATAATATAACCTATGTTTTAAGTCCCCAAATATATAATCCATAATATATATCCCAAAATATAAGTAGTGAAATAAACCATATTTTTTTTAAAATGTTAGAATGAAATACATGAAATTTATCTCCATTTATTTTTTTAAATTATTAATCCCTTACATTCATATTATTATCCTTATTAATTTAATTTAATCAAAACCTAATCTTAAATCCCTAAATATTAAATAAAATCAAATTGTAATTAATTAATTTATCCTTAACCCTATGTAAATTAATTTTAATTACCTAGAATTATCCCAATGACAAATTAATGATAAAATCGTAAAAATAATTTAAAAAACCTAACAGCGAGAGACAAAGAAAACCGCCCTCCCCCCTTTTATCGATACAAGACTTTTCCCTTTTTTAATTAATAAAATAAAATAAATAAATATCATTTGATATAAGTGACAGTGAATCAATCCTGTTTTCATTTCTTCACACTCAGTCTGCACTAAAAGAAAAACAGAAATAAACCCTGATCTTCATCTATCTCACCCTTCATTTCATACTTCCAAACAACAACCCAATATTCCCAACGACATAAATCAAATCCACCCATAATATTTGTGTATTGTAATTTTATCAATTAAGCCATCTTAATTAATAATTTATGCAATTTTCATTAGCGTCTTTCCTATTTTAGCTTATCACTAAAATAATAATTTACTCTTGGATATACACTTTAAAAAAGTCAGAGTAAAACTTGTGCATAATAAATAGTAAAAAATTAAAATTTTTGAAAAAAAAACTAACAAATCGTCGCTCATTTGTATCTTCTACAACATATTTATAATTATCTAGGTCAAATACTTTATAAATCAAAATCCTTTGGTAATCTCATTATATTTCTTCATTTTTTTTTAAATGGATTGCCAAAGGGTTTGGATTTATGAAATATGATAACTTAGAAAGAGAATTTAATAGGATTGAGCCCAACAACTATATTTATATAAGGAAGTAAAGTTTGTTGTGTATTTTCAAAAATTCAAGGAATAAGTTTTGTGTCGATTAAAAAATTTAAGGAGTTTTTGTATTTGAGTTATCTCATATATAGTTTATTGTTATAACTTTTCGAGTTAAAGGTAAATATATTAAAAAAATATCTACTTAATATAAATTTAAAATTATCATAATGACAATCTTAGATAAAATCCTATTATTTTGATGATGTGTCTCATCCTCACAAATTTTTTCCAATTAAATAAATTATTAAATCTCCCAATTAAAAAAAATATTTGTCAACATAATATTAATTATTAAAAAATATCTCATGGTAGAGACTCACCGGCTCAAAATATTTAGTCGCCATCATAATTTTAAGGAAAATAAAAGATAAACCAAAACCCTAGGTAGAGACACTAGGTAAGGAGTCGGTTAAGCGGGAGGAAGGTGTTAGGCACCCCTCACTTCTATTATACCTAATAGGGTCCTCTTAGGCTTTTTGGCATAGGTTGTTTGTATTAATCTCATGTTTATAAATTCCAAGAAAATACCAAATAAATAAATCAAAAAACTCTAATTTTTATCCCTTATTGTACTCGCTAGGGTTTTATAACCCTATTCATATGTACCCTCAAATTGAAGGATCATAGCCATCGTAGTTCCATTTCACCTATCCCCTATTTTTAATCCTTTATTTATGCCCTCAGAATTTTGAGCTCTATCCCATTATATCCCTAATTCATCCCTTAAATACCCCTTATCTCATGAAAATTTTCCTTTAAATACCTTATAATATAAGATAAACATTAACCCCAATAAATAAATAAATAAATTTAATTTATTTTTCATAATAGTGATAGTTTCCCTTTATAAATAAACCATTAATTAAAAAACTCAAATTTTAAATATAAACCCATGTTTAAAAAATATTATTAATCCCTTTTTAAATTGAAAAAAAATGTAACCAAAATAAAAATAATAATATAACCTATGTTTTAAGTCCCCAAATATATAATCCATAATATATATCCCAAAATATAAGTAGTGAAATAAACCATATTTTTTTTAAAATGTTAGAATGAAATACATGAAATTTATCTCCATTTATTTTTTTAAATTATTAATCCCTTACATTCATATTATTATCCTTATTAATTTAATTTAATCAAAACCTAATCTTAAATCCCTAAATATTAAATAAAATCAAATTGTAATTAATTAATTTATCCTTAACCCTATGTAAATTAATTTTAATTACCTAGAATTATCCCAATGACAAATTAATGATAAAATCGTAAAAATAATTTAAAAAACCTAACAGCGAGAGACAAAGAAAACCGCCCTCCCCCCTTTTATCGATACAAGACTTTTCCCTTTTTTAATTAATAAAATAAAATAAATAAATATCATTTGATATAAGTGACAGTGAATCAATCCTGTTTTCATTTCTTCACACTCAGTCTGCACTAAAAGAAAAACAGAAATAAACCCTGATCTTCATCTATCTCACCCTTCATTTCATACTTCCAAACAACAACCCAATATTCCCAACGACATAAATCAAATCCACCCATAATATTTGTGTATTGTAATTTTATCAATTAAGCCATCTTAATTAATAATTTATGCAATTTTCATTAGCGTCTTTCCTATTTTAGCTTATCACTAAAATAATAATTTACTCTTGGATATACACTTTAAAAAAGTCAGAGTAAAACTTGTGCATAATAAATAGTAAAAAATTAAAATTTTTGAAAAAAAAACTAACAAATCGTCGCTCATTTGTATCTTCTACAACATATTTATAATTATCTAGGTCAAATACTTTATAAATCAAAATCCTTTGGTAATCTCATTATATTTCTTCATTTTTTTTTAAATGGATTGCCAAAGGGTTTGGATTTATGAAATATGATAACTTAGAAAGAGAATTTAATAGGATTGAGCCCAACAACTATATTTATATAAGGAAGTAAAGTTTGTTGTGTATTTTCAAAAATTCAAGGAATAAGTTTTGTGTCGATTAAAAAATTTAAGGAGTTTTTGTATTTGAGTTATCTCATATATAGTTTATTGTTATAACTTTTCGAGTTAAAGGTAAATATATTAAAAAAATATCTACTTAATATAAATTTAAAATTATCATAATGACAATCTTAGATAAAATCCTATTATTTTGATGATGTGTCTCATCCTCACAAATTTTTTCCAATTAAATAAATTATTAAATCTCCCAATTAAAAAAAATATTTGTCAACATAATATTAATTATTAAAAAATATCTCATGGTAGAGACTCACCGGCTCAAAATATTTAGTCGCCATCATAATTTTAAGGAAAATAAAAGATAAACCAAAACCCTAGGTAGAGACACTAGGTAAGGAGTCGGTTAAGCGGGAGGAAGGTGTTAGGCACCCCTCACTTCTATTATACCTAATAGGGTCCTCTTAGGCTTTTTGGCATAGGTTGTTTGTATTAATCTCATGTTTATAAATTCCAAGAAAATACCAAATAAATAAATCAAAAAACTCTAATTTTTATCCCTTATTGTACTCGCTAGGGTTTTATAACCCTATTCATATGTACCCTCAAATTGAAGGATCATAGCCATCGTAGTTCCATTTCACCTATCCCCTATTTTTAATCCTTTATTTATGCCCTCAGAATTTTGAGCTCTATCCCATTATATCCCTAATTCATCCCTTAAATACCCCTTATCTCATGAAAATTTTCCTTTAAATACCTTATAATATAAGATAAACATTAACCCCAATAAATAAATAAATAAATTTAATTTATTTTTCATAATAGTGATAGTTTCCCTTTATAAATAAACCATTAATTAAAAAACTCAAATTTTAAATATAAACCCATGTTTAAAAAATATTATTAATCCCTTTTTAAATTGAAAAAAAATGTAACCAAAATAAAAATAATAATATAACCTATGTTTTAAGTCCCCAAATATATAATCCATAATATATATCCCAAAATATAAGTAGTGAAATAAACCATATTTTTTTTAAAATGTTAGAATGAAATACATGAAATTTATCTCCATTTATTTTTTTAAATTATTAATCCCTTACATTCATATTATTATCCTTATTAATTTAATTTAATCAAAACCTAATCTTAAATCCCTAAATATTAAATAAAATCAAATTGTAATTAATTAATTTATCCTTAACCCTATGTAAATTAATTTTAATTACCTAGAATTATCCCAATGACAAATTAATGATAAAATCGTAAAAATAATTTAAAAAACCTAACAGCGAGAGACAAAGAAAACCGCCCTCCCCCCTTTTATCGATACAAGACTTTTCCCTTTTTTAATTAATAAAATAAAATAAATAAATATCATTTGATATAAGTGACAGTGAATCAATCCTGTTTTCATTTCTTCACACTCAGTCTGCACTAAAAGAAAAACAGAAATAAACCCTGATCTTCATCTATCTCACCCTTCATTTCATACTTCCAAACAACAACCCAATATTCCCAACGACATAAATCAAATCCACCCATAATATTTGTGTATTGTAATTTTATCAATTAAGCCATCTTAATTAATAATTTATGCAATTTTCATTAGCGTCTTTCCTATTTTAGCTTATCACTAAAATAATAATTTACTCTTGGATATACACTTTAAAAAAGTCAGAGTAAAACTTGTGCATAATAAATAGTAAAAAATTAAAATTTTTGAAAAAAAAACTAACAAATCGTCGCTCATTTGTATCTTCTACAACATATTTATAATTATCTAGGTCAAATACTTTATAAATCAAAATCCTTTGGTAATCTCATTATATTTCTTCATTTTTTTTTAAATGGATTGCCAAAGGGTTTGGATTTATGAAATATGATAACTTAGAAAGAGAATTTAATAGGATTGAGCCCAACAACTATATTTATATAAGGAAGTAAAGTTTGTTGTGTATTTTCAAAAATTCAAGGAATAAGTTTTGTGTCGATTAAAAAATTTAAGGAGTTTTTGTATTTGAGTTATCTCATATATAGTTTATTGTTATAACTTTTCGAGTTAAAGGTAAATATATTAAAAAAATATCTACTTAATATAAATTTAAAATTATCATAATGACAATCTTAGATAAAATCCTATTATTTTGATGATGTGTCTCATCCTCACAAATTTTTTCCAATTAAATAAATTATTAAATCTCCCAATTAAAAAAAATATTTGTCAACATAATATTAATTATTAAAAAATATCTCATGGTAGAGACTCACCGGCTCAAAATATTTAGTCGCCATCATAATTTTAAGGAAAATAAAAGATAAACCAAAACCCTAGGTAGAGACACTAGGTAAGGAGTCGGTTAAGCGGGAGGAAGGTGTTAGGCACCCCTCACTTCTATTATACCTAATAGGGTCCTCTTAGGCTTTTTGGCATAGGTTGTTTGTATTAATCTCATGTTTATAAATTCCAAGAAAATACCAAATAAATAAATCAAAAAACTCTAATTTTTATCCCTTATTGTACTCGCTAGGGTTTTATAACCCTATTCATATGTACCCTCAAATTGAAGGATCATAGCCATCGTAGTTCCATTTCACCTATCCCCTATTTTTAATCCTTTATTTATGCCCTCAGAATTTTGAGCTCTATCCCATTATATCCCTAATTCATCCCTTAAATACCCCTTATCTCATGAAAATTTTCCTTTAAATACCTTATAATATAAGATAAACATTAACCCCAATAAATAAATAAATAAATTTAATTTATTTTTCATAATAGTGATAGTTTCCCTTTATAAATAAACCATTAATTAAAAAACTCAAATTTTAAATATAAACCCATGTTTAAAAAATATTATTAATCCCTTTTTAAATTGAAAAAAAATGTAACCAAAATAAAAATAATAATATAACCTATGTTTTAAGTCCCCAAATATATAATCCATAATATATATCCCAAAATATAAGTAGTGAAATAAACCATATTTTTTTTAAAATGTTAGAATGAAATACATGAAATTTATCTCCATTTATTTTTTTAAATTATTAATCCCTTACATTCATATTATTATCCTTATTAATTTAATTTAATCAAAACCTAATCTTAAATCCCTAAATATTAAATAAAATCAAATTGTAATTAATTAATTTATCCTTAACCCTATGTAAATTAATTTTAATTACCTAGAATTATCCCAATGACAAATTAATGATAAAATCGTAAAAATAATTTAAAAAACCTAACAGCGAGAGACAAAGAAAACCGCCCTCCCCCCTTTTATCGATACAAGACTTTTCCCTTTTTTAATTAATAAAATAAAATAAATAAATATCATTTGATATAAGTGACAGTGAATCAATCCTGTTTTCATTTCTTCACACTCAGTCTGCACTAAAAGAAAAACAGAAATAAACCCTGATCTTCATCTATCTCACCCTTCATTTCATACTTCCAAACAACAACCCAATATTCCCAACGACATAAATCAAATCCACCCATAATATTTGTGTATTGTAATTTTATCAATTAAGCCATCTTAATTAATAATTTATGCAATTTTCATTAGCGTCTTTCCTATTTTAGCTTATCACTAAAATAATAATTTACTCTTGGATATACACTTTAAAAAAGTCAGAGTAAAACTTGTGCATAATAAATAGTAAAAAATTAAAATTTTTGAAAAAAAAACTAACAAATCGTCGCTCATTTGTATCTTCTACAACATATTTATAATTATCTAGGTCAAATACTTTATAAATCAAAATCCTTTGGTAATCTCATTATATTTCTTCATTTTTTTTTAAATGGATTGCCAAAGGGTTTGGATTTATGAAATATGATAACTTAGAAAGAGAATTTAATAGGATTGAGCCCAACAACTATATTTATATAAGGAAGTAAAGTTTATTGTGTATTTTCAAAAATTCAAGGAATAAGTTTTGTGTCGATTAAAAAATTTAAGGAGTTTTTGTATTTGAGTTATCTCATATATAGTTTATTGTTATAACTTTTCGAGTTAAAGGTAAATATATTAAAAAAATATCTACTTAATATAAATTTAAAATTATCATAATGACAATCTTAGATAAAATCCTATTATTTTGATGATGTGTCTCATCCTCACAAATTTTTTCCAATTAAATAAATTATTAAATCTCCCAATTAAAAAAAATATTTGTCAACATAATATTAATTATTAAAAAATATCTCATGGTAGAGACTCACCGGCTCAAAATATTTAGTCGCCATCATAATTTTAAGGAAAATAAAAGATAAACCAAAACCCTAGGTAGAGACACTAGGTAAGGAGTCGGTTAAGCGGGAGGAAGGTGTTAGGCACCCCTCACTTCTATTATACCTAATAGGGTCCTCTTAGGCTTTTTGGCATAGGTTGTTTGTATTAATCTCATGTTTATAAATTCCAAGAAAATACCAAATAAATAAATCAAAAAACTCTAATTTTTATCCCTTATTGTACTCGCTAGGGTTTTATAACCCTATTCATATGTACCCTCAAATTGAAGGATCATAGCCATCGTAGTTCCATTTCACCTATCCCCTATTTTTAATCCTTTATTTATGCCCTCAGAATTTTGAGCTCTATCCCATTATATCCCTAATTCATCCCTTAAATACCCCTTATCTCATGAAAATTTTCCTTTAAATACCTTATAATATAAGATAAACATTAACCCCAATAAATAAATAAATAAATTTAATTTATTTTTCATAATAGTGATAGTTTCCCTTTATAAATAAACCATTAATTAAAAAACTCAAATTTTAAATATAAACCCATGTTTAAAAAATATTATTAATCCCTTTTTAAATTGAAAAAAAATGTAACCAAAATAAAAATAATAATATAACCTATGTTTTAAGTCCCCAAATATATAATCCATAATATATATCCCAAAATATAAGTAGTGAAATAAACCATATTTTTTTTAAAATGTTAGAATGAAATACATGAAATTTATCTCCATTTATTTTTTTAAATTATTAATCCCTTACATTCATATTATTATCCTTATTAATTTAATTTAATCAAAACCTAATCTTAAATCCCTAAATATTAAATAAAATCAAATTGTAATTAATTAATTTATCCTTAACCCTATGTAAATTAATTTTAATTACCTAGAATTATCCCAATGACAAATTAATGATAAAATCGTAAAAATAATTTAAAAAACCTAACAGCGAGAGACAAAGAAAACCGCCCTCCCCCCTTTTATCGATACAAGACTTTTCCCTTTTTTAATTAATAAAATAAAATAAATAAATATCATTTGATATAAGTGACAGTGAATCAATCCTGTTTTCATTTCTTCACACTCAGTCTGCACTAAAAGAAAAACAGAAATAAACCCTGATCTTCATCTATCTCACCCTTCATTTCATACTTCCAAACAACAACCCAATATTCCCAACGACATAAATCAAATCCACCCATAATATTTGTGTATTGTAATTTTATCAATTAAGCCATCTTAATTAATAATTTATGCAATTTTCATTAGCGTCTTTCCTATTTTAGCTTATCACTAAAATAATAATTTACTCTTGGATATACACTTTAAAAAAGTCAGAGCAAAACTTGTGCATAATAAATAGTAAAAAATTAAAATTTTTGAAAAAAAACAACTAACAAATCGTCGCTCATTTGTATCTTCTACAACATATTTATAATTATCTAGGTCAAATACTTTATAAATCAAAATCCTTTGGTAATCTCATTATATTTCTTCATTTTTGTAAATGGATTGCCAAAGGGTTTGGATTTATGAAATATGATAACTTAGAAAGAGAATTTAATAGGATTGAGCCCAACAACTATATTTATATAAGGAAGTAAAGTTTGTTGTGTATTTTCAAAAATTCAAGGAATAAGTTTTGTGTCGATTAAAAAATTTAAGGAGTTTTTGTATTTGAGTTATCTCATATATAGTTTATTGTTATAACTTTTCGAGTTAAAGATAAATATATTAAAAAAATATCTACTTAATATAAATTTAAAATTATCATAATGACAATCTTAGATAAAATCCTATTATTTTGATGATGTGTCTCATCCTCACAAATTTTTTCCAATTAAATAAATTATTAAATCTCCCAATTAAAAAAAATATTTGTCAACATAATATTAATTATTAAAAAATATCTCATGGTAGAGACTCACCGGCTCAAAATATTTAGTCGCCATCATATTTTTAAGGAAAATAAAAGATAAACCAAAACCCTAGGTAGAGACACTAGGTAAGGAGTCGGTTAAGCGGGAGGAAGGTGTTAGGCACCCCTCACTTCTATTATACCTAATAGGGTCCTCTTAGGCTTTTTGGCATAGGTTGTTTGTATTAATCTCATGTTTCTAAATTCCAAGAAAATACCAAATAAATAAATCAAAAAACTCTAATTTTTATCCCTTATTGTACTCGCTAGGGTTTTATAACCCTATTCATATGTACCCTCAAATTGAAGGATCATAGCCATCGTAGTTCCATTTCACCTATCCCCTATTTTTAATCCTTTATTTATGCCCTCAGAATTTTGAGCTCTATCCCATTATATCCCTAATTCATCCCTTAAATACCCCTTATGTCATGAAAATTTTCCTTTAAATACCTTATAATGTAAGATAAACATTAACCCCAATAAATAAATAAATAAATTTAATTTATTTTTCATAATAGTGATAGTTTCCCTTTATAAATAAACCATTAATTAAAAAAATCAAATTTTAAATATAAACCCATGTTTAAAAAATATTATTAATCCCTTTTTAAATTGAAAAAAAAAATGTAACCAAAATAAAAATAATAATATAACCTATGTTTTAAGTCCCCAAATATATAATCCATAATATATATCCCAAAATATAAGTAGTGAAATAAACCATTTTTTTTTAAATGTTAGAATGAAATACATGAAATTTATCTCCATTTATTTTTTTAAATTATTAATCCCTTACATTCATATTATTATCCTTATTAATTTAATTTAATCAAAACCTAATCTTAAATCCCTAAATATTAAATAAAATCAAATTTAAATTAATTAATTTATCCTTAACCCTATGTAAATTAATTTTAATTACCTAGAATTATCCCAATGACAAATTAATGATAAAATCGTAAAAATAATTTAAAAAACCTAACAGCGAGAGACAAAGAAAACCGCCCTCCCCCCTTTTATCGATACAAGACTTTTCCCTTTTTTAATTAATAAAATAAAATAAATAAATATCATTTGATATAAGTGACAGTGAATCAATCCTGTTTTCATTTCTTCACACTCAGTCTGCACTAAAAGAAAAACAGAAATAAACCCTGATCTTCATCTATCTCACCCTTCATTTCATACTTCCAAACAACAACCCAATATTCCCAACGACATAAATCAAATCCACCCATAATATTTGTGTATTGTAATTTTATCAATTAAGCCATCTTAATTAATAATTTATGCAATTTTCATTAGCGTCTTTCCTATTTTAGCTTATCACTAAAATAATAATTTACTCTTGGATATACACTTTAAAAAAGTCAGAGCAAAACTTGTGCATAATAAATAGTAAAAAATTAAAATTTTTGAAAAAAAACAACTAACAAATCGTCGCTCATTTGTATCTTCTACAACATATTTATAATTATCTAGGTCAAATACTTTATAAATCAAAATCCTTTGGTAATCTCATTATATTTCTTCATTTTTGTAAATGGATTGCCAAAGGGTTTGGATTTATGAAATATGATAACTTAGAAAGAGAATTTAATAGGATTGAGCCCAACAACTATATTTATATAAGGAAGTAAAGTTTGTTGTGTATTTTCAAAAATTCAAGGAATAAGTTTTGTGTCGATTAAAAAATTTAAGGAGTTTTTGTATTTGAGTTATCTCATATATAGTTTATTGTTATAACTTTTCGAGTTAAAGATAAATATATTAAAAAAATATCTACTTAATATAAATTTAAAATTATCATAATGACAATCTTAGATAAAATCCTATTATTTTGATGATGTGTCTCATCCTCACAAATTTTTTCCAATTAAATAAATTATTAAATCTCCCAATTAAAAAAAATATTTGTCAACATAATATTAATTATTAAAAAATATCTCATGGTAGAGACTCACCGGCTCAAAATATTTAGTCGCCATCATATTTTTAAGGAAAATAAAAGATAAACCAAAACCCTAGGTAGAGACACTAGGTAAGGAGTCGGTTAAGCGGGAGGAAGGTGTTAGGCACCCCTCACTTCTATTATACCTAATAGGGTCCTCTTAGGCTTTTTGGCATAGGTTGTTTGTATTAATCTCATGTTTCTAAATTCCAAGAAAATACCAAATAAATAAATCAAAAAACTCTAATTTTTATCCCTTATTGTACTCGCTAGGGTTTTATAACCCTATTCATATGTACCCTCAAATTGAAGGATCATAGCCATCGTAGTTCCATTTCACCTATCCCCTATTTTTAATCCTTTATTTATGCCCTCAGAATTTTGAGCTCTATCCCATTATATCCCTAATTCATCCCTTAAATACCCCTTATGTCATGAAAATTTTCCTTTAAATACCTTATAATGTAAGATAAACATTAACCCCAATAAATAAATAAATAAATTTAATTTATTTTTCATAATAGTGATAGTTTCCCTTTATAAATAAACCATTAATTAAAAAAATCAAATTTTAAATATAAACCCATGTTTAAAAAATATTATTAATCCCTTTTTAAATTGAAAAAAAAAATGTAACCAAAATAAAAATAATAATATAACCTATGTTTTAAGTCCCCAAATATATAATCCATAATATATATCCCAAAATATAAGTAGTGAAATAAACCATTTTTTTTTAAATGTTAGAATGAAATACATGAAATTTATCTCCATTTATTTTTTTAAATTATTAATCCCTTACATTCATATTATTATCCTTATTAATTTAATTTAATCAAAACCTAATCTTAAATCCCTAAATATTAAATAAAATCAAATTTAAATTAATTAATTTATCCTTAACCCTATGTAAATTAATTTTAATTACCTAGAATTATCCCAATGACAAATTAATGATAAAATCGTAAAAATAATTTAAAAAACCTAACAGCGAGAGACAAAGAAAACCGCCCTCCCCCCTTTTATCGATACAAGACTTTTCCCTTTTTTAATTAATAAAATAAAATAAATAAATATCATTTGATATAAGTGACAGTGAATCAATCCTGTTTTCATTTCTTCACACTCAGTCTGCACTAAAAGAAAAACAGAAATACACCCTGATCTTCATCTATCTCACCCTTCATTTCATACTTCCAAACAACAACCCAATATTCCCAACGACATAAATCAAATCCACCCATAATATTTGTGTATTGTAATTTTATCAATTAAGCCATCTTAATTAATAATTTATGCAATTTTCATTAGCGTCTTTCCTATTTTAGCTTATCACTAAAATAATAATTTACTCTTGGATATACACTTTAAAAAAGTCAGAGCAAAACTTGTGCATAATAAATAGTAAAAAATTAAAATTTTTGAAAAAAAACAACTAACAAATCGTCGCTCATTTGTATCTTCTACAACATATTTATAATTATCTAGGTCAAATACTTTATAAATCAAAATCCTTTGGTAATCTCATTATATTTCTTCATTTTTGTAAATGGATTGCCAAAGGGTTTGGATTTATGAAATATGATAACTTAGAAAGAGAATTTAATAGGATTGAGCCCAACAACTATATTTATATAAGGAAGTAAAGTTTGTTGTGTATTTTCAAAAATTCAAGGAATAAGTTTTGTGTCGATTAAAAAATTTAAGGAGTTTTTGTATTTGAGTTATCTCATATATAGTTTATTGTTATAACTTTTCGAGTTAAAGATAAATATATTAAAAAAATATCTACTTAATATAAATTTAAAATTATCATAATGACAATCTTAGATAAAATCCTATTATTTTGATGATGTGTCTCATCCTCACAAATTTTTTCCAATTAAATAAATTATTAAATCTCCCAATTAAAAAAAATATTTGTCAACATAATATTAATTATTAAAAAATATCTCATGGTAGAGACTCACCGGCTCAAAATATTTAGTCGCCATCATATTTTTAAGGAAAATAAAAGATAAACCAAAACCCTAGGTAGAGACACTAGGTAAGGAGTCGGTTAAGCGGGAGGAAGGTGTTAGGCACCCCTCACTTCTATTATACCTAATAGGGTCCTCTTAGGCTTTTTGGCATAGGTTGTTTGTATTAATCTCATGTTTCTAAATTCCAAGAAAATACCAAATAAATAAATCAAAAAACTCTAATTTTTATCCCTTATTGTACTCGCTAGGGTTTTATAACCCTATTCATATGTACCCTCAAATTGAAGGATCATAGCCATCGTAGTTCCATTTCACCTATCCCCTATTTTTAATCCTTTATTTATGCCCTCAGAATTTTGAGCTCTATCCCATTATATCCCTAATTCATCCCTTAAATACCCCTTATGTCATGAAAATTTTCCTTTAAATACCTTATAATATAAGATAAACATTAACCCCAATAAATAAATAAATAAATTTAATTTATTTTTCATAATAGTGATAGTTTCCCTTTATAAATAAACCATTAATTAAAAAAAAATCAAATTTTAAATATAAACCCATGTTTAAAAAATATTATTAATCCCTTTTTAAATTGAAAAAAAAAATGTAACCAAAATAAAAATAATAATATAACCTATGTTTTAAGTCCCCAAATATATAATCCATAATATATATCCCAAAATATAAGTAGTGAAATAAACCATTTTTTTTTAAATGTTAGAATGAAATACATGAAATTTATCTCCATTTATTTTTTTAAATTATTAATCCCTTACATTCATATTATTATCCTTATTAATTTAATTTAATCAAAACCTAATCTTAAATCCCTAAATATTAAATAAAATCAAATTTAAATTAATTAATTTATCCTTAACCCTATGTAAATTAATTTTAATTACCTAGAATTATCCCAATGACAAATTAATGATAAAATCGTAAAAATAATTTAAAAAACCTAACAGCGAGAGACAAAGAAAACCGCCCTCCCCCCTTTTATCGATACAAGACTTTTCCCTTTTTTAATTAATAAAATAAAATAAATAAATATCATTTGATATAAGTGACAGTGAATCAATCCTGTTTTCATTTCTTCACACTCAGTCTGCACTAAAAGAAAAACAGAAATAAACCCTGATCTTCATCTATCTCACCCTTCATTTCATACTTCCAAACAACAACCCAATATTCCCAACGACATAAATCAAATCCACCCATAATATTTGTGTATTGTAATTTTATCAATTAAGCCATCTTAATTAATAATTTATGCAATTTTCATTAGCGTCTTTCCTATTTTAGCTTATCACTAAAATAATAATTTACTCTTGGATATACACTTTAAAAAAGTCAGAGCAAAACTTGTGCATAATAAATAGTAAAAAATTAAAATTTTTGAAAAAAAACAACTAACAAATCGTCGCTCATTTGTATCTTCTACAACATATTTATAATTATCTAGGTCAAATACTTTATAAATCAAAATCCTTTGGTAATCTCATTATATTTCTTCATTTTTGTAAATGGATTGCCAAAGGGTTTGGATTTATGAAATATGATAACTTAGAAAGAGAATTTAATAGGATTGAGCCCAACAACTATATTTATATAAGGAAGTAAAGTTTGTTGTGTATTTTCAAAAATTCAAGGAATAAGTTTTGTGTCGATTAAAAAATTTAAGGAGTTTTTGTATTTGAGTTATCTCATATATAGTTTATTGTTATAACTTTTCGAGTTAAAGATAAATATATTAAAAAAATATCTACTTAATATAAATTTAAAATTATCATAATGACAATCTTAGATAAAATCCTATTATTTTGATGATGTGTCTCATCCTCACAAATTTTTTCCAATTAAATAAATTATTAAATCTCCCAATTAAAAAAAATATTTGTCAACATAATATTAATTATTAAAAAATATCTCATGGTAGAGACTCACCGGCTCAAAATATTTAGTCGCCATCATATTTTTAAGGAAAATAAAAGATAAACCAAAACCCTAGGTAGAGACACTAGGTAAGGAGTCGGTTAAGCGGGAGGAAGGTGTTAGGCACCCCTCACTTCTATTATACCTAATAGGGTCCTCTTAGGCTTTTTGGCATAGGTTGTTTGTATTAATCTCATGTTTCTAAATTCCAAGAAAATACCAAATAAATAAATCAAAAAACTCTAATTTTTATCCCTTATTGTACTCGCTAGGGTTTTATAACCCTATTCATATGTACCCTCAAATTGAAGGATCATAGCCATCGTAGTTCCATTTCACCTTTCCCCTATTTTTAATCCTTTATTTATGCCCTCAGAATTTTGAGCTCTATCCCATTATATCCCTAATTCATCCCTTAAATACCCCTTATGTCATGAAAATTTTCCTTTAAATACCTTATAATATAAGATAAACATTAACCCCAATAAATAAATAAATAAATTTAATTTATTTTTCATAATAGTGATAGTTTCCCTTTATAAATAAACCATTAATTAAAAAAAAATCAAATTTTAAATATAAACCCATGTTTAAAAAATATTATTAATCCCTTTTTAAATTGAAAAAAAAATGTAACCAAAATAAAAATAATAATATAACCTATGTTTTAAGTCCCCAAATATATAATCCATAATATATATCCCAAAATATAAGTAGTGAAATAAACTATATTTTTTTTTAAAATGTTAGAATGAAATACATGAAATTTATCTCCATTTATTTTTTTAAATTATTAATCCCTTACATTCATATTATTATCCTTATTAATTTAATTTAATCAAAACCTAATCTTAAATCCCTAAATATTAAATAAAATCAAATTTAAATTAATTAATTTATCCTTAACCCTATGTAAATTAATTTTAATTACCTAGAATTATCCCAATGACAAATTAATGATAAAATCGTAAAAATAATTTAAAAAACCTAACAGCGAGAGACAAAGAAAACCGCCCTCCCCCCTTTTATCGATACAAGACTTTTCCCTTTTTTAATTAATAAAATAAAATAAATAAATATCATTTGATATAAGTGACAGTGAATCAATCCTGTTTTCATTTCTTCACACTCAGTCTGCACTAAAAGAAAAACATAAATAAACCCTGATCTTCATCTATCTCACCCTTCATTTCATACTTCCAAACAACAACCCAATATTCCCAACGACATAAATCAAATCCACCCATAATATTTGTGTATTGTAATTTTATCAATTAAGCCATCTTAATTAATAATTTATGCAATTTTCATTAGGGTCTTTCCTATTTTAGCTTATCACTAAAATAATAATTTACTCTTGGATATACACTTTAAAAAAGTCAGAGCAAAACTTGTGCATAATAAATAGTAAAAAATTAAAATTTTTGAAAAAAAACAACTAACAAATCGTCGCTCATTTGTATCTTCTACAACATATTTATAATTATCTAGGTCAAATACTTTATAAATCAAAATCCTTTGGTAATCTCATTATATTTCTTCATTTTTGTAAATGGATTGCCAAAGGGTTTGGATTTATGAAATATGATAACTTAGAAAGAGAATTTAATAGGATTGAGCCCAACAACTATATTTATATAAGGAAGTAAAGTTTGTTGTGTATTTTCAAAAATTCAAGGAATAAGTTTTGTGTCGATTAAAAAATTTAAGGAGTTTTTGTATTTGAGTTATCTCATATATAGTTTATTGTTATAACTTTTCGAGTTAAAGATAAATATATTAAAAAAATATCTACTTAATATAAATTTAAAATTATCATAATGACAATCTTAGATAAAATCCTATTATTTTGATGATGTGTCTCATCCTCACAAATTTTTTCCAATTAAATAAATTATTAAATCTCCCAATTAAAAAAAATATTTGTCAACATAATATTAATTATTAAAAAATATCTCATGGTAGAGACTCACCGGCTCAAAATATTTAGTCGCCATCATATTTTTAAGGAAAATAAAAGATAAACCAAAACCCTAGGTAGAGACACTAGGTAAGGAGTCGGTTAAGCGGGAGGAAGGTGTTAGGCACCCCTCACTTCTATTATACCTAATAGGGTCCTCTTAGGCTTTTTGGCATAGGTTGTTTGTATTAATCTCATGTTTCTAAATTCCAAGAAAATACCAAATAAATAAATCAAAAAACTCTAATTTTTATCCCTTATTGTACTCGCTAGGGTTTTATAACCCTATTCATATGTACCCTCAAATTGAAGGATCATAGCCATCGTAGTTCCATTTCACATATCCCCTATTTTTAATCCTTTATTTATGCCCTCAGAATTTTGAGCTCTATCCCATTATATCCCTAATTCATCCCTTAAATACCCCTTATGTCATGAAAATTTTCCTTTAAATACCTTATAATATAAGATAAACATTAACCCCAATAAATAAATAAATAAATTTAATTTATTTTTCATAATAGTGATAGTTTCCCTTTATAAATAAACCATTAATTAAAAAAACTCAAATTTTAAATATAAACCCATGTTTAAAAAATATTATTAATCCCTTTTTAAATTGAAAAAAAAAATGTAACCAAAATAAAAATAATAATATAACCTATGTTTTAAGTCCCCAAATATATAATCCATAATATATATCCCAAAATATAAGTAGTGAAATAAACTATATATTTTTTTAAAATGTTAGAATGAAATACATGAAATTTATCTCCATTTATTTTTTTAAATTATTAATCCCTTACATTCATATTATTATCCTTATTAATTTAATTTAATCAAAACCTAATCTTAAATCCCTAAATATTAAATAAAATCAAATTTTAATTAATTAATTTATCCTTAACCCTATGTAAATTAATTTTAATTACCTAGAATTATCCCAATGACAAATTAATGATAAAATCGTAAAAATAATTTAAAAAACCTAACAGCGAGAGACAAAGAAAACCGCCCTCCCCCCTTTTATCGATACAAGACTTTTCCCTTTTTTAATTAATAAAATAAAATAAATAAATATCATTTGATATAAGTGACAGTGAATCAATCCTGTTTTCATTTCTTCACACTCAGTCTGCACTAAAAGAAAAACATAAATAAACCCTGATCTTCATCTATCTCACCCTTCATTTCATACTTCCAAACAACAACCCAATATTCCCAACGACATAAATCAAATCCACCCATAATATTTGTGTATTGTAATTTTATCAATTAAGCCATCTTAATTAATAATTTATGCAATTTTCATTAGCGTCTTTCCTATTTTAGCTTATCACTAAAATAATAATTTACTCTTGGATATACACTTTAAAAAAGTCAGAGCAAAACTTGTGCATAATAAATAGTAAAAAATTATAATTTTTGAAAAAAAACAACTAACAAATCGTCGCTCATTTGTATCTTCTACAACATATTTATAATTATCTAGGTCAAATACTTTATAAATCAAAATCCTTTGGTAATCTCATTATATTTCTTCATTTTTGTAAATGGATTGCCAAAGGGTTTGGATTTATGAAATATGATAACTTAGAAAGAGAATTTAATAGGATTGAGCCCAACAACTATATTTATATAAGGAAGTAAAGTTTGTTGTGTATTTTCAAAAATTCAAGGAATAAGTTTTGTGTCGATTAAAAAATTTAAGGAGTTTTTGTATTTGAGTTATCTCATATATAGTTTATTGTTATAACTTTTCGAGTTAAAGATAAATATATTAAAAAAATATCTACTTAATATAAATTTAAAATTATCATAATGACAATCTTAGATAAAATCCTATTATTTTGATGATGTGTCTCATCCTCACAAATTTTTTCCAATTAAATAAATTATTAAATCTCCCAATTAAAAAAAATATTTGTCAACATAATATTAATTATTAAAAAATATCTCATGGTAGAGACTCACCGGCTCAAAATATTTAGTCGCCATCATATTTTTAAGGAAAATAAAAGATAAACCAAAACCCTAGGTAGAGACACTAGGTAAGGAGTCGGTTAAGCGGGAGGAAGGTGTTAGGCACCCCTCACTTCTATTATACCTAATAGGGTCCTCTTAGGCTTTTTGGCATAGGTTGTTTGTATTAATCTCATGTTTATAAATTCCAAAAAAATACCAAATAAATAAATCAAAAAACTCTAATTTTTATCCCTTATTGTACTCGCTAGGGTTTTATAACCCTATTCATATGTACCCTCAAATTGAAGGATCATAGCCATCGTAGTTCCATTTCACATATCCCCTATTTTTAATCCTTTATTTATGCCCTCAGAATTTTGAGCTCTATCCCATTATATCCCTAATTCATCCCTTAAATACCCCTTATGTCATGAAAATTTTCCTTTAAATACCTTATAATATAAGATAAACATTAACCCCAATAAATAAATAAATAAATTTAATTTATTTTTCATAATAGTGATAGTTTCCCTTTATAAATAAACCATTAATTAAAAAAACTCAAATTTTAAATATAAACCCATGTTTAAAAAATATTATTAATCCCTTTTTAAATTGAAAAAAAAAATGTAACCAAAATAAAAATAATAATATAACCTATGTTTTAAGTCCCCAAATATATAATCCATAATATATATCCCAAAATATAAGTAGTGAAATAAACTATATATTTTTTTAAAATGTTAGAATGAAATACATGAAATTTATCTCCATTTATTTTTTTAAATTATTAATCCCTTACATTCATATTATTATCCTTATTAATTTAATTTAATCAAAACCTAATCTTAAATCCCTAAATATTAAATAAAATCAAATTTTAATTAATTAATTTATCCTTAACCCTATGTAAATTAATTTTAATTACCTAGAATTATCCCAATGACAAATTAATGATAAAATCGTAAAAATAATTTAAAAAACCTAACAGCGAGAGACAAAGAAAACCGCCCTCCCCCCTTTTATCGATACAAGACTTTTCCCTTTTTTAATTAATAAAATAAAATAAATAAATATCATTTGATATAAGTGACAGTGAATCAATCCTGTTTTCATTTCTTCACACTCAGTTTGCACTAAAAGAAAAACAGAAATAAACCCTGATCTTCATCTATCTCACCCTTCATTTCATACTTCCAAACAACAACCCAATATTCCCAACGACATAAATCAAATCCACCCATAATATTTGTGTATTGTAATTTTATCAATTAAGCCATCTTAATTAATAATTTATGCAATTTTCATTAGCGTCTTTCCTATTTTAGCTTATCACTAAAATAATAATTTACTCTTGGATATACACTTTAAAAAAGTCAGAGCAAAACTTGTGCATAATAAATAGTAAAAAATTAAAATTTTTGAAAAAAAACAACTAACAAATCGTTGCTCATTTGTATCTTCTACAACATATTTATAATTATCTAGGTCAAATACTTTATAAATCAAAATCCTTTGGTAATCTCATTATATTTCTTCATTTTTGTAAATGGATTGCCAAAGGGTTTGGATTTATGAAATATGATAACTTAGAAAGAGAATTTAATAGGATTGAGCCCAACAACTATATTTATATAAGGAAGTAAAGTTTGTTGTGTATTTTCAAAAATTCAAGGAATAAGTTTTGTGTCGATTAAAAAATTTAAGGAGTTTTTGTATTTGAGTTATCTCATATATAGTTTATTGTTATAACTTTTCGAGTTAAAGATAAATATATTAAAAAAATATCTACTTAATATAAATTTAAAATTATCATAATGACAATCTTAGATAAAATCCTATTATTTTGATGATGTGTCTCATCCTCACAAATTTTTTCCAATTAAATAAATTATTAAATCTCCCAATTAAAAAAAATATTTGTCAACATAATATTAATTATTAAAAAATATCTCATGGTAGAGACTCACCGGCTCAAAATATTTAGTCGCCATCATATTTTTAAGGAAAATAAAAGATAAACCAAAACCCTAGGTAGAGACACTAGGTAAGGAGTCGGTTAAGCGGGAGGAAGGTGTTAGGCACCCCTCACTTCTATTATACCTAATAGGGTCCTCTTAGGCTTTATGGCATAGGTTGTTTGTATTAATCTCATGTTTCTAAATTCCAAGAAAATACCAAATAAATAAATCAAAAAACTCTAATTTTTATCCCTTATTGTACTCGCTAGGGTTTTATAACCCTATTCATATGTACCCTCAAATTGAAGGATCATAGCCATCGTAGTTCCATTTCACATATCCCCTATTTTTAATCCTTTATTTATGCCCTCAGAATTTTGAGCTCTATCCCATTATATCCCTAATTCATCCCTTAAATACCCCTTATGTCATGAAAATTTTCCTTTAAATACCTTATAATATAAGATAAACATTAACCCCAATAAATAAATAAATAAATATAATTTATTTTTCATAATAGTGATAGTTTCCCTTTATAAATAATCCATTAATTAAAAAACTCAAATTTTAAATATAAACCCATGTTTAAAAAATATTATTAATCCCTTTTTAAATTGAAAAAAAAATGTAACCAAAATAAAAATAATAATATAACCTATGTTTTAAGTCCCCAAATATATAATCCATAATATATATCCCAAAATATAAGTAGTGAAATAAACTATATTTTTTTTAAAAATGTTAGAATGAAATACATGAAATTTATCTCCATTTATTTTTTTAAATTATTAATCCCTTACATTCATATTATTATCCTTATTAATTTAATTTAATCAAAACCTAATCTTAAATCCCTAAATATTAAATAAAATCAAATTTTAATTAATTAATTTATCCTTAACCCTATGTAAATTAATTTTAATTACCTAGAATTATCCCAATGACAAATTAATGATAAAATCGTAAAAATAATTTAAAAAACCTAACAGCGAGAGACAAAGAAAACCGCCCTCCCCCCTTTTATCGATACAAGACTTTTCCCTTTTTTAATTAATAAAATAAAATAAATAAATATCATTTGATATAAGTGACAGTGAATCAATCCTGTTTTCATTTCTTCACACTCAGTCTGCACTAAAAGAAAAACAGAAATAAACCCTGATCTTCATCTATCTCACCCTTCATTTCATACTTCCAAACAACAACCCAATATTCGCAACGACATAAATCAAATCCACCCATAATATTTGTGTGTTGTAATTTTATCAATTAAGCCATCTTAATTAATAATTTATGCAATTTTCATTAGCGTCTTTCCTATTTTAGCTTATCACTAAAATAATAATTTACTCTTGGATATACACTTTAAAAAAGTCAGAGCAAAACTTGTGCATAGTAAATAGTAAAAAATTAAAATTTTTGAAAAAAAACAACTAACAAATCGTCGCTCATTTGTATCTTCTACAACATATTTATAATTATCTAGGTCAAATACTTTATAAATCAAAATCCTTTGGTAATCTCATTATATTTCTTCATTTTTGTAAATGGATTGCCAAAGGGTTTGGATTTATGAAATATGATAACTTAGAAAGAGAATTTAATAGGATTGAGCCCAACAACTATATTTATATAAGGAAGTAAAGTTTGTTGTGTATTTTCAAAAATTCAAGGAATAAGTTTTGTGTCGATTAAAAAATTTAAGGAGTTTTTGTATTTGAGTTATCTCATATATAGTTTATTGTTATAACTTTTCGAGTTAAAGATAAATATATTAAAAAAATATCTACTTAATATAAATTTAAAATTATCATAATGACAATCTTAGATAAAATCCTATTATTTTGATGATGTGTCTCATCCTCACAAATTTTTTCCAATTAAATAAATTATTAAATCTCCCAATTAAAAAAAATATTTGTCAACATAATATTAATTATTAAAAAATATCTCATGGTAGAGACTCACCGGCTCAAAATATTTAGTCGCCATCATATTTTTAAGGAAAATAAAAGATAAACCAAAACCCTAGGTAGAGACACTAGGTAAGGAGTCGGTTAAGCGGGAGGAAGGTGTTAGGCACCCCTCACTTCTATTATACCTAATAGGGTCCTCTTAGGCTTTTTGGCATAGGTTGTTTGTATTAATCTCATGTTTATAAATTCCAAAAAAATACCAAATAAATAAATCAAAAAACTCTAATTTTTATCCCTTATTGTACTCGCTAGGGTTTTATAACCCTATTCATATGTACCCTTAAATTGAAGGATCATAGCCATCGTAGTTCCATTTCACCTATCCCCTATTTTTAATCCTTTATTTATGCCCTCAGAATTTTGAGCTCTATCCCATTATATCCCTAATTCATCCCTTAAATACTCCTTATGTCATGAAAATTTTCCTTTAAATACCTTATAATATAAGATAAACATTAACCCCAATAAATAAATAAATAAATTTAATTTATTTTTCATAATAGTGATAGTTTCCCTTTATAAATAAACCATTAATTAAAAAACTCAAATTTTAAATATAAATCCATGTTTAAAAAATATTATTAATCCCTTTTTAAATTGAAAAAAATATGTAACCAAAATAAAAATAATAATATAACCTATGTTTTAAGTCCCCAAATATATAATCCATAATATATATCCCAAAATATAAGTAGTGAAATAAACCATATTTTTTTTTAAATGTTAGAATGAAATACATGAAATTTATCTCCATTTATTTTTTTTAATTATTAATCCCTTACATTCATATTATTATCCTTATTAATTTAATTTAATCAAAACCTAATCTTAAATCCCTAAATATTAAATAAAATCAAATTTTAATTAATTAATTTATCCTTAACCCTATGTAAATTAATTTTAATTACCTAGAATTATCCCAATGACAAATTAATGATAAAATCGTAAAAATAATTTAAAAAACCTAACAGCGAGAGACAAAGAAAACCGCCCTCCCCCCTTTTATCGATACAAGACTTTTCCCTTTTTTAATTAATAAAATAAAATAAATAAATATCATTTGATATAAGTGACAGTGAATCAATCCTGTTTTCATTTCTTCACACTCAGTCTGCACTAAAAGAAAAACAGAAATAAACCCTGATCTTCATCTATCTCACCCTTCATTTCATACTTCCAAACAACAACCCAATATTCCCAACGACATAAATCAAATCCACCCATAATATTTGTGTATTGTAATTTTATCAATTAAGCCATCTTAATTAATAATTTATGCAATTTTCATTAGCGTCTTTCCTATTTTAGCTTATCACTAAAATAATAATTTACTCTTGGATATACACTTTAAAAAAGTCAGAGCAAAACTTGTGCATAATAAATAGTAAAAAATTAAATTTTTTGAAAAAAAACAACTAACAAATCGTCGCTCATTTGTATCTTCTACAACATATTTATAATTATCTAGGTCAAATACTTTATAAATCAAAATCCTTTGGTAATCTCATTATATTTCTTCATTTTTTTAAATGGATTGCCAAAGGGTTTGGATTTATGAAATATGATAACTTAGAAAGAGAATTTAATAGGATTGAGCCCAACAACTATATTTATATAAGGAAGTAAAGTTTGTTGTGTATTTTCAAAAATTCAAGGAATAAGTTTTGTGTCGATTAAAAAATTTAAGGAGTTTTTGTATTTGAGTTATCTCATATATAGTTTATTGTTATAACTTTTTGAGTTAAAGGTAAATATATTAAAAAAGTATCTACTTAATATAAATTTAAAATTATCATAATGACAATCTTAGATAAAATCCTATTATTTTGATGATGTGTCTCATCCTCACAAATTTTTTCCAATTAAATAAATTATTAAATCTCCCAATTAAAAAAAATATTTGTCAACATAATATTAATTATTAAAAAATATCTCATGGTAGAGACTCACCGGCTCAAAAAATTTAGTCGCCATCATATTTTTAAGGAAAATAAAAGATAAACCAAAACCCTAGGTAGAGACACTAGGTAAGGAGTCGGTTAAGCGGGAGGAAGGTGTTAGGCACCCCTCACTTCTATTATACCTAATAGGGTCCTCTTAGGCTTTTTGGCATAGGTTGTTTGTATTAATCTCATGTTTATAAATTCCAAGAAAATACCAAATAAATAAATCAAAAAACTCTAATTTTTATCCCATATTGTACTCGCTAGGGTTTTATAACCCTATTCATATGTACCCTCAAATTGAAGGATCATAGCCATCGTAGTTCCATTTCACCTATCCCCTATTTTAAATCCTTTATTTATGCCCTCAGAATTTTGAGCTCTATCCCATTATATCCCTAATTCATCCCTTAAATACCCCTTATGTCATGAAAATTTTCCTTTAAATACCTTATAATATAAGATAAACATTAACCCCAATAAATAAATAAATAAATTTAATTTATTTTTCATAATAGTGATAGTTTCCCTTTATAAATAAACCATTAATTAAAAAATTCAAATTTTAAATATAAACCCATGTTTAAAAAATATTATTAATCCCTTTTTAAATTGAAAAAAAATGTAACCTAAATAAAAATAATAATATAACCTATGGTTTAAGTCCCCAAATATATAATCCATAATATATATATCCCAAAATATAAGTAGTGAAATAAACCATATTTTTTTTAAAATGTTAGAATGAAATACATGAAATTTATCTCCATTTATTTTTTTTAAATTATTAATCCCTTACATTCATATTATTATCCTTATTAATTTAATTTAATCAAAACCTTATCTTAAATCCCTAAATATTAAATAAAATCAAATTTTAATTAATTAATTTATCCTTAACCCTATGTAAATTAATTTTAATTACCTAGAATTATCCCAATGACAAATTATTGATAAAATCGTAAAAATAATTTAAAAAACCTAACAGCGAGAGACAAAGAAAACCGCCCTCCCCCCTTTTATCGATACAAGACTTTTCCCTTTTTTAATTAATAAAATAAAATAAATAAATATCATTTGATATAAGTGACAGTGAATCAATCTTGTTTTCATTTCTTCACACTCAGTCTGCACTAAAAGAAAAACAGAAATAAACCCTGATCTTCATCTATCTCACCCTTCATTTCATACTTCCAAACAACAACCCAATATTCCCAATGACATAAATCAAATCCACCCATAATATTTGTGTATTGTAATTTTATCAATTAAGCCATCTTAATTAATAATTTATGCAATTTTCATTAGCGTCTTTCCTATTTTAGCTTATCACTAAAATAATAATTTACTCTTGGATATACACTTTAAAAAAGTCAGAGCAAAACTTGTACATAATAAATAGTAAAAAATTAAAATTTTTGAAAAAAAACAACTAACAAATCGTCGCTCATTTGTATCTTCTACAACATATTTATAATTATCTAGGTCAAATACTTTATAAATCAAAATCCTTTGGTAATCTCATTATATTTCTTCATTTTTGTAAATGGATTGCCAAAGGGTTTGGATTTATGAAATATGATAACTTAGAAAGAGAATTTAATAGGATTGAGCCCAACAACTATATTTATATAAGGAAGTAAAGTTTGTTGTGTATTTTCAAAAATTCAAGGAATAAGTTTTGTGTCGATTAAAAAATTTAAGGAGTTTTTGTATTTGAGTTATCTCATATATAGTTTATTGTTATAACTTTTTGAGTTAAAGGTAAATATATTAAAAAAGTATCTACTTAATATAAATTTAAAATTATCATAATGACAATCTTAGATAAAATCCTATTATTTTGATGATGTGTCTCATCCTCACAAATTTTTTCCAATTAAATAAATTATTAAATCTCCCAATTAAAAAAAATATTTGTCAACATAATATTAATTATTAAAAAATATCTCATGGTAGAGACTCACCGGCTCAAAAAATTTAGTCGCCATCATATTTTTAAGGAAAATAAAAGATAAACCAAAACCCTAGGTAGAGACACTAGGTAAGGAGTCGGTTAAGCGGGAGGAAGGTGTTAGGCACCCCTCACTTCTATTATACCTAATAGGGTCCTCTTAGGCTTTTTGGCATAGGTTGTTTGTATTAATCTCATGTTTATAAATTCCAAGAAAATACCAAATAAATAAATCAAAAAACTCTAATTTTTATCCCATATTGTACTCGCTAGGGTTTTATAACCCTATTCATATGTACCCTCAAATTGAAGGATCATAGCCATCGTAGTTCCATTTCACCTATCCCCTATTTTAAATCCTTTATTTATGCCCTCAGAATTTTGAGCTCTATCCCATTATATCCCTAATTCATCCCTTAAATACCCCTTATGTCATGAAAATTTTCCTTTAAATACCTTATAATATAAGATAAACATTAACCCCAATAAATAAATAAATAAATTTAATTTATTTTTCATAATAGTGATAGTTTCCCTTTATAAATAAACCATTAATTAAAAAACTCAAATTTTAAATATAAACCCATGTTTAAAAAATATTATTAATCCCTTTTTAAATTGAAAAAAAATGTAACCTAAATAAAAATAATAATATAACCTATGGTTTAAGTCCCCAAATATATAATCCATAATATATATATCCCAAAATATAAGTAGTGAAATAAACCATATTTTTTTTAAAATGTTAGAATGAAATACATGAAATTTATCTCCATTTATTTTTTTTAAATTATTAATCCCTTACATTCATATTATTATCCTTATTAATTTAATTTAATCAAAACCTTATCTTAAATCCCTAAATATTAAATAAAATCAAATTTTAATTAATTAATTTATCCTTAACCCTATGTAAATTAATTTTAATTACCTAGAATTATCCCAATGACAAATTATTGATAAAATCGTAAAAATAATTTAAAAAACCTAACAGCGAGAGACAAAGAAAACCGCCCTCCCCCCTTTTATCGATACAAGACTTTTCCCTTTTTTAATTAATAAAATAAAATAAATAAATATCATTTGATATAAGTGACAGTGAATCAATCTTGTTTTCATTTCTTCACACTCAGTCTGCACTAAAAGAAAAACAGAAATAAACCCTGATCTTCATCTATCTCACCCTTCATTTCATACTTCCAAACAACAACCCAATATTCCCAATGACATAAATCAAATCCACCCATAATATTTGTGTATTGTAATTTTATCAATTAAGCCATCTTAATTAATAATTTATGCAATTTTCATTAGCGTCTTTCCTATTTTAGCTTATCACTAAAATAATAATTTACTCTTGGATATACACTTTAAAAAAGTCAGAGCAAAACTTGTACATAATAAATAGTAAAAAATTAAAATTTTTGAAAAAAAACAACTAACAAATCGTCGCTCATTTGTATCTTCTACAACATATTTATAATTATCTAGGTCAAATACTTTATAAATCAAAATCCTTTGGTAATCTCATTATATTTCTTCATTTTTTTAAATGGATTGCCAAAGGGTTTGGATTTATGAAATATGATAACTTAGAAAGAGAATTTAATAGGATTGAGCCCAACAACTATATTTATATAAGGAAGTAAAGTTTGTTGTGTATTTTCAAAAATTCAAGGAATAAGTTTTGTGTCAATTAAAAAATTTAAGGAGTTTTTGTATTTGAGTTATCTCATATATAGTTTATTGTTATAACTTTTTGAGTTAAAGGTAAATATATTAAAAAAATATCTACTTAATATAAATTTAAAATTATCATAATGTCAATCTTAGATAAAATCCTATTATTTTGATGATGTGTCTCATCCTCACAAATTTTTTCCAATTAAATAAATTATTAAAGCTCCCAATTAAAAAAAATATTTGTCAACATAATATTAATTATTAAAAAATATCTCATGGTAGAGACTCACCGGCTCAAAAAATTTAGTCGCCATCATATTTTTAAGGAAAATAAAAGATAAACCAAAACCCTAGGTAGAGACACTAGGTAAGGAGTCGGTTAAGCGGGAGGAAGGTGTTAGGCACCCCTCACTTCTATTATACCTAATAGGGTCCTCTTAGGCTTTTTGGCATAGGTTATTTGTATTAATCTCATGTTTATAAATTCCAAGAAAATACCAAATAAATAAATCAAAAAACTCTAATTTTTATCCCATATTGTACTCGCTAGGGTTTTATAAACCTATTCATATGTACCCTGAAATTGAAGGATCATAGCCATCGTAGTTCCATTTCACCTATCCCCTATTTTAAATCCTTTATTTATGCCCTCAGAATTTTGAGCTCTATCCCATTATATCCCTAATTCATCCCTTAAATACCCCTTATGTCATGAAAATTTTCCTTTAAATACCTTATAATATAAGATAAACATTAACCCCAATAAATAAATAAATAAATATAATTTATTTTTCATAATAGTGATAGTTTCCCTTTATAAATAAACCATTAATTAAAAAACTCAAATTTTAAATATAAACCCATGTTTAAAAAATATTATTAATCCCTTTTTAAATTGAAAAAAAATGTAACCAAAATAAAAATAATAATATAACCTATGGTTTAAGTCCCCAAATATATAATCCATAATATATATATCCCAAAATATAAGTAGTGAAATAAACCTTATTTTTTTAAAAATGTTAGAATGAAATACATGAAATTTATCTCCATTTATTTTTTTAAATTATTAATCCCTTACATTCATATTATTATCCTTATTAATTTAATTTAATCAAAACCTTATCTTAAATCCCTAAATATTAAATAAAATTAAATTTTAATTAATTAATTAATCCTTAACCCTATGTAAATTAATTTTAATTACCTAGAATTATCCCAATGACAAATTATTGATAAAATCGTAAAAATAATTTAAAAAACCTAACAGCGAGAGACAAAGAAAACCGCCCTCCCCCCTTTTATCGATACAAGACTTTTCCCTTTTTTAATTAATAAAATAAAATAAATAAATATCATTTGATATAAGTGACAGTGAATCAATCTTGTTTTCATATCTTCACACTCAGTCTGCACTAAAAGAAAAACAAAAATAAACCCTGATCTTCATCTATCTCACCCTTCATTTCATACTTCCAAACAACAACCCAATATTCCCAACGACATAAATCAAATCCACCCATAATATTTGTGTATTGTAATTTTATCAATTAAGCCATCTTAATTAATAATTTATGCAATTTTCATTAGCGTCTTTCCTATTTTAGCTTATCACTAAAATAATAATTTACTCTTGGATATACACTTTAAAAAAGTCAGAGCAAAACTTGTACATAATAAATAGTAAAAAATTAAAATTTTTGAAAAAAAACAACTAACAAATCGTCGCTCATTTGTATCTTCTACAACATATTTATAATTATCTAGGTCAAATACTTTATAAATCAAAATCCTTTGGTAATCTCATTATATTTCTTCATTTTTTTAAATGGATTGCCAAAGGGTTTGGATTTATGAAATATGATAACTTAGAAAGAGAATTTAATAGGATTGAGCCCAACAACTATATTTATATAAGGAAGTAAAGTTTGTTGTGTATTTTCAAAAATTCAAGGAATAAGTTTTGTGTCAATTAAAAAATTTAAGGAGTTTTTGTATTTGAGTTATCTCATATATAGTTTATTGTTATAACTTTTTGAGTTAAAGGTAAATATATTAAAAAAATATCTACTTAATATAAATTTAAAATTATCATAATGTCAATCTTAGATAAAATCCTATTATTTTGATGATGTGTCTCATCCTCACAAATTTTTTCCAATTAAATAAATTATTAAAGCTCCCAATTAAAAAAAATATTTGTCAACATAATATTAATTATTAAAAAATATCTCATGGTAGAGACTCACCGGCTCAAAAAATTTAGTCGCCATCATATTTTTAAGGAAAATAAAAGATAAACCAAAACCCTAGGTAGAGACACTAGGTAAGGAGTCGGTTAAGCGGGAGGAAGGTGTTAGGCACCCCTCACTTCTATTATACCTAATAGGGTCCTCTTAGGCTTTTTGGCATAGGTTATTTGTATTAATCTCATGTTTATAAATTCCAAGAAAATACCAAATAAATAAATCAAAAAACTCTAATTTTTATCCCATATTGTACTCGCTAGGGTTTTATAAACCTATTCATATGTACCCTGAAATTGAAGGATCATAGCCATCGTAGTTCCATTTCACCTATCCCCTATTTTAAATCCTTTATTTATGCCCTCAGAATTTTGAGCTCTATCCCATTATATCCCTAATTCATCCCTTAAATACCCCTTATGTCATGAAAATTTTCCTTTAAATACCTTATAATATAAGATAAACATTAACCCCAATAAATAAATAAATAAATATAATTTATTTTTCATAATAGTGATAGTTTCCCTTTATAAATAAACCATTAATTAAAAAACTCAAATTTTAAATATAAACCCATGTTTAAAAAATATTATTAATCCCTTTTTAAATTGAAAAAAAATGTAACCAAAATAAAAATAATAATATAACCTATGGTTTAAGTCCCCAAATATATAATCCATAATATATATATCCCAAAATATAAGTAGTGAAATAAACCTTATTTTTTTAAAAATGTTAGAATGAAATACATGAAATTTATCTCCATTTATTTTTTTAAATTATTAATCCCTTACATTCATATTATTATCCTTATTAATTTAATTTAATCAAAACCTTATCTTAAATCCCTAAATATTAAATAAAATTAAATTTTAATTAATTAATTAATCCTTAACCCTATGTAAATTAATTTTAATTACCTAGAACTATCCCAATGACAAATTAATGATAAAATCGTAAAAATAATTTAAAAAACCTAACAGCGAGAGACAAAGAAAACCGCCCTCCCCCCTTTTATCGATACAAGACTTTTCCCTTTTTTAATTAATAAAATAAAATAAATAAATATCATTTGATATAAGTGACAGTGAATCAATCTTGTTTTCATATCTTCACACTCAGTCTGCACTAAAAGAAAAACAAAAATAAACCCTGATCTTCATCTATCTCACCCTTCATTTCATACTTCCAAACAACAACCCAATATTCCCAACGACATAAATCAAATCCACCCATAATATTTGTGTATTGTAATTTTATCAATTAAGCCATCTTAATTAATAATTTATGCAATTTTCATTAGCGTCTTTCCTATTTTAGCTTATCACTAAAATAATAATTTACTCTTGGATATACACTTTAAAAAAGTCAGAGCAAAACTTGTACATAATAAATAGTAAAAAATTAAAATTTTTGAAAAAAAACAACTAACAAATCGTCGCTCATTTGTATCTTCTACAACATATTTATAATTATCTAGGTCAAATACTTTATAAATCAAAATCCTTTGGTAATCTCATTATATTTCTTCATTTTTTTAAATGGATTGCCAAAGGGTTTGGATTTATGAAATATGATAACTTAGAAAGAGAATTTAATAGGATTGAGCCCAACAACTATATTTATATAAGGAAGTAAAGTTTGTTGTGTATTTTCAAAAATTCAAGGAATAAGTTTTGTGTCAATTAAAAAATTTAAGGAGTTTTTGTATTTGAGTTATCTCATATATAGTTTATTGTTATAACTTTTTGAGTTAAAGGTAAATATATTAAAAAAATATCTACTTAATATAAATTTAAAATTATCATAATGTCAATCTTAGATAAAATCCTATTATTTTGATGATGTGTCTCATCCTCACAAATTTTTTCCAATTAAATAAATTATTAAAGCTCCCAATTAAAAAAAATATTTGTCAACATAATATTAATTATTAAAAAATATCTCATGGTAGAGACTCACCGGCTCAAAAAATTTAGTCGCCATCATATTTTTAAGGAAAATAAAAGATAAACCAAAACCCTAGGTAGAGACACTAGGTAAGGAGTCGGTTAAGCGGGAGGAAGGTGTTAGGCACCCCTCACTTCTATTATACCTAATAGGGTCCTCTTAGGCTTTTTGGCATAGGTTATTTGTATTAATCTCATGTTTATAAATTCCAAGAAAATACCAAATAAATAAATCAAAAAACTCTAATTTTTATCCCATATTGTACTCGCTAGGGTTTTATAAACCTATTCATATGTACCCTGAAATTGAAGGATCATAGCCATCGTAGTTCCATTTCACCTATCCCCTATTTTAAATCCTTTATTTATGCCCTCAGAATTTTGAGCTCTATCCCATTATATCCCTAATTCATCCCTTAAATACCCCTTATGTCATGAAAATTTTCCTTTAAATACCTTATAATATAAGATAAACATTAACCCCAATAAATAAATAAATAAATATAATTTATTTTTCATAATAGTGATAGTTTCCCTTTATAAATAAACCATTAATTAAAAAACTCAAATTTTAAATATAAACCCATGTTTAAAAAATATTATTAATCCCTTTTTAAATTGAAAAAAAATGTAACCAAAATAAAAATAATAATATAACCTATGGTTTAAGTCCCCAAATATATAATCCATAATATATATATCCCAAAATATAAGTAGTGAAATAAACCTTATTTTTTTAAAAATGTTAGAATGAAATACATGAAATTTATCTCCATTTATTTTTTTAAATTATTAATCCCTTACATTCATATTATTATCCTTATTAATTTAATTTAATCAAAACCTTATCTTAAATCCCTAAATATTAAATAAAATTAAATTTTAATTAATTAATTAATCCTTAACCCTATGTAAATTAATTTTAATTACCTAGAACTATCCCAATGACAAATTAATGATAAAATCGTAAAAATAATTTAAAAAACCTAACAGCGAGAGACAAAGAAAACCGCCCTCCCCCCTTTTATCGATACAAGACTTTTCCCTTTTTTAATTAATAAAATAAAATAAATAAATATCATTTGATATAAGTGACAGTGAATCAATCTTGTTTTCATATCTTCACACTCAGTCTGCACTAAAAGAAAAACAAAAATAAACCCTGATCTTCATCTATCTCACCCTTCATTTCATACTTCCAAACAACAACCCAATATTCCCAACGACATAAATCAAATCCACCCATAATATTTGTGTATTGTAATTTTATCAATTAAGCCATCTTAATTAATAATTTATGCAATTTTCATTAGCGTCTTTCCTATTTTAGCTTATCACTAAAATAATAATTTACTCTTGGATATACACTTTAAAAAAGTCAGAGCAAAACTTGTACATAATAAATAGTAAAAAATTAAAATTTTTGAAAAAAAACAACTAACAAATCGTCGCTCATTTGTATCTTCTACAACATATTTATAATTATCTAGGTCAAATACTTTATAAATCAAAATCCTTTGGTAATCTCATTATATTTCTTCATTTTTTTAAATGGATTGCCAAAGGGTTTGGATTTATGAAATATGATAACTTAGAAAGAGAATTTAATAGGATTGAGCCCAACAACTATATTTATATAAGGAAGTAAAGTTTGTTGTGTATTTTCAAAAATTCAAGGAATAAGTTTTGTGTCAATTAAAAAATTTAAGGAGTTTTTGTATTTGAGTTATCTCATATATAGTTTATTGTTATAACTTTTTGAGTTAAAGGTAAATATATTAAAAAAATATCTACTTAATATAAATTTAAAATTATCATAATGTCAATCTTAGATAAAATCCTATTATTTTGATGATGTGTCTCATCCTCACAAATTTTTTCCAATTAAATAAATTATTAAAGCTCCCAATTAAAAAAAATATTTGTCAACATAATATTAATTATTAAAAAATATCTCATGGTAGAGACTCACCGGCTCAAAAAATTTAGTCGCCATCATATTTTTAAGGAAAATAAAAGATAAACCAAAACCCTAGGTAGAGACACTAGGTAAGGAGTCGGTTAAGCGGGAGGAAGGTGTTAGGCACCCCTCACTTCTATTATACCTAATAGGGTCCTCTTAGGCTTTTTGGCATAGGTTATTTGTATTAATCTCATGTTTATAAATTCCAAGAAAATACCAAATAAATAAATCAAAAAACTCTAATTTTTATCCCATATTGTACTCGCTAGGGTTTTATAAACCTATTCATATGTACCCTGAAATTGAAGGATCATAGCCATCGTAGTTCCATTTCACCTATCCCCTATTTTAAATCCTTTATTTATGCCCTCAGAATTTTGAGCTCTATCCCATTATATCCCTAATTCATCCCTTAAATACCCCTTATGTCATGAAAATTTTCCTTTAAATACCTTATAATATAAGATAAACATTAACCCCAATAAATAAATAAATAAATATAATTTATTTTTCATAATAGTGATAGTTTCCCTTTATAAATAAACCATTAATTAAAAAACTCAAATTTTAAATATAAACCCATGTTTAAAAAATATTATTAATCCCTTTTTAAATTGAAAAAAAATGTAACCAAAATAAAAATAATAATATAACCTATGGTTTAAGTCCCCAAATATATAATCCATAATATATATATCCCAAAATATAAGTAGTGAAATAAACCTTATTTTTTTAAAAATGTTAGAATGAAATACATGAAATTTATCTCCATTTATTTTTTTAAATTATTAATCCCTTACATTCATATTATTATCCTTATTAATTTAATTTAATCAAAACCTTATCTTAAATCCCTAAATATTAAATAAAATTAAATTTTAATTAATTAATTAATCCTTAACCCTATGTAAATTAATTTTAATTACCTAGAACTATCCCAATGACAAATTAATGATAAAATCGTAAAAATAATTTAAAAAACCTAACAGCGAGAGACAAAGAAAACCGCCCTCCCCCCTTTTATCGATACAAGACTTTTCCCTTTTTTAATTAATAAAATAAAATAAATAAATATCATTTGATATAAGTGACAGTGAATCAATCTTGTTTTCATATCTTCACACTCAGTCTGCACTAAAAGAAAAACAAAAATAAACCCTGATCTTCATCTATCTCACCCTTCATTTCATACTTCCAAACAACAACCCAATATTCCCAACGACATAAATCAAATCCACCCATAATATTTGTGTATTGTAATTTTATCAATTAAGCCATCTTAATTAATAATTTATGCAATTTTCATTAGCGTCTTTCCTATTTTAGCTTATCACTAAAATAATAATTTACTCTTGGATATACACTTTAAAAAAGTCAGAGCAAAACTTGTACATAATAAATAGTAAAAAATTAAAATTTTTGAAAAAAAACAACTAACAAATCGTCGCTCATTTGTATCTTCTACAACATATTTATAATTATCTAGGTCAAATACTTTATAAATCAAAATCCTTTGGTAATCTCATTATATTTCTTCATTTTTTTAAATGGATTGCCAAAGGGTTTGGATTTATGAAATATGATAACTTAGAAAGAGAATTTAATAGGATTGAGCCCAACAACTATATTTATATAAGGAAGTAAAGTTTGTTGTGTATTTTCAAAAATTCAAGGAATAAGTTTTGTGTCAATTAAAAAATTTAAGGAGTTTTTGTATTTGAGTTATCTCATATATAGTTTATTGTTATAACTTTTTGAGTTAAAGGTAAATATATTAAAAAAATATCTACTTAATATAAATTTAAAATTATCATAATGTCAATCTTAGATAAAATCCTATTATTTTGATGATGTGTCTCATCCTCACAAATTTTTTCCAATTAAATAAATTATTAAAGCTCCCAATTAAAAAAAATATTTGTCAACATAATATTAATTATTAAAAAATATCTCATGGTAGAGACTCACCGGCTCAAAAAATTTAGTCGCCATCATATTTTTAAGGAAAATAAAAGATAAACCAAAACCCTAGGTAGAGACACTAGGTAAGGAGTCGGTTAAGCGGGAGGAAGGTGTTAGGCACCCCTCACTTCTATTATACCTAATAGGGTCCTCTTAGGCTTTTTGGCATAGGTTATTTGTATTAATCTCATGTTTATAAATTCCAAGAAAATACCAAATAAATAAATCAAAAAACTCTAATTTTTATCCCATATTGTACTCGCTAGGGTTTTATAAACCTATTCATATGTACCCTGAAATTGAAGGATCATAGCCATCGTAGTTCCATTTCACCTATCCCCTATTTTAAATCCTTTATTTATGCCCTCAGAATTTTGAGCTCTATCCCATTATATCCCTAATTCATCCCTTAAATACCCCTTATGTCATGAAAATTTTCCTTTAAATACCTTATAATATAAGATAAACATTAACCCCAATAAATAAATAAATAAATATAATTTATTTTTCATAATAGTGATAGTTTCCCTTTATAAATAAACCATTAATTAAAAAACTCAAATTTTAAATATAAACCCATGTTTAAAAAATATTATTAATCCCTTTTTAAATTGAAAAAAAATGTAACCAAAATAAAAATAATAATATAACCTATGGTTTAAGTCCCCAAATATATAATCCATAATATATATATCCCAAAATATAAGTAGTGAAATAAACCTTATTTTTTTAAAAATGTTAGAATGAAATACATGAAATTTATCTCCATTTATTTTTTTAAATTATTAATCCCTTACATTCATATTATTATCCTTATTAATTTAATTTAATCAAAACCTTATCTTAAATCCCTAAATATTAAATAAAATTAAATTTTAATTAATTAATTAATCCTTAACCCTATGTAAATTAATTTTAATTACCTAGAATTATCCCAATGACAAATTAATGATAAAATCGTAAAAATAATTTAAAAAACCTAACAGCGAGAGACAAAGAAAACCGCCCTCCCCCCTTTTATCGATACAAGACTTTTCCCTTTTTTAATTAATAAAATAAAATAAATAAATATCATTTGATATAAGTGATAGTGAATCAATCTTGTTTTCATATCTTCACACTCAGTCTGCACTAAAAGAAAAACAAAAATAAACCCTGATCTTCATCTATCTCACCCTTCATTTCATACTTCCAAACAACAACCCAATATTCCCAACGACATAAATCAAATCCACCCATAATATTTGTGTATTGTAATTTTATCAATTAAGCCATCTTAATTAATAATTTATGCAATTTTCATTAGCGTCTTTCCTATTTTAGCTTATCACTAAAATAATAATTTACTCTTGGATATACACTTTAAAAAAGTCAGAGCAAAACTTGTGCATAATAAATAGTAAAAAATTAAATTTTTTGAAAAAAAACAACTAACAAATCGTCGCTCATTTGTATCTTCTACAACATATTTATAATTATCTAGGTCAAATACTTTATAAATCAAAATCCTTTGGTAATCTCATTATATTTCTTCATTTTTTTAAATGGATTGCCAAAGGGTTTGGATTTATGAAATATGATAACTTAGAAAGAGAATTTAATAGGATTGAGCCCAACAACTATATTTATATAAGGAAGTAAAGTTTGTTGTGTATTTTCAAAAATTCAAGGAATAAGTTTTGTGTCAATTAAAAAATTTAAGGAGTTTTTGTATTTGAGTTATCTCATATATAGTTTATTGTTATAACTTTTTGAGTTAAAGGTAAATATATTAAAAAAGTATCTACTTAATATAAATTTAAAATTATCATAATGACAATCTTAGATAAAATCCTATTATTTTGATGATGTGTCTCATCCTCACAAATTTTTTCCAATTAAATAAATTATTAAATCTCCCAATTAAAAAAAATATTTGTCAACATAATATTAATTATTAAAAAATATCTCATGGTAGAGACTCACCGGCTCAAAAAATTTAGTCGCCATCATATTTTTAAGGAAAATAAAAGATAAACCAAAACCCAAGGTAGAGACACTAGGTAAGGAGTCGGTTAAGCGGGAGGAAGGTGTTAGGCACCCCTCACTTCTATTATACCTAATAGGGTCCTCTTAGGCTTTTTGGCATAGGTTGTTTGTATTAATCTCATGTTTATAAATTCCAAGAAAATACCAAATAAATAAATCAAAAAACTCTAATTTTTATCCCATATTGTACTCGCTAGGGTTTTATAACCCTATTCATATGTACCCTCAAATTGAAGGATCATAGCCATCGTAGTTCCATTTCACCTATCCCCTATTTTAAATCCTTTATTTATGCCCTCAGAATTTTGAGCTCTATCCCATTATATCCCTTAAATACCCCTTATGTCATGAAAATTTTCCTTTAAATACCTTATAATATAAGATAAACATTAACCCCAATAAATAAATAAATAAATTTAATTTATTTTTCATAATAGTGATAGTTTCCCTTTATAAATAAACCATTAATTAAAAAACTCAAATTTTAAATATAAACCCATGTTTAAAAAATATTATTAATCCCTTTTTAAATTGAAAAAAAATGTAACCTAAATAAAAATAATAATATAACCTATGGTTTAAGTCCCCAAATATATAATCCATAATATATATATCCCAAAATATAAGTAGTGAAATAAACCATATTTTTTTTAAAATGTTAGAATGAAATACATGAAATTTATCTCCATTTATTTTTTTTAAATTATTAATCCCTTACATTCATATTATTATCCTTATTAATTTAATTTAATCAAAACCTTATCTTAAATCCCTAAATATTAAATAAAATCAAATTTTAATTAATTAATTTATCCTTAACCCTATGTAAATTAATTTTAATTACCTAGAATTATCCCAATGACAAATTATTGATAAAATCGTAAAAATAATTTAAAAAACCTAACAGCGAGAGACAAAGAAAACCGCCCTCCCCCCTTTTATCGATACAAGACTTTTCCCTTTTTTAATTAATAAAATAAAATAAATAAATATCATTTGATATAAGTGACAGTGAATCAATCTTGTTTTCATTTCTTCACACTCAGTCTGCACTAAAAGAAAAACAGAAATAAACCCTGATCTTCATCTATCTCACCCTTCATTTCATACTTCCAAACAACAACCCAATATTCCCAACGACATAAATCAAATCCACCCATAATATTTGTGTATTGTAATTTTATCAATTAAGCCATCTTAATTAATAATTTATGCAATTTTCATTAGCGTCTTTCCTATTTTAGCTTATCACTAAAATAATAATTTACTCTTGGATATACACTTTAAAAAAGTCAGAGCAAAACTTGTGCATAATAAATAGTAAAAAATTAAAATTTTTGAAAAAAAACAACTAACAAATCGTCGCTCATTTGTATCTTCTACAACATATTTATAATTATCTAGGTCAAATACTTTATAAATCAAAATCCTTTGGTAATCTCATTATATTTCTTCATTTTTTTAAATGGATTGCCAAAGGGTTTGGATTTATGAAATATGATAACTTAGAAAGAGAATTTAATAGGATTGAGCCCAACAACTATATTTATATAAGGAAGTAAAGTTTGTTGTGTATTTTCAAAAATTCAAGGAATAAGTTTTGTGTCAATTAAAAAATTTAAGGAGTTTTTGTATTTGAGTTATCTCATATATAGTTTATTGTTATAACTTTTTGAGTTAAAGGTAAATATATTAAAAAAATATCTACTTAATATAAATTTAAAATTATCATAATGTCAATCTTAGATAAAATCCTATTATTTTGATGATGTGTCTCATCCTCACAAATTTTTTCCAATTAAATAAATTATTAAAGCTCCCAATTAAAAAAAATATTTGTCAACATAATATTAATTATTAAAAAATATCTCATGGTAGAGACTCACCGGCTCAAAAAATTTAGTCGCCATCATATTTTTAAGGAAAATAAAAGATAAACCAAAACCCTAGGTAGAGACACTAGGTAAGGAGTCGGTTAAGCGGGAGGAAGGTGTTAGGCACCCCTCACTTCTATTATACCTAATAGGGTCCTCTTAGGCTTTTTGGCATAGGTTGTTTGTATTAATCTCATGTTTATAAATTCCAAGAAAATACCAAATAAATAAATCAAAAAACTCTAATTTTTATCCCATATTGTACTCGCTAGGGTTTTATAAACCTATTCATATGTACCCTGAAATTGAAGGATCATAGCCATCGTAGTTCCATTTCACCTATCCCCTATTTTAAATCCTTTATTTATGCCCTCAGAATTTTGAGCTCTATCCCATTATATCCCTAATTCAACCCTTAAATACCCCTTATGTCATGAAAATTTTCCTTTAAATACCTTATAATATAAGATAAACATTAACCCCAATAAATAAATAAATAAATAAAATTTATTTTTCATAATAGTGATAGTTTCCCTTTATAAATAAACCATTAATTAAAAAACTCAAATTTTAAATATAAACCCATGTTTAAAAAATATTATTAATCCCTTTTTAAATTGAAAAAAAATGTAACCTAAATAAAAATAATAATATAACCTATGGTTTAAGTCCCCAAATATATAATCCATAATATATATATCCCAAAATATAAGTAGTGAAATAAACCTTATTTTTTTAAAAATGTTAGAATGAAATACATGAAATTTATCTCCATTTATTTTTTTTAAATTATTAATCCCTTACATTCATATTATTATCCTTATTAATTTAATTTAATCAAAACCTTATCTTAAATCCCTAAATATTAAATAAAATCAAATTTTAATTAATTAATTTATCCTTAACCCTATGTAAATTAATTTTAATTACCTAGAATTATCCCAATGACAAATTATTGATAAAATCGTAAAAATAATTTAAAAAACCTAACAGCGAGAGACAAAGAAAACCGCCCTCCCCCCTTTTATCGATACAAGACTTTTCCCTTTTTTAATTAATAAAATAAAATAAATAAATATCATTTGATATAAGTGACAGTGAATCAATCTTGTTTTCATTTCTTCACACTCAGTCTGCACTAAAAGAAAAACAGAAATAAACCCTGATCTTCATCTATCTCACCCTTCATTTCATACTTCCAAACAACAACCCAATATTCCCAACGACATAAATCAAATCCACCCATAATATTTGTGTATTGTAATTTTATCAATTAAGCCATCTTAATTAATAATTTATGCAATTTTCATTAGCGTCTTTCCTATTTTAGCTTATCACTAATATAATAATTTACTCTTGGATATACACTTTAAAAAAGTCAGAGCAAAACTTGTGCATAATAAATAGTAAAAAATTAAAATTTTTGAAAAAAAACAACTAACAAATCGTCGCTCATTTGTATCTTCTACAACATATTTATAATTATCTAGGTCAAATACTTTATACATCAAAATCCTTTGGTAATCTCATTATATTTCTTCATTTTTTTAAATGGATTGCCAAAGGGTTTGGATTTATGAAATATGATAACTTAGAAAGAGAATTTAATAGGATTGAGCCCAACAACTATATTTATATAAGGAAGTAAAGTTTGTTGTGTATTTTCAAAAATTCAAGGAATAAGTTTTGTGTCGATTAAAAAATTTAAGGAGTTTTTGTATTTGAGTTATCTCATATATAGTTTATTGTTATAACTTTTCGAGTTAAAGGTAAATATATTAAAAAAATATCTACTTAATATAAATTTAAAATTATCATAATGTCAATCTTAGATAAAATCCTATTATTTTGATGATGTGTCTCATCCTCACAAATTTTTTCCAATTAAATAAATTATTAAAGCTCCCAATTAAAAAAAATATTTGTCAACATAATATTAATTATTAAAAAATATCTCATGGTAGAGACTCACCGGCTCAAAAAATTTAGTCGCCATCATATTTTTAAGGAAAATAAAAGATAAACCAAAACCCTAGGTAGAGACACTAGGTAAGGAGTCGGTTAAGCGGGAGGAAGGTGTTAGGCACCCCTCACTTCTATTATACCTAATAGGGTCCTCTTAGGCTTTTTGGCATAGGTTGTTTGTATTAATCTCATGTTTATAAATTCCAAGAAAATACCAAATAAATAAATCAAAAAACTCTAATTTTTATCCCATATTGTACTCGCTAGGGTTTTATAAACCTATTCATATGTACCCTGAAATTGAAGGATCATAGCCATCGTAGTTCCATTTCACCTATCCCCTATTTTAAATCCTTTATTTATGCCCTCAGAATTTTGAGCTCTATCCCATTATATCCCTAATTCATCCCTTAAATACCCCTTATGTCATGAAAATTTTCCTTTAAATACCTTATAATATAAGATAAACATTAACCCCAATAAATAAATAAATAAATTTAATTTATTTTTCATAATAGTGATAGTTTCCCTTTATAAATAAACCATTAATTAAAAAACTCAAATTTTAAATATAAACCCATGTTTAAAAAATATTATTAATCCCTTTTTAAATTGAAAAAAAATGTAACCAAAGTAAAAATAATAATATAACCTATGTTTTAAGTCCCCAAATATATAATCCATAATATATATCCCAAAATATAAGTAGTGAAATAAACCATATTTTTTTTAAAATGTTAGAATGAAATACATGAATTTTATCTCCATTTATTTTTTTAAATTATTAATCCCTTACATTCATATTATTATCCTTATTAATTTAATTTAATCAAAACCTAATCTTAAATCCCTAAATATTAAATAAAATCAAATTTTAATTAATTAATTTATCCTTAACCCTATGTAAATTAATTTTAATTACTTAGAATTATCCCAATGACAAATTAATGATAAAATTGTAAAAATAATTTAAAAAACCTAACAGCGAGAGACAAAGAAAACCGCCCTCCCCCCTTTTATCGATACAAGACTTTTCCCTTTTTTAATTAATAAAATAAAATAAATAAATATCATTTGATATAAGTGACAGTGAATCAATCCTGTTTTCATTTCTTCACACTCAGTCTGCACTAAAAGAAAAACAGAAATAAACCCTGATCTTCATCTATCCCACCCTTCATTTCATACTTCCAAACAACAACCCAATATTCCCAACGACATAAATCAAATCCACCCATAATATTTGTGTATTATAATTTTATCAATTAAGCCATCTTAATTAATAATTTATGCAATTTTCATTAGCGTCTTTCCTATTTTAGCTTATCACTAAAATAATAATTTACTCTTGGATATATACTTTAAAAAAGTCAGAGCAAAACTTGTGAAAAATAAATAGTAAAAAATTAAAATTTTTGAAAAAAAACAACTAACAAATCGTCGCTCATTTGAATCTTCTACAACATATTTATAACTATCTAGGTCAAATACTTTATAAATCAAAATCCTTTGGTAATCTCATTATATTTCTTCATTTTTTTAAATGGATTGCCAAAGGGTTTGGATTTATGAAATATGATAACTTAGAAAGAGAATTTAATAGGATTGAGCCCAACAACTATATTTATATAAGGAAGTAAAGTTTGTTGTGTATTTTCAAAAATTCAAGGAATAAGTTTTGTGTCGATTAAAAAATTTAAGGAGTTTTTGTATTTGAGTTATCTCATATATAGTTTATTGTTATAACTTTTCGAGTTAAAGGTAAATATATTAAAAAAATATCTACTTAATATAAATTTAAAATTATCATAATGACAATCTTAGATAAAATCCTATTATTTTGATGATGTGTCTCATCCTCACAAATTTTTTCCAATTAAATAAATTATTAAAGCTCCCAATTAAAAAAAATATTTGTCAACATAATATTAATTATTAAAAAATATCTCATGGTAGAGACTCACCGGCTCAAAAAATTTAGTCGCCATCATATTTTGAATTAAAATAAAAGATAAGCCAAAACCCTAGGTAGAGACACTAGGTAAGGAGTCGGTTAAGCGGGAGGAAGGTGTTAGGCACCCCTCACTTCTATTATACCTAATAGGGTCCTCTTAGGCTTTTTGGCATAGGTTGTTTGTATTAATCTCATGTTTATAAGTTCCAAGAAAATACCAAATAAATAAATCAAAAAACTCTAATTTTTATCCCTTATTGTACTCGCTAGGGTTTTATAACCCTATTCATATGTACCCTCAAATTGAAGGATCATAGCCATCGTAGTTCCATTTCACCAATCCCCTATTTTTAATCCTTTATTTATGCCGTCAGAATTGGGAGCTCTATCCCATTATATCCCTAATTCATCCCTTAAATACCCCTTATGTCATGAAAATTTTCCTTTAAATACCTTATAATATAAGATAAACATTAACCCCAATAAATAAATAAATAAATTTAATTTATTTTTCATAATAGTGATAGTTTCCCTTTATAAATAAACCATTAATTAAAAAACTCAAATTTTAAATATAAACCCATGTTTAAAAAATATTATTAATCCCTTTTTAAATTGAAAAAAAATGTAACCAAAATAAAAATAATAATATAACCTATGTTTTAAGTCCCCAAATATATAATCCATAATATATATCCCAAAATATAAGTAGTGAAATAAACCATATTTTTTTTAAAATGTTAGAATGAAATACATGAAATTTATCTCCATTTATTTTTTTTAAATTATTAATCCCTTACATTCATATTATTATCCTTATTAATTTAATTTAATCAAAACCTAATCTTAAATCCCTAAATATTAAATAAAATCAAATTTTAATTAATTAATTTATCCTTAACCCTATGTAAATTAATTTTAATTACCTAGAATTATCCCAATGACAAATTAATGATAAAATCGTAAAAATAATTTAAAAAACCTAACAGCGAGAGACAAAGAAAACCGCCCTCCCCCCTTTTATCGATACAAGACTTTTCCCTTTTTTAATTAATAAAATAAAATAAATAAATATCATTTGATATAAGTGACAGTGAATCAATCCTGTTTTCATTTCTTCACACTCAGTCTGCACTAAAAGAAAAACAGAAATAAACCCTGATCTTCATCTATCCCACCCTTCATTTCATACTTCCAAACAACAACCCAATATTCCCAACGACATAAATCAAATCCACCCATAATATTTGTGTATTATAATTTTACCAATTAAGCCATCTTAATTAATAATTTATGCAATTTTCATTAGCGTCTTTCCTATTTTAGCTTATCACTAAATTAATAATTTACTCTTGGATATACACTTTAAAAAAGTCAGAGCAAAACTTGTGCAAAATAAATAGTAAAAAATTAAAATTTTTGAAAAAAAACAACTAACAAATCGTCGCTCATTTGAATCTTCTACAACATATTTATAATTATCTAGGTCAAATACTTTATAAATCAAAATCCTTTGGTAATCTCATTATATTTCTTCATTTTTTTAAATGGATTGCCAAAGGGTTTGGATTTATGAAATATGATAACTTAGAAAGAGAATTTAATAGGATTGAGCCCAACAACTATATTTATATAAGGAAGTAAAGTTTGTTGTGTATTTTCAAAAATTCAAGGAATAAGTTTTGTGTCGATTAAAAAATTTAAGGAGTTTTTGTATTTGAGTTATCTCATATATAGTTTATTGTTATAACTTTTCGAGTTAAAGGTAAATATATTAAAAAAATATCTACTTAATATAAATTTAAAATTATCATAATGACAATCTTAGATAAAATCCTATTATTTTGATGATGTGTCTCATCCTCACAAATTTTTTCCAATTAAATAAATTATTAAAGCTCCCAATTAAAAAAAATATTTGTCAACATAATATTAATTATTAAAAAATATCTCATGGTAGAGACTCACCGGCTCAAAAAATTTAGTCGCCATCATATTTTGAAGGAAAATAAAAGATAAACCAAAACCCTAGGTAGAGACACTAGGTAAGGAGTCGGTTAAGCGGGAGGAAGGTGTTAGGCACCCCTCACTTCTATTATACCTAATAGGGTCCTCTTAGGCTTTTTGGCATAGGTTGTTTGTATTAATCTCATGTTTATAAGTTCCAAGAAAATACCAAATAAATAAATCAAAAAACTCTAATTTTTATCCCTTATTGTACTCGCTAGGGTTTTATAACCCTATTCATATGTACCCTCAAATTGAAGGATCATAGCCATCGTAGTTCCATTTCACCAATCCCCTATTTTTAATCCTTTATTTATGCCGTCAGAATTGGGAGCTCTATCCCATTATATCCCTAATTCATCCCTTAAATACCCCTTATTTCATGAAAATTTTCCTATAAATACCTTATAATATAAGATAAACATTAACCCCAATAAATAAATAAATAAATTTAATTTATTTTTCATAATAGTGATAGTTTCCCTTTATAAATAAACCATTAATTAAAAAAACTCATATTTTAAATATAAACCCATGTTTAAACAATATTATTAATCCCTTTTTAAATTGAAAAAAAATGTAACCAAAATAAAAATAATAATATAACCTATGTTTTAAGTCCCCAAATATATAATCCATAATATATATCCCAAAATATAAGTAGTGAAATAAACCATATTTTTTTTAAAATGTTAGAATGAAATACATGAAATTTATCTCCATTTATTTTTTTAAATTATTAATCCCTTACATTCATATTATTATCCTTATTAATTTAATTTAATCAAAACCTAATCTTAAATCCCTAAATATTAAATCAAATCAAATTTTAATTAATTAATTTATCCTTAACCCTATGTAAATTAATTTTAATTACCTAGAATTATCCCAATGACAAATTAATGATAAAATCGTAAAAATATTTTAAAAAACCTAACAGCGAGAGACAAAGAAAACCGCCCTCCCCCCTTTTATCGATACAAGACTTTTCCCTTTTTTAATTAATAAAATAAAATAAATAAATATCATTTGATATAAGTGACAGTGAATCAATCCTGTTTTCATTTCTTCACACTCAGTCTGCACTAAAAGAAAAACAGAAATAAACCCCGATCTTCATCTATCCCACCCTTCATTTCATACTTCCAAACAACAACCCAATATTCCCAACGACATAAATCAAATCCACCCATAATATTTGTGTATTATAATTTTACCAATTAAGCCATCTTAATTAATAATTTATGCAATTTTCATTAGCGTCTTTCCTATTTTAGCTTATCACTAAAATAATAATTTACTCTTGGATATACACTTTAAAAAAGTCAGAGCAAAACTTGTGCAAAATAAATAGTAAAAAATTAAAATTTTTGAAAAAAAACAACTAACAAATCGTCGCTCATTTGAATCTTCTACAACATATTTATAATTATCTAGGTCAAATACTTTATAAATCAAAATCCTTTGGTAATCTCATTATATTTCTTCATTTTTTTAAATGGATTGCCAAAGGGTTTGGATTTATGAAATATGATAACTTAGAAAGAGAATTTAATAGGATTGAGCCCAACAACTATATTTATATAAGGAAGTAAAGTTTGTTGTGTATTTTCAAAAATTCAAGGAATAAGTTTTGTGTCGATTAAAAAATTTAAGGAGTTTTTGTATTTGAGTTATCTCATATATAGTTTATTGTTATAACTTTTCGAGTTAAAGGTAAATATATTAAAAAAATATCTACTTAATATAAATTTAAAATTATCATAATGACAATCTTAGATAAAATCCTATTATTTTGATGATGTGTCTCATCCTCACAAATTTTTTCCAATTAAATAAATTATTAAAGCTCCCAATTAAAAAAAATATTTGTCAACATAATATTAATTATTAAAAAATATCTCATGGTAGAGACTCACCGGCTCAAAAAATTTAGTCGCCATCATATTTTGAAGGAAAATAAAAGATAAACCAAAACCCTAGGTAGAGACACTAGGTAAGGAGTCGGTTAAGCGGGAGGAAGGTGTTAGGCACCCCTCACTTCTATTATACCTAATAGGGTCCTCTTAGGCTTTTTGGCATAGGTTGTTTGTATTAATCTCATGTTTATAAGTTCCAAGAAAATACCAAATAAATAAATCAAAAAACTCTAATTTTTATCCCTTATTGTACTCGCTAGGGTTTTATAACCCTATTCATATGTACCCTCAAATTGAAGGATCATAGCCATCGTAGTTCCATTTCACCAATCCCCTATTTTTAATCCTTTATTTATGCCGTCAGAATTGGGAGCTCTATCCCATTATATCCCTAATTCATCCCTTAAATACCCCTTATTTCATGAAAATTTTCCTATAAATACCTTATAATATAAGATAAACATTAACCCCAATAAATAAATAAATAAATTTAATTTATTTTTCATAATAGTGATAGTTTCCCTTTATAAATAAACCATTAATTAAAAAAACTCATATTTTAAATATAAACCCATGTTTAAACAATATTATTAATCCCTTTTTAAATTGAAAAAAAATGTAACCAAAATAAAAATAATAATATAACCTATGTTTTAAGTCCCCAAATATATAATCCATAATATATATCCCAAAATATAAGTAGTGAAATAAACCATATTTTTTTTAAAATGTTAGAATGAAATACATGAAATTTATCTCCATTTATTTTTTTAAATTATTAATCCCTTACATTCATATTATTATCCTTATTAATTTAATTTAATCAAAACCTAATCTTAAATCCCTAAATATTAAATCAAATCAAATTTTAATTAATTAATTTATCCTTAACCCTATGTAAATTAATTTTAATTACCTAGAATTATCCCAATGACAAATTAATGATAAAATCGTAAAAATAATTTAAAAAACCTAACAGCGAGAGACAAAGAAAACCGCCCTCCCCCCTTTTATCGATACAAGACTTTTCCCTTTTTTAATTAATAAAATAAAATAAATAAATATCATTTGATATAAGTGACAGTGAATCAATCCTGTTTTCATTTCTTCACACTCAGTCTGCACTAAAAGAAAAACAGAAATAAACCCTGATCTTCATCTATCCCACCCTTCATTTCATACTTCCAAACAACAACCCAATATTCCCAACGACATAAATCAAATCCACCCATAATATTTGTGTATTATAATTTTACCAATTAAGCCATCTTAATTAATAATTTATGCAATTTTCATTAGCGTCTTTCCTATTTTAGCTTATCACTAAAATAATAATTTACTCTTGGATATACACTTTAAAAAAGTCAGAGCAAAACTTGTGCAAAATAAATAGTAAAAAATTAAAATTTTTGAAAAAAAACAACTAACAAATCGTCGCTCATTTGAATCTTCTACAACATATTTATAATTATCTAGGTCAAATACTTTATAAATCAAAATCCTTTGGTAATCTCATTATATTTCTTCATTTTTTTAAATGGATTGCCAAAGGGTTTGGATTTATGAAATATGATAACTTAGAAAGAGAATTTAATAGGATTGAGCCCAACAACTATATTTATATAAGGAAGTAAAGTTTGTTGTGTATTTTCAAAAATTCAAGGAATAAGTTTTGTGTCGATTAAAAAATTTAAGGAGTTTTTGTATTTGAGTTATCTCATATATAGTTTATTGTTATAACTTTTCGAGTTAAAGGTAAATATATTAAAAAAATATCTACTTAATATAAATTTAAAATTATCATAATGACAATCTTAGATAAAATCCTATTATTTTGATGATGTGTCTCATCCTCACAAATTTTTTCCAATTAAATAAATTATTAAAGCTCCCAATTAAAAAAAATATTTGTCAACATAATATTAATTATTAAAAAATATCTCATGGTAGAGACTCACCGGCTCAAAAAATTTAGTCGCCATCATATTTTGAAGGAAAATAAAAGATAAACCAAAACCCTAGGTAGAGACACTAGGTAAGGAGTCGGTTAAGCGGGAGGAAGGTGTTAGGCACCCCTCACTTCTATTATACCTAATAGGGTCCTCTTAGGCTTTTTGGCATAGGTTGTTTGTATTAATCTCATGTTTATAAGTTCCAAGAAAATACCAAATAAATAAATCAAAAAACTCTAATTTTTATCCCTTATTGTACTCGCTAGGGTTTTATAACCCTATTCATATGTACCCTCAAATTGAAGGATCATAGCCATCGTAGTTCCATTTCACCAATCCCCTATTTTTAATCCTTTATTTATGCCGTCAGAATTGGGAGCTCTATCCCATTATATCCCTAATTCATCCCTTAAATACCCCTTATTTCATGAAAATTTTCCTATAAATACCTTATAATATAAGATAAACATTAACCCCAATAAATAAATAAATAAATTTAATTTATTTTTCATAATAGTGATAGTTTCCCTTTATAAATAAACCATTAATTAAAAAAACTCATATTTTAAATATAAACCCATGTTTAAACAATATTATTAATCCCTTTTTAAATTGAAAAAAAATGTAACCAAAATAAAAATAATAATATAACCTATGTTTTAAGTCCCCAAATATATAATCCATAATATATATCCCAAAATATAAGTAGTGAAATAAACCATATTTTTTTTAAAATGTTAGAATGAAATACATGAAATTTATCTCCATTTATTTTTTTAAATTATTAATCCCTTACATTCATATTATTATCCTTATTAATTTAATTTAATCAAAACCTAATCTTAAATCCCTAAATATTAAATCAAATCAAATTTTAATTAATTAATTTATCCTTAACCCTATGTAAATTAATTTTAATTACCTAGAATTATCCCAATGACAAATTAATGATAAAATCGTAAAAATAATTTAAAAAACCTAACAGCGAGAGACAAAGAAAACCGCCCTCCCCCCTTTTATCGATACAAGACTTTTCCCTTTTTTAATTAATAAAATAAAATAAATAAATATCATTTGATATAAGTGACAGTGAATCAATCCTGTTTTCATTTCTTCACACTCAGTCTGCACTAAAAGAAAAACAGAAATAAACCCTGATCTTCATCTATCCCACCCTTCATTTCATACTTCCAAACAACAACCCAATATTCCCAACGACATAAATCAAATCCACCCATAATATTTGTGTATTATAATTTTACCAATTAAGCCATCTTAATTAATAATTTATGCAATTTTCATTAGCGTCTTTCCTATTTTAGCTTATCACTAAAATAATAATTTACTCTTGGATATACACTTTAAAAAAGTCAGAGCAAAACTTGTGCAAAATAAATAGTAAAAAATTAAAATTTTTGAAAAAAAACAACTAACAAATCGTCGCTCATTTGAATCTTCTACAACATATTTATAATTATCTAGGTCAAATACTTTATAAATCAAAATCCTTTGGTAATCTCATTATATTTCTTCATTTTTTTAAATGGATTGCCAAAGGGTTTGGATTTATGAAATATGATAACTTAGAAAGAGAATTTAATAGGATTGAGCCCAACAACTATATTTATATAAGGAAGTAAAGTTTGTTGTGTATTTTCAAAAATTCAAGGAATAAGTTTTGTGTCGATTAAAAAATTTAAGGAGTTTTTGTATTTGAGTTATCTCATATATAGTTTATTGTTATAACTTTTCGAGTTAAAGGTAAATATATTAAAAAAATATCTACTTAATATAAATTTAAAATTATCATAATGACAATCTTAGATAAAATCCTATTATTTTGATGATGTGTCTCATCCTCACAAATTTTTTCCAATTAAATAAATTATTAAAGCTCCCAATTAAAAAAAATATTTGTCAACATAATATTAATTATTAAAAAATATCTCATGGTAGAGACTCACCGGCTCAAAAAATTTAGTCGCCATCATATTTTGAAGGAAAATAAAAGATAAACCAAAACCCTAGGTAGAGACACTAGGTAAGGAGTCGGTTAAGCGGGAGGAAGGTGTTAGGCACCCCTCACTTCTATTATACCTAATAGGGTCCTCTTAGGCTTTTTGGCATAGGTTGTTTGTATTAATCTCATGTTTATAAGTTCCAAGAAAATACCAAATAAATAAATCAAAAAACTCTAATTTTTATCCCTTATTGTACTCGCTAGGGTTTTATAACCCTATTCATATGTACCCTCAAATTGAAGGATCATAGCCATCGTAGTTCCATTTCACCAATCCCCTATTTTTAATCCTTTATTTATGCCGTCAGAATTGGGAGCTCTATCCCACTATATCCCTAATTCATCCCTTAAATACCCCTTATGTCATGAAAATTTTCCTATAAATACCTTATAATATAAGATAAACATTAACCCCAATAAATAAATAAATAAATTTAATTTATTTTTCATAATAGTGATAGTTTCCCTTTATAAATAAACCATTAATTAAAAAACTCATATTTTAAATATAAACCCATGTTTAAACAATATTATTAATCCCTTTTTAAATTGAAAAAAAATGTAACCAAAATAAAAATAATAATATAACCTATGTTTTAAGTCCCCAAATATATAATCCATAATATATATCCCAAAATATAAGTAGTGAAATAAACCATATTTTTTTTAAAATGTTAGAATGAAATACATGAAATTTATCTCCATTTATTTTTTTAAATTATTAATCCCTTACATTCATATTATTATCCTTATTAATTTAATTTAATCAAAACCTAATCTTAAATCCCTAAATATTAAATAAAATCAAATTTTAATTAATTAATTTATCCTTAACCCTATGTAAATTAATTTTAATTACCTAGAATTATCCCAATGACAAATTAATGATAAAATCGTAAAAATAATTTAAAAAACCTAACAGCGAGAGACAAAGAAAACCGCCCTCCCCCCTTTTATCGATACAAGACTTTTCCCTTTTTTAATTAATAAAATAAAATAAATAAATATCATTTGATATAAGTGACACTGAATCAATCCTGTTTTCATTTCTTCACACTCAGTCTGCACTAAAAGAAAAACAGAAATAAACCCTGATCTTCATCTATCCCACCCTTCATTTCATACTTCCAAACAACAACCCAATATTCCCAACGACATAAATCAAATCCACCCATAATATTTGTGTATTATAATTTTACCAATTAAGCCATCTTAATTAATAATTTATGCAATTTTCATTAGCGTCTTTCCTATTTTAGCTTATCACTAAAATAATAATTTACTCTTGGATATACACTTTAAAAAAGTCAGAGCAAAACTTGTGCAAAATAAATAGTAAAAAATTAAAATTTTTGAAAAAAAACAACTAACAAATCGTCGCTCATTTGAATCTTCTACAACATATTTATAATTATCTAGGTCAAATACTTTATAAATCAAAATCCTTTGGTAATCTCATTATATTTCTTCATTTTTTTAAATGGATTGCCAAAGGGTTTGGATTTATGAAATATGATAACTTAGAAAGAGAATTTAATAGGATTGAGCCCAACAACTATATTTATATAAGGAAGTAAAGTTTGTTGTGTATTTTCAAAAATTCAAGGAATAAGTTTTGTGTCGATTAAAAAATTTAAGGAGTTTTTGTATTTGAGTTATCTCATATATAGTTTATTGTTATAACTTTTCGAGTTAAAGGTAAATATATTAAAAAAATATCTACTTAATATAAATTTAAAATTATCATAATGACAATCTTAGATAAAATCCTATTATTTTGATGATGTGTCTCATCCTCACAAATTTTTTCCAATTAAATAAATTATTAAAGCTCCCAATTAAAAAAAATATTTGTCAACATAATATTAATTATTAAAAAATATCTCATGGTAGAGACTCACCGGCTCAAAAAATTTAGTCGCCATCATATTTTGAAGGAAAATAAAAGATAAACCAAAACCCTAGGTAGAGACACTAGGTAAGGAGTCGGTTAAGCGGGAGGAAGGTGTTAGGCACCCCTCACTTCTATTATACCTAATAGGGTCCTCTTAGGCTTTTTGGCATAGGTTGTTTGTATTAATCTCATGTTTATAAGTTCCAAGAAAATACCAAATAAATAAATCAAAAAACTCTAATTTTTATCCCTTATTGTACTCGCTAGGGTTTTATAACCCTATTCATATGTACCCTCAAATTGAAGGATCATAGCCATCGTAGTTCCATTTCACCAATCCCCTATTTTTAATCCTTTATTTATGCCGTCAGAATTGGGAGCTCTATCCCATTATATCCCTAATTCATCCCTTAAATACCCCTTATTTCATGAAAATTTTCCTATAAATACCTTATAATATAAGATAAACATTAACCCCAATAAATAAATAAATAAATTTAATTTATTTTTCATAATAGTGATAGTTTCCCTTTATAAATAAACCATTAATTAAAAAAACTCATATTTTAAATATAAACCCATGTTTAAACAATATTATTAATCCCTTTTTAAATTGAAAAAAAATGTAACCAAAATAAAAATAATAATATAACCTATGTTTTAAGTCCCCAAATATATAATCCATAATATATATCCCAAAATATAAGTAGTGAAATAAACCATATTTTTTTTAAAATGTTAGAATGAAATACATGAAATTTATCTCCATTTATTTTTTTAAATTATTAATCCCTTACATTCATATTATTATCCTTATTAATTTAATTTAATCAAAACCTAATCTTAAATCCCTAAATATTAAATCAAATCAAATTTTAATTAATTAATTTATCCTTAACCCTATGTAAATTAATTTTAATTACCTAGAATTATCCCAATGACAAATTAATGATAAAATCGTAAAAATAATTTAAAAAACCTAACAGCGAGAGACAAAGAAAACCGCCCTCCCCCCTTTTATCGATACAAGACTTTTCCCTTTTTTAATTAATAAAATAAAATAAATAAATATCATTTGATATAAGTGACAGTGAATCAATCCTGTTTTCATTTCTTCACACTCAGTCTGCACTAAAAGAAAAACAGAAATAAACCCTGATCTTCATCTATCCCACCCTTCATTTCATACTTCCAAACAACAACCCAATATTCCCAACGACATAAATCAAATCCACCCATAATATTTGTGTATTATAATTTTACCAATTAAGCCATCTTAATTAATAATTTATGCAATTTTCATTAGCGTCTTTCCTATTTTAGCTTATCACTAAAATAATAATTTACTCTTGGATATACACTTTAAAAAAGTCAGAGCAAAACTTGTGCAAAATAAATAGTAAAAAATTAAAATTTTTGAAAAAAAACAACTAACAAATCGTCGCTCATTTGAATCTTCTACAACATATTTATAATTATCTAGGTCAAATACTTTATAAATCAAAATCCTTTGGTAATCTCATTATATTTCTTCATTTTTTTAAATGGATTGCCAAAGGGTTTGGATTTATGAAATATGATAACTTAGAAAGAGAATTTAATAGGATTGAGCCCAACAACTATATTTATATAAGGAAGTAAAGTTTGTTGTGTATTTTCAAAAATTCAAGGAATAAGTTTTGTGTCGATTAAAAAATTTAAGGAGTTTTTGTATTTGAGTTATCTCATATATAGTTTATTGTTATAACTTTTCGAGTTAAAGGTAAATATATTAAAAAAATATCTACTTAATATAAATTTAAAATTATCATAATGACAATCTTAGATAAAATCCTATTATTTTGATGATGTGTCTCATCCTCACAAATTTTTTCCAATTAAATAAATTATTAAAGCTCCCAATTAAAAAAAATATTTGTCAACATAATATTAATTATTAAAAAATATCTCATGGTAGAGACTCACCGGCTCAAAAAATTTAGTCGCCATCATATTTTGAAGGAAAATAAAAGATAAACCAAAACCCTAGGTAGAGACACTAGGTAAGGAGTCGGTTAAGCGGGAGGAAGGTGTTAGGCACCCCTCACTTCTATTATACCTAATAGGGTCCTCTTAGGCTTTTTGGCATAGGTTGTTTGTATTAATCTCATGTTTATAAGTTCCAAGAAAATACCAAATAAATAAATCAAAAAACTCTAATTTTTATCCCTTATTGTACTCGCTAGGGTTTTATAACCCTATTCATATGTACCCTCAAATTGAAGGATCATAGCCATCGTAGTTCCATTTCACCAATCCCCTATTTTTAATCCTTTATTTATGCCGTCAGAATTGGGAGCTCTATCCCACTATATCCCTAATTCATCCCTTAAATACCCCTTATGTCATGAAAATTTTCCTATAAATACCTTATAATATAAGATAAACATTAACCCCAATAAATAAATAAATAAATTTAATTTATTTTTCATAATAGTGATAGTTTCCCTTTATAAATAAACCATTAATTAAAAAACTCATATTTTAAATATAAACCCATGTTTAAACAATATTATTAATCCCTTTTTAAATTGAAAAAAAATGTAACCAAAATAAAAATAATAATATAACCTATGTTTTAAGTCCCCAAATATATAATCCATAATATATATCCCAAAATATAAGTAGTGAAATAAACCATATTTTTTTTAAAATGTTAGAATGAAATACATGAAATTTATCTCCATTTTTTTTTTTAAATTATTAATCCCTTACATTCATATTATTATCCTTATTAATTTAATTTAATCAAAACCTAATCTTAAATCCCTAAATATTAAATAAAATCAAATTTTAATTAATTAATTTATCCTTAACCTTATGTAAATTAATTTTAATTACCTAGAATTATCCCAATGACAAATTAATGATAAAATCGTAAAAATAATTTAAAAAACCTAACAGCGAGAGACAAAGAAAACCGCCCTCCCCCCTTTTATCGATACAAGACTTTTCCCTTTTTTAATTAATAAAATAAAATAAATAAATATCATTTGATATAAGTGACACTGAATCAATCCTGTTTTCATTTCTTCACACTCAGTCTGCACTAAAAGAAAAACAGAAATAAACCCTGATCTTCATCTATCCCACCCTTCATTTCATACTTCCAAACAACAACCCAATATTCCCAACGACATAAATCAAATCCACCCATAATATTTGTTTATTATAATTTTACCAGTTAAGCCATCTTAATTAATAATTTATGCAATTTTCATTAGCGTCTTTCCTATTTTAGCTTATCACTAAAATAATAATTTACTCTTGGATATACACTTTAAAAAAGTCAGAGCAAAACTTGTGCAAAATAAATAGTAAAAAATTAAAATTTTTGAAAAAAAATAACTAACAAATCGTCGCTCATTTGAATCTTCTACAACATATTTATAATTATCTAGGTCAAATACTTTATAAATCAAAATCCTTTGGTAATCTCATTATATTTCTTCATTTTTTTAAATGGATTGCCAAAGGGTTTGGATTTATGAAATATGATAACTTAGAAAGAGAATTTAATAGGATTGAGCCCAACAACTATATTTATATAAGGAAGTAAAGTTTGTTGTGTATTTTCAAAAATTCAAGGAATAAGTTTTGTGTCGATTAAAAAATTTAAGGAGTTTTTGTATTTGAGTTATCTCATATATAGTTTATTGTTATAACTTTTCGAGTTAAAGGTAAATATATTAAAAAAATATCTACTTAATATAAATTTAAAATTATCATAATGACAATCTTAGATAAAATCCTATTATTTTGATGATGTGTCTCATCCTCACAAATTTTTTCCAATTAAATAAATTATTAAAGCTCCCAATTAAAAAAAATATTTGTCAACATAATATTAATTATTAAAAAATATCTCATGGTAGAGACTCACCGGCTCAAAAAATTTAGTCGCCATCATATTTTGAAGGAAAATAAAAGATAAACCAAAACCCTAGGTAGAGACACTAGGTAAGGAGTCGGTTAAGCGGGAGGAAGGTGTTAGGCACCCCTCACTTCTATTATACCTAATAGGGTCCTCTTAGGCTTTTTGGCATAGGTTGTTTGTATTAATCTCATGTTTATAAGTTCCAAGAAAATACCAAATAAATAAATCAAAAAACTCTAATTTTTATCCCTTATTGTACTCGCTAGGGTTTTATAACCCTATTCATATGTACCCTCAAATTGAAGGATCATAGCCATCGTAGTTCCATTTCACCAATCCCCTATTTTTAATCCTTTATTTATGCCGTCAGAATTGGGAGCTCTATCCCATTATATCCCTAATTCATCCCTTAAATACCCCTTATGTCATGAAAATTTTCCTATAAATACCTTATAATATAAGATAAACATTAACCCCAATAAATAAATAAATAAATTTAATTTATTTTTCATAATAGTGATAGTTTCCCTTTATAAATAAACCATTAATTAAAAAACTCATATTTTAAATATAAACCCATGTTTAAACAATATTATTAATCCCTTTTTAAATTGAAAAAAAATGTAACCAAAATATAAATAATAATATAACCTATGTTTTAAATCCCCAAATATATAATCCATAATATATATCCCAAAATATAAGTAGTGAAATAAACCATATTTTTTTTAAAATGTTAGAATGAAATACATGAAATTTATCTCCATTTATTTTTTTAAATTATTAATCCCTTACATTCATATTATTATCCTTATTAATTTAATTTAATCAAAACCTAATCTTAAATCCCTAAATATTAAATAAAATCAAATTTTAATTAATTAATTTATCCTTAACCCTATGTAAATTAATTTTAATTACCTAGAATTATCCCAATGACAAATTAATGATAAAATCGTAAAAATAATTTAAAAAACCTAACAGCGAGAGACAAAGAAAACCGCCCTCCCCCCTTTTATCGATACAAGACTTTTCCCTTTTTTAATTAATAAAATAAAATAAATAAATATCATTTGATATAAGTGACACTGAATCAATCCTGTTTTCATTTCTTCACACTCAGTCTGCACTAAAAGAAAAACAGAAATAAACCCTGATCTTCATCTATCCCACCCTTCATTTCATACTTCCAAACAACAACCCAATATTCCCAACGACATAAATCAAATCCACCCATAATATTTGTTTATTATAATTTTACCAGTTAAGCCATCTTAATTAATAATTTATGCAATTTTCATTAGCGTCTTTCCTATTTTAGCTTATCACTAAAATAATAATTTACTCTTGGATATACACTTTAAAAAAGTCAGAGCAAAACTTGTGCAAAATAAATAGTAAAAAATTAAAATTTTTGAAAAAAAATAACTAACAAATCGTCGCTCATTTGAATCTTCTACAACATATTTATAATTATCTAGGTCAAATACTTTATAAATCAAAATCCTTTGGTAATCTCATTATATTTCTTCATTTTTTTAAATGGATTGCCAAAGGGTTTGGATTTATGAAATATGATAACTTAGAAAGAGAATTTAATAGGATTGAGCCCAACAACTATATTTATATAAGGAAGTAAAGTTTGTTGTGTATTTTCAAAAATTCAAGGAATAAGTTTTGTGTCGATTAAAAAATTTAAGGAGTTTTTGTATTTGAGTTATCTCATATATAGTTTATTGTTATAACTTTTCGAGTTAAAGGTAAATATATTAAAAAAATATCTACTTAATATAAATTTAAAATTATCATAATGACAATCTTAGATAAAATCCTATTATTTTGATGATGTGTCTCATCCTCACAAATTTTTTCCAATTAAATAAATTATTAAAGCTCCCAATTAAAAAAAATATTTGTCAACATAATATTAATTATTAAAAAATATCTCATGGTAGAGACTCACCGGCTCAAAAAATTTAGTCGCCATCATATTTTGAAGGAAAATAAAAGATAAACCAAAACCCTAGGTAGAGACACTAGGTAAGGAGTCGGTTAAGCGGGAGGAAGGTGTTAGGCACCCCTCACTTCTATTATACCTAATAGGGTCCTCTTAGGCTTTTTGGCATAGGTTGTTTGTATTAATCTCATGTTTATAAGTTCCAAGAAAATACCAAATAAATAAATCAAAAAACTCTAATTTTTATCCCTTATTGTACTCGCTAGGGTTTTATAACCCTATTCATATGTACCCTCAAATTGAAGGATCATAGCCATCGTAGTTCCATTTCACCAATCCCCTATTTTTAATCCTTTATTTATGCCGTCAGAATTGGGAGCTCTATCCCATTATATCCCTAATTCATCCCTTAAATACCCCTTATGTCATGAAAATTTTCCTATAAATACCTTATAATATAAGATAAACATTAACCCCAATAAATAAATAAATAAATTTAATTTATTTTTCATAATAGTGATAGTTTCCCTTTATAAATAAACCATTAATTAAAAAAATCATATTTTAAATATAAACCCATGTTTAAACAATATTATTAATCCCTTTTTAAATTGAAAAAAAATGTAACCAAAATATAAATAATAATATAACCTATGTTTTAAATCCCCAAATATATAATCCATAATATATATCCCAAAATATAAGTAGTGAAATAAACCATATTTTTTTTAAAATGTTAGAATGAAATACATGAAATTTATCTCCATTTATTTTTTTAAATTATTAATCCCTTACATTCATATTATTATCCTTATTAATTTAATTTAATCAAAACCTAATCTTAAATCCCTAAATATTAAATAAAATCAAATTTTAATTAATTAATTTATCCTTAACCCTATGTAAATTAATTTTAATTACCTAGAATTATCCCAATGACAAATTTATGATAAAATCGTAAAAATAATTTAAAAAACCTAACAGCGAGAGACAAAGAAAACCGCCCTCCCCCCTTTTATCGATACAAGACTTTTCCCTTTTTTAATTAATAAAATAAAATAAATAAATATCATTTGATATAAGTGACACTGAATCAATCCTGTTTTCATTTCTTCACACTCAGTCTGCACTAAAAGAAAAACAGAAATAAACCCTGATCTTCATCTATCCCACCCTTCATTTCATACTTCCAAACAACAACCCAATATTCCCAACGACATAAATCAAATCCACCCATAATATTTGTTTATTATAATTTTACCAGTTAAGCCATCTTAATTAATAATTTATGCAATTTTCATTAGCGTCTTTCCTATTTTAGCTTATCACTAAAATAATAATTTACTCTTGGATATACACTTTAAAAAAGTCAGAGCAAAACTTGTGCAAAATAAATAGTAAAAAATTAAAATTTTTGAAAAAAAACAACTAACAAATCGTCGCTCATTTGAATCTTCTACAACATATTTATAATTATCTAGGTCAAATACTTTATAAATCAAAATCCTTTGGTAATCTCATTATATTTCTTCATTTTTTTAAATGGATTGCCAAAGGGTTTGGATTTATGAAATATGATAACTTAGAAAGAGAATTTAATAGGATTGAGCCCAACAACTATATTTATATAAGGAAGTAAAGTTTGTTGTGTATTTTCAAAAATTCAAGGAATAAGTTTTGTGTCGATTAAAAAATTTAAGGAGTTTTTGTATTTGAGTTATCTCATATATAGTTTATTGTTATAACTTTTCGAGTTAAAGGTAAATATATTAAAAAAATATCTACTTAATATAAATTTAAAATTATCATAATGACAATCTTAGATAAAATCCTATTATTTTGATGATGTGTCTCATCCTCACAAATTTTTTCCAATTAAATAAATTATTAAAGCTCCCAATTAAAAAAAATATTTGTCAACATAATATTAATTATTAAAAAATATCTCATGGTAGAGACTCACCGGCTCAAAAAATTTAGTCGCCATCATATTTTGAAGGAAAATAAAAGATAAACCAAAACCCTAGGTAGAGACACTAGGTAAGGAGTCGGTTAAGCGGGAGGAAGGTGTTAGGCACCCCTCACTTCTATTATACCTAATAGGGTCCTCTTAGGCTTTTTGGCATAGGTTGTTTGTATTAATCTCATGTTTATAAGTTCCAAGAAAATACCAAATAAATAAATCAAAAAACTCTAATTTTTATCCCTTATTGTACTCGCTAGGGTTTTATAACCCTATTCATATGTACCCTCAAATTGAAGGATCATAGCCATCGTAGTTCCATTTCACCAATCCCCTATTTTTAATCCTTTATTTATGCCGTCAGAATTGGGAGCTCTATCCCATTATATCCCTAATTCATCCCTTAAATACCCCTTATGTCATGAAAATTTTCCTATAAATACCTTATAATATAAGATAAACATTAACCCCAATAAATAAATTTAATTTATTTTTCATAATAGTGATAGTTTCCCTTTATAAATAAACCATTAAATAAAAAACTCATATTTTAAATATAAACCCATGTTTAAACAATATTATTAATCCCTTTTTAAATTGAAAAAAAATGTAACCAAAATATAAATAATAATATAACCTATGTTTTAAATCCCCAAATATATAATCCATAATATATATCCCAAAATATAAGTAGTGAAATAAACCATATTTTTTTTTAAAATGTTAGAATGAAATACATGAAATTTATCTCCATTTATTTTTTTAAATTATTAATCCCTTACATTCATATTATTATCCTTATTAATTTAAATTAATCAAAACCTAATCTTAAATCCCTAAATATTAAATAAAATCAAATTTTAATTAATTAATTTATCCTTAACCCTATGTAAATTAATTTTAATTACCTAGAATTATCCCAATGACAAATTTATGATAAAATCGTAAAAATAATTTAAAAAACCTAACAGCGAGAGACAAAGAAAACCGCCCTCCCCCCTTTTATCGATACAAGACTTTTCCCTTTTTTAATTAATAAAATAAAATAAATAAATATCATTTGATATAAGTGACACTGAATCAATCCTGTTTTCATTTCTTCACACTCAGTCTGCACTAAAAGAAAAACAGAAATAAACCCTGATCTTCATCTATCCCACCCTTCATTTCATACTTCCAAACAACAACCCAATATTCCCAACGACATAAATCAAATCCACCCATAATATTTGTTTATTATAATTTTACCAGTTAAGCCATCTTAATTAATAATTTATGCAATTTTCATTAGCGTCTTTCCTATTTTAGCTTATCACTAAAATAATAATTTACTCTTGGATATACACTTTAAAAAAGTCAGAGCAAAACTTGTGCAAAATAAATAGTAAAAAATTAAAATTTTTGAAAAAAAATAACTAACAAATCGTCGCTCATTTGAATCTTCTACAACATATTTATAATTATCTAGGTCAAATACTTTATAAATCAAAATCCTTTGGTAATCTCATTATATTTCTTCATTTTTTTAAATGGATTGCCAAAGGGTTTGGATTTATGAAATATGATAACTTAGAAAGAGAATTTAATAGGATTGAGCCCAACAACTATATTTATATAAGGAAGTAAAGTTTGTTGTGTATTTTCAAAAATTCAAGGAATAAGTTTTGTGTCGATTAAAAAATTTAAGGAGTTTTTGTATTTGAGTTATCTCATATATAGTTTATTGTTATAACTTTTCGAGTTAAAGGTAAATATATTAAAAAAATATATACTTAATATAAATTTAAAATTATCATAATGACAATCTTAGATAAAATCCTATTATTTTGATGATGTGTCTCATCCTCACAAATTTTTTCCAATTAAATAAATTATTAAAGCTCCCAATTAAAAAAAATATTTGTCAACATAATATTAATTATTAAAAAATATCTCATGGTAGAGACTCACCGGCTCAAAAAATTTAGTCGCCATCATATTTTGAAGGAAAATAAAAGATAAACCAAAACCCTAGGTAGAGACACTAGGTAAGGAGTCGGTTAAGCGGGAGGAAGGTGTTAGGCACCCCTCACTTCTATTATACCTAATAGGGTCCTCTTAGGCTTTTTGGCATAGGTTGTTTGTATTAATCTCATGTTTATAAGTTCCAAGAAAATACCAAATAAATAAATCAAAAAACTCTAATTTTTATCCCTTATTGTACTCGCTAGGGTTTTATAACCCTATTCATATGTACCCTCAAATTGAAGGATCATAGCCATCGTAGTTCCATTTCACCAATCCCCTATTTTTAATCCTTTATTTATGCCGTCAGAATTGGGAGCTCTATCCCATTATATCCCTAATTCATCCCTTAAATACCCCTTATGTCATGAAAATTTTCCTATAAATACCTTATAATATAAGATAAACATTAACCCCAATAAATAAATAAATAAATTTAATTTATTTTTCATAATAGTGATAGTTTCCCTTTATAAATAAACCATTAATTAAAAAACTCATATTTTAAATATAAACCCATGTTTAAACAATATTATTAATCCCTTTTTAAATTGAAAAAAAATGTAACCAAAATATAAATAATAATATAACCTATGTTTTAAATCCCCAAATATATAATCCATAATATATATCCCAAAATATAAGTAGTGAAATAAACCATATTTTTTTTAAAATGTTAGAATGAAATACATGAAATTTATCTCCATTTATTTTTTTAAATTATTAATCCCTTACATTCATATTATTATCCTTATTAATTTAATTTAATCAAAACCTAATCTTAAATCCCTAAATATTAAATAAAATCAAATTTTAATTAATTAATTTATCCTTAACCCTATGTAAATTAATTTTAATTACCTAGAATTATCCCAATGACAAATTAATGATAAAATCGTAAAAATAATTTAAAAAACCTAACAGCGAGAGACAAAGAAAACCGCCCTCCCCCCTTTTATCGATACAAGACTTTTCCCTTTTTTAATTAATAAAATAAAATAAATAAATATCATTTGATATAAGTGACACTGAATCAATCCTGTTTTCATTTCTTCACACTCAGTCTGCACTAAAAGAAAAACAGAAATAAACCCTGATCTTCATCTATCCCACCCTTCATTTCATACTTCCAAACAACAACCCAATATTCCCAACGACATAAATCAAATCCACCCATAATATTTGTGTATTATAATTTTACCAATTAAGCCATCTTAATTAATAATTTATGCAATTTTCATTAGCGTCTTTCCTATTTTAGCTTATCACTAAAATAATAATTTACTCTTGGATATACACTTTAAAAAAGTCAGAGCAAAACTTGTGCAAAATAAATAGTAAAAAATTAAAATTTTTGAAAAAAATAACTAACAAATCGTCGCTCATTTGAATCTTCTACAACATATTTATAATTATCTAGGTCAAATACTTTATAAATCAAAATCCTTTGGTAATCTCATTATATTTCTTCATTTTTTTAAATGGATTGCCAAAGGGTTTGGATTTATGAAATATGATAACTTAGAAAGAGAATTTAATAGGATTGAGCCCAACAAATATATTTATATAAGGAAGTAAAGTTTGTTGTGTATTTTCAAAAATTCAAGGAATAAGTTTTGTGTCGATTAAAAAATTTAAGGAGTTTTTGTATTTGAGTTATCTCATATATAGTTTATTGTTATAACTTTTCGAGTTAAAGGTAAATATATTAAAAAAATATCTACTTAATATAAATTTAAAATTATCATAATGACAATCTTAGATAAAATCCTATTATTTTGATGATGTGTCTCATCCTCACAAATTTTTTCCAATTAAATAAATTATTAAAGCTCCCAATTAAAAAAAATATTTGTCAACATAATATTAATTATTAAAAAATATCTCATGGTAGAGACTCACCGGCTCAAAAAACTTAGTCGCCATCATATTTTGAAGGAAAATAAAAGATAAACCAAAACCCTAGGTAGAGACACTAGGTAAGGAGTCGGTTAAGCGGGAGGAAGGTGTTAGGCACCCCTCACTTCTATTATACCTAATAGGGTCCTCTTAGGCTTTTTGGCATAGGTTGTTTGTATTAATCTCATGTTTATAAGTTCCAAGAAAATACCAAATAAATAAATCAAAAAACTCTAATTTTTATCCCTTATTGTACTCGCTAGGGTTTTATAACCCTATTCATATGTACCCTCAAATTGAAGGATCATAGCCATCGTAGTTCCATTTCACCAATCCCCTATTTTTAATCCTTTATTTATGCCGTCAGAATTGGGAGCTCTATCCCATTATATCCCTAATTCATCCCTTAAATACCCCTTATGTCATGAAAATTTTCCTATAAATACCTTATAATATAAGATAAACACTAACCCCAATAAATAAATAAATAAATTTAATTTATTTTTCATAATAGTGATAGTTTCCCTTTATAAATAAACCATTAATTAAAAAACTCATATTTTAAATATAAACCCATGTTTAAACAATATTATTAATCCCTTTTTAAATTGAAAAAAAATGTAACCAAAATATAAATAATAATATAACCTATGTTTTAAATCCCCAAATATATAATCCATAATATATATCCCAAAATATAAGTAGTGAAATAAACCATATTTTTTTTAAAATGTTAGAATGAAATACATGAAATTTATCTCCATTTATTTTTTTAAATTATTAATCCCTTACATTCATATTATTATCCTTATTAATTTAATTTAATCAAAACCTAATCTTAAATCCCTAAATATTAAATAAAATCAAATTTTAATTAATTAATTTATCCTTAACCCTATGTAAATTAATTTTAATTACCTAGAATTATCCCAATGACAAATTAATGATAAAATCGTAAAAATAATTTAAAAAACCTAACAGCGAGAGACAAAGAAAACCGCCCTCCCCCCTTTTATCGATACAAGACTTTTCCCTTTTTTAATTAATAAAATAAAATAAATAAATATCATTTGATATAAGTGACAGTGAATCAATCCTGTTTTCATTTCTTCACACTCAGTCTGCACTAAAAGAAAAACAGAAATAAACCCTGATCTTCATCTATCCCACCCTTCATTTCATACTTCCAAACAACAACCCAATATTCCCAACGACATAAATCAAATCCACCCATAATATTTGTGTATTATAATTTTATCAATTAAGCCATCTTAATTAATATTTTATGCAATTTTCATTAGCGTCTTTCCTATTTTAGCTTATCACTAAAATAATAATTTACTCTTGGATATACACTTTAAAAAAGTCAGAGCAAAACTTGTGCAAAATAAATAGTAAAAAATTAAAATTTTTGAAAAAAAACAACTAACAAATCGTCGCTCATTTGAATCTTCTACAACATATTTATAATTATCTAGGTCAAATACTTTATAAATCAAAATCATTTGGTTATCTCATTATATTTCTTCATTTTTTTAAATGGATTGCCAAAGGGTTTGGATTTATGAAATATGATAACTTAGAAAGAGAACTTTATAGGATTGAGCCCAACAACTATATTTATATAAGGAAGTAAAGTTTGTTGTGTATTTTCAAAAATTCAAGGAATAAGTTTTGTGTCGATTAAAAAATTTAAGGAGTTTTTGTATTTGAGTTATCTCATATATAGTTTATTGTTATAACTTTTCGAGTTAAAGGTAAATATATTAAAAAAATATCTACTTAATATAAATTTAAAATTATCATAATGACAATCTTAGATAAAATCCTATTATTTTGATGATGTGTCTCATCCTCACAAATTTTTTCCAATTAAATAAATTATTAAATCTCCCAATTAAAAAAAATATTTGTCAACATAATATTAATTATTAAATAATATCTCATGGTAGAGACTCACCGGCTCAAAAAATTTAGTCGCCATCATATTTTGAAGGAAAATAAAAGATAAACCAAAACCCTAGGTAGAGACACTAGGTAAGGAGTCGGTTAAGCGGGAGGAAGGTGTTAGGCACCCCTCACTTCTATTATACCTAATAGGGTCCTCTTAGGCTTTTTGGCATAGGTTGTTTGTATTAATCTCATGTTTATAAATTCCAAGAAAATACCAAATAAATAAATCAAAAAACTCTAATTTTTATCCCTTATTGTACTCGCTAGGGTTTTATAACCCTATTCATATGTACCCTCAAATTGAAGGATCATAGCCATCGTAGTTCCATTTCACCAATCCCCTATTTTTAATCCTTTATTTATGCCCTCAGAATTGGGAGCTCTATCCCATTATATCCCTAATTCATCCCTTAAATACCCCTTATGTCATGAAAATTTTCCTTTAAATACCTTATAATATAAGATAAACATTAACCCCAATAAATAAATTTAATTTATTTTTCATAATAGTGATAGTTTCCCTTTATAAATAAACCATTAATTAAAAAACTCAAATTTTAAATATAAACCCATGTTTAAACAATATTATTAATCCCTTTTTAAATTGAAAAAAAATGTAACCAAAATAAAAATAATAATATAACCTATGTTTTAAGTCCCCAAATATATAATCCATAATATACATCCCAAAATATAAGTAGTGAAATAAACCATATTTTTTTTAAAATGTTATAATGAAATACATGAAATTTATCTCCATTTATTTTTTTAAATTATTAATCCCTTACATTCATATTATTATCCTTATTAATTTAATTTAATCAAAACCTAATCTTAAATCCCTAAATATTAAATAAAATCAAATTTTAATTAATTAATTTATCCTTAACCCAAAGTAAATTAATTTTAATTACCTAGAATTATCCCAATGACAAATTAATGATAAAATCGTAAAAATAATTTAAAAAACCTAACAGCGAGAGACAAAGAAAACCACCCTCCCCCCTTTTATCGATACAAGACTTTTCCCTTTTTTAATTAATAAAATAAAATAAATAAATAACATTTGATATAAGTGACAGTGAATCAATCCTGTTTTCATTTCTTCACACTCAGTCTGCACTAAAAGAAAAACAGAAATAAACCCTGATCTTCATCTATCTCACCCTTCATTTCATACTTCCAAACAACAACCCAATATTCCCAACGACATAAATCAAATCCACCCATAATATTTGTGTATTATAATTTTATCAATTAAGCCATCTTAATTAATAATTTATGCAATTTTCATTAGCGTCTTTCCTATTTTAGCTTATCACTAAAATAATAATTTACTCTTGGATATACACTTTAAAAAAGTCAGAGCAAAACTTGTGCAAAATAAATAGTAAAAAATTAAAATTTTTGGAAAAAAACAACTAACAAATCGTCGCTCATTTGAATCTTCTACAACATATTTATAATTATCTAGGTCAAATACTTTATAAATCAAAATCCTTTGGTAATCTCATTATATTTCTTCATTTTTTTAAATGGATTGCCAAAGGGTTTGGATTTATGAAATATGATAACTTAGAAAGAGAATTTAATAGGATTGAGCCCAACAACTTTATTTATATAAGGAAGTAAAGTTTGTTGTGTATTTTCAAAAATTCAAGGAATAAGTTTTGTGTCGATTAAAAAATTTAAGGAGTTTTTGTATTTGAGTTATCTCATATATAGTTTATTGTTATAACTTTTCGAGTTAAAGGTAAATATATTAAAAAAATATCCACTAAATATAAATTTAAAATTATCATAATGACAATCTTAGATAAAATCCTATTATTTTGATGATGTGTCTCATCCTCACAATTTTTTTCCAATTAAATAAATTATTAAATCTCCCAATTAAAAAAAATATTTGTCAACATAATATTAATTATTAAAAAATATCTCATGGTAGAGACTCACCGGCTCAAAAAATTTAGTCGCCATCATATTTTGAAGGAAAATAAAAGATAAACCAAAACCCTAGGTAGAGACACTAGGTAAGGAGTCGGTTAAGCGGGAGGAAGGTGTTAGGCACCCCTCACTTCTATTATACCTAATAGGGTCCTCTTAGGCTTTTTGGCATAGGTTGTTTGTATTAATCTCATGTTTATAAATTCCAAGAAAATACCAAATATATAAATCAAAAAACTCTAATTTTTATCCCTTATCGTACTCGCTAGGGTTTTATAACCCTATTCATATGTACCCTCAAATTGAAGGATCATAGCCATCGTAGTTCCATTTCACCAATCCCCTATTTTTAATCCTTTATTTATGCCCTCAGAATTGGGAGCTCTATCCCATTATATCCCTAATTCATCCCTTAAATACCCCTTATGTCATGAAAATTTTCCTTTAAATACCTTATAATATAAGATAAACATTAACCCCAATAAATAAATAAATAAATTTAATTTATTTTTCATAATAGTGATAGTTTCCCTTTATAAATAAACCATTAATTAAAAAACTCAAATTTTAAATATAAACCCATGTTTAAACAATATTATTAATTCCTTTTTAAATTGAAAAAAAATGTAACCAAAATAAAAATAATAATATAACCTATGTTTTAAGTCCCCAAATATATAATCCATAATATATATCCCAAAATATAAGTAGTGAAATAAACCATATTTTTTTTTAAATGTTAGAATGAAATACTTGAAATTTATCTCCATTTATTTTTTTAAATTATTAATCCCTTACATTCATATTATTATCCTTATTAATTTAATTTAATCAAAACCTAATCTTAAATCCCTAAATATTAAATAAAATCAAATTTTAATTAATTAATTTATCCTTAACCCAAAGTAAATTAATTTTAATTACCTAGAATTATCCCAATGACAAATTAATGATAAAATCGTAAAAATAATTTAAAAAACCTAACAGCGAGAGATAAAGAAAACCGCCCTCCCCCCTTTTATCGATACAAGACTTTTCCCTTTTTTAATTAATAAAATAAAATAAATAAATATCATTTGATATAAGTGACAGTGAATCAATCCTGTTTTCATTTCTTCACACTCAGTCTGCACTAAAAGAAAAACATAAATAAACCCTGATCTTCATCTATCTCACCCTTCATTTCATACTTCCAAACAACAACCCAATATTCCCAAAGACATAAATCAAATCCACCCATAATATTTGTGTATTATAATTTTATCAATTAAGCCATCTTAATTAATAATTTATGCAATTTTCATTAGCGTCTTTCCTATTTTAGCTTATCACTAAAATAATAATTTACTCTTGGATATACACTTTAAAAAAGTCAGAGCAAAACTTGTGCAAAATAAATAGTAAAAAATTAAAATTTTTGAAAAAAAAACAACTAACAAATCGTCGCTATTTGAATCTTCTACAACATATTTATAATTATCTAGGTCAAATACTTTATAAATCAAAATCATTTGGTAATCTCATTATATTTCTTCATTTTTTTAAATGGATTGCCAAAGGGTTTGGATTTATGAAATATGATAACTTAGAAAGAGAATTTAATAGGATTGACCCCGACAACTATATTTATATAAGGAAGTAAAGTTTGTTGTGTATTTTCAAAAATTCAAGGAATAAGTTTTGTGTCGATTAAAAAATTTAAGGAGTTTTTGTATTTGAGTTATCTCATATATAGTTTATTGTTATAACTTTTCGAGTTAAAGGTAAATATATTAAAAAAATATCTACTTAATATAAATTTAAAATTATCATAATGACAATCTTAGATAAAATCCTATTATTTTGATGATGTGTCTCATCCTCACAAATTTTTTCCAATTAAATAAATTATTAAAGCTCCCAATTAAAAAAAATATTTGTCAACATAATATTAATTATTAAAAAATATCTCATGGTAGAGACTCACCGGCTCAAAAAATTTAGTCGCCATCATATTTTGAAGGAAAATAAAAAATAAACCAAAACCCTAGGTAGAGACACTAGGTAAGGAGTCGGTTAAGCGGGAGGAAGGTGTTAGGCACCCCTCACTTCTATTATACCTAATAGGGTCCTCTTAGGCTTTTTGGCATAGGTTGTTTGTATTAATCTCATGTTTATAAGTTCCAAGAAAATACCAAATAAATAAATCAAAAAACTCTAATTGTTATCCCTTATTGTACTCGCTAGGGTTTTATAACCCTATTCATATGTACCCTCAAATTGAAGGATCATAGCCATCGTAGTTCCATTTCACCAATCCCCTATTTTTAATCCTTTATTTATGCCCTCAGAATTGGGAGCTCTATCCCATTATATCCCTAATTCATCCCTTAAATACCCCTTATGTCATGAAAATTTTCCTATAAATACCTTATAATATAAGATAAACATTAACCCCAATAAATAAATAAATAAATTTAATTTATTTTTCATAATAGTGATAGTTTCCCTTTATAAATAAACCATTAATTAAAAAACTCAAATTTTAAATATAAACCCATGTTTAAACAATATTATTAATCCCTTTTTAAATTGAAAAAAAATGTAACCAAAATAAAAATAATAATATAACCTATGTTTTAAGTCCCCAAATATATAATCCATAATATATATCCAAAAATATAAGTAGTGAAATAAACCATATTTTTTTTAAAATGTTAGAATGAAATACATGAAATTTATCTCCATTTATTTTTTTAAATTATTAATCCCTTACATTCATATTATTATCCTTATTAATTTAATTTAATCAAAACCTAATCTTAAATCCCTAAGTATTAAATAAAATCAAATTTTAATTAATTAATTTATCCTTAACCCTATGTAAATTAATTTTAATTACCTAGAATTATCCCAATGACAAATTAATGATAAAATCGTAAAAATAATTTAAAAAACCTAACAGCGAGAGACAAAGAAAACCGCCCTCCCCCCTTTTATCGATACAAGACTTTTCCCTTTTTTAATTAATAAAATAAAATAAATAAATATCATTTGATATAAGTGACAGTGAATCAATCCTGTTTTCATTTCTTCACACTCAGTCTGCACTAAAAGAAAAACAGAAATAAACCCTGATCTTCATCTATCCCACCCTTCATTTCATACTTCCAAACAACAACCCAATATTCCCAACGACATAAATCAAATCCACCCATAATATTTGTGTATTATAATTTTATCAATTAAGCCATCTTAATTAATAATTTATGCAATTTTCATTAGCGTCTTTCCTATTTTAGCTTATCACTAAAATAATAATTTACTCTTGGATATACACTTTAAAAAAGTCAGAGCAAAACTTGTGCAAAATAAATAGTAAAAAATTAAAATTTTTGAAAAAAAACAACTAACAAATCGTCGCTCATTTGAATCTTCTACAACATATTTATAATTATCTAGGTCAAATACTTTATAAATCAAAATCATTTGGTAATCTCATTATATTTCTTCATTTTTTTAAATGGATTGCCAAAGGGTTTGGATTTATGAAATATGATAACTTAGAAAGAGAACTTTATAGGATTGAGCCCAACAACTATATTTATATAAGGAAGTAAAGTTTGTTGTGTATTTTCAAAAATTCAAGGAATAAGTTTTGTGTCGATTAAAAAATTTAAGGAGTGTTTGTATTTGAGTTATCTCATATATAGTTTATTGTTATAACTTTTCGAGTTAAAGGTAAATATATTAAAAAAATATCTACTTAATATAAATTTAAAATTATCATAATGACAATCTTAGATAAAATCCTATTATTTTGATGATGTGTCTCATCCTCACAAATTTTTTCCAATTAAATAAATTATTAAATCTCCCAATTAAAAAAAATATTTGTCAACATAATATTAATTATTAAATAATATCTCATGGTAGAGACTCACCGGCTCAAAAAATTTAGTCGCCATCATATTTTGAAGGAAAATAAAAGATAAACCAAAACCCTAGGTAGAGACACTAGGTAAGGAGTCGGTTAAGCGGGAGGAAGGTGTTAGGCACCCCTCACTTCTATTATACCTAATAGGGTCCTCTTAGGCTTTTTGGCATAGGTTGTTTGTATTAATCTCATGTTTATAAATTCCAAGAAAATACCAAATAAATAAATAAAAAAACTCTAATTTTTATCCCTTATTGTACTCGCTAGGGTTTTATAACCCTATTCATATGTACCCTCAAATTGAAGGATCATAGCCATCGTAGTTCCATTTCACCAATCCCCTATTTTTAATCCTTTATTTATGCCCTCAGAATTGGGAGCTCTATCCCATTATATCCCTAATTCATCCCTTAAATACCCCTTATGTCATGAAAATTTTCCTTTAAATACCTTATAATATAAGATAAACATTAACCCCAATAAATAAATAAATAAATTTAATTTATTTTTCATAATAGTGATAGTTTCCCTTTATAAATAAACCATTAATTAAAAAACTCAAATTTTAAATATAAACCCATGTTTAAACAATATTATTAATCCCTTTTTAAATTGAAAAAAATGTAACCAAAATAAAAATAATAATATAACCTATGTTTTAAGTCCCCAAATATATAATCCATAATATACATCCCAAAATATAAGTAGTGAAATAAACCATATTTTTTTTAAAATGTTATAATGAAATACATGAAATTTATCTCCATTTATTTTTTTAAATTATTAATCCCTTACATTCATATTATTATCCTTATTAATTTAATTTAATCAAAACCTAATCTTAAATCCCTAAATATTAAATAAAATCAAATTTTAATTAATTAATTTATCCTTAACCCAAAGTAAATTAATTTTAATTACCTAGAATTATCCCAATGACAAATTAATGATAAAATCGTAAAAATAATTTAAAAAACCTAACAACGAGAGACAAAGAAAACCGCCCTCCCCCCTTTTATCGATACAAGACTTTTCCCTTTTTTAATTAATAAAATAAAATAAATAAATATCATTTGATATAAGTGACAGTGAATCAATCCTGTTTTCATTTCTTCACACTCAGTCTGCACTAAAAGAAAAACAGAAATAAACCCTGATCTTCATCTATCTCACCCTTCATTTCATACTTCCAAACAACAACCCAATATTCCCAACGACATAAATCAAATCCACCCATAATATTTGTGTATTATAATTTTATCAATTAAGCCATCTTAATTAATAATTTATGCAATTTTCATTAGCGTCTTTCCTATTTTAGCTTATCACTAAAATAATAATTTACTCTTGGATATACACTTTAAAAAAGTCAGAGCAAAACTTGTGCAAAATAAATAGTAAAAAATTAAAATTTTTGAAAAAAAACAACTAACAAATCGTCGCTCATTTGAATCTTCTACAACATATTTATAATTATCTAGGTCAAATACTTTATAAATCAAAATCATTTGGTAATCTCATTATATTTCTTCATTTTTTTAAATGGATTGCCAAAGGGTTTGGATTTATGAAATATGATAACTTAGAAAGAGAACTTTATAGGATTGAGCCCAACAACTATATTTATATAAGGAAGTAAAGTTTGTTGTGTATTTTCAAAAATTCAAGGAATAAGTTTTGTGTCGATTAAAAAATTTAAGGAGTGTTTGTATTTGAGTTATCTCATATATAGTTTATTGTTATAACTTTTCGAGTTAAAGGTAAATATATTAAAAAAATATCTACTTAATATAAATTTAAAATTATCATAATGACAATCTTAGATAAAATCCTATTATTTTGATGATGTGTCTCATCCTCACAAATTTTTTCCAATTAAATAAATTATTAAATCTCCCAATTAAAAAAAATATTTGTCAACATAATATTAATTATTAAATAATATCTCATGGTAGAGACTCACCGGCTCAAAAAATTTAGTCGCCATCATATTTTGAAGGAAAATAAAAGATAAACCAAAACCCTAGGTAGAGACACTAGGTAAGGAGTCGGTTAAGCGGGAGGAAGGTGTTAGGCACCCCTCACTTCTATTATACCTAATAGGGTCCTCTTAGGCTTTTTGGCATAGGTTGTTTGTATTAATCTCATGTTTATAAATTCCAAGAAAATACCAAATAAATAAATAAAAAAACTCTAATTTTTATCCCTTATTGTACTCGCTAGGGTTTTATAACCCAATTCATATGTACCCTCAAATTGAAGGATCATAGCCATCGTAGTTCCATTTCACCAATCCCCTATTTTTAATCCTTTATTTATGCCCTCAGAATTGGGAGCTCTATCCCATTATATCCCTAATTCATCCCTTAAATACCCCTTATGTCATGAAAATTTTCCTTTAAATACCTTATAATATAAGATAAACATTAACCCCAATAAATAAATAAATAAATTTAATTTATTTTTCATAATAGTGATAGTTTCCCTTTATAAATAAACCATTAATTAAAAAACTCAAATTTTAAATATAAACCCATGTTTAAACAATATTATTAATCCCTTTTTAAATTGAAAAAAATGTAACCAAAATAAAAATAATAATATAACCTATGTTTTAAGTCCCCAAATATATAATCCATAATATACATCCCAAAATATAAGTAGTGAAATAAACCATATTTTTTTTAAAATGTTATAATGAAATACATGAAATTTATCTCCATTTATTTTTTTAAATTATTAATCCCTTACATTCATATTATTATCCTTATTAATTTAATTTAATCAAAACCTAATCTTAAATCCCTAAATATTAAATAAAATCAAATTTTAATTAATTAATTTATCCTTAACCCAAAGTAAATTAATTTTAATTACCTAGAATTATCCCAATGACAAATTAATGATAAAATCGTAAAAATAATTTAAAAAACCTAACAGCGAGAGACAAAGAAAACCGCCCTCCCCCCTTTTATCGATACAAGACTTTTCCCTTTTTTAGTTAATAAAATAAAATAAATAAATATCATTTGATATAAGTGACAGTGAATCAATCCTGTTTTCATTTCTTCACACTCAGTCTGCACTAAAAGAAAAACAGAAATAAACCCTGATCTTCATCTATCTCACCCTTCATTTCATACTTCCAAACAACAACCCAATATTCCCAACGACATAAATCAAATCCACCCATAATATTTGTGTATTATAATTTTATCAATTAAGCCATCTTAATTAATAATTTATGCAATTTTCATTAGCGTCTTTCCTATTTTAGCTTATCACTAAAATAATAATTTACTCTTGGATATACACTTTAAAAAAGTCAGAGCAAAACTTGTGCAAAATAAATAGTAAAAAATTAAAATTTTTGAAAAAAAACAACTAACAAATCGTCGCTCATTTGAATCTTCTACAACATATTTATAATTATCTAGGTCAAATACTTTATAAATCAAAATCCTTTGGTAATCTCATTATATTTCTTCATTTTTTTAAATGGATTGCCAAAGGGTTTGGATTTATGAAATATGATAACTTAGAAAGAGAATTTAATAGGATTGAGCCCAACAACTTTATTTATATAAGGAAGTAAAGTTTGTTGTGTATTTTCAAAAATTCAAGGAATAAGTTTTGTGTCGATTAAAAAATTTAAGGAGTTTTTGTATTTGAGTTATCTCATATATAGTTTATTGTTATAACTTTTCGAGTTAAAGGTAAATATATTAAAAAAATATCCACTAAATATAAATTTAAAATTATCATAATGACAATCTTAGATAAAATCCTATTATTTTGATGATGTGTCTCATCCTCACAAATTTTTTCCAATTAAATAAATTATTAAATCTCCCAATTAAAAAAAATATTTGTCAACATAATATTAATTATTAAAAAATATCTCATGGTAGAGACTCACCGGCTCAAAAAATTTAGTCGCCATCATATTTTGAAGGAAAATAAAAGATAAACCAAAACCCTAGGTAGAGACACTAGGTAAGGAGTCGGTTAAGCGGGAGGAAGGTGTTAGGCACCCCTCACTTCTATTATACCTAATAGGGTCCTCTTAGGCTTTTTGGCATAGGTTGTTTGTATTAATCTCATGTTTATAAATTCCAAGAAAATACCAAATATATAAATCAAAAAACTCTAATTTTTATCCCTTATTGTACTCGCTAGGGTTTTATAACCCTATTCATATGTACCCTCAAATTGAAGGATCATAGCCATCGTAGTTCCATTTCACCAATCCCCTATTTTTAATCCTTTATTTATGCCCTCAGAATTGGGAGCTCTATCCCATTATATCCCTAATTCATCCCTTAAATACCCCTTATGTCATGAAAATTTTCCTTTAAATACCTTATAATATAAGATAAACATTAACCCCAATAAATAAATAAATAAATTTAATTTATTTTTCATAATAGTGATAGTTTCCCTTTATAAATAAACCATTAATTAAAAAACTCAAATTTTAAATATAAACCCATGTTTAAACAATATTATTAATCCCTTTTTAAATTGAAAAAAAAATGTAACCAAAATAAAAATAATAATATAACCTATGTTTTAAGTCCCCAAATATATAATCCATAATATATATCCAAAAATATAAGTAGTGAAATAAACCATATTTTTTTTAAAATGTTAGAATGAAATACATGAAATTTATCTCCATTTATTTTTTTAAATTATTAATCCCTTACATTCATATTATTATCCTTATTAATTTAATTTAATCAAAACCTAATCTTAAATCCCTAAATATTAAATAAAATCAAATTTTAATTAATTAATTTATCCTTAACCCTATGTAAATTAATTTTAATTACCTAGAATTATCCCAATGACAAATTAATGATAAAATCGTAAAAATAATTTAAAAAACCTAACAGCGAGAGACAAAGAAAACCACCCTCCCCCCTTTTATCGATACAAGACTTTTCCCTTTTTTAATTAATAAAATAAAATAAATAAATAACATTTGATATAAGTGACAGTGAATCAATCCTGTTTTCATTTCTTCACACTCAGTCTGCACTAAAAGAAAAACAGAAATAAACCCTGATCTTCATCTATCTCACCCTTCATTTCATACTTCCAAACAACAACCCAATATTCCCAACGACATAAATCAAATCCACCCATAATATTTGTGTATTATAATTTTATCAATTAAGCCATCTTAATTAATAATTTATGCAATTTTCATTAGCGTCTTTATTATTTTAGCTTATCATTAAAATAATAATTTACTCTTGGATATACACTTTAAAAAAGTCAGAGCAAAACTTGTGCAAAATAAATAGTAAAAAATTAAAATTTTTGAAAAAAAACAACTAACAAATCGTCGCTCATTTGAATCTTCTACAACATATTTATAATTATCTAGGTCAAATACTTTATAAATCAAAATCCTTTGGTAATCTCATTATATTTCTTCATTTTTTTAAATGGATTGCCAAAGGGTTTGGATTTATGAAATATGATAACTTAGAAAGAGAATTTAATAGGATTGAGCCCAACAATTATATTTATATAAGGATGTAAAGTTTGTTGTGTATTTTCAAAATTTCAAGGAATACGTTTTGTGTCGATTAAAAAATTTAAGGAGTTTTTGTATTTGAGTTATCTCATATATAGTTTATTGTTATAACTTTTCGAGTTAAAGATAAATATATTAAAAAAACATCTACTTAATATAAATTTAAAATTATCATAATGACAATCTTAGATAAAATCCTAATATTTTGATGATGTGTCTCATCCTCACAAATTTTTTCCAATTAAATAAATTATTAAATCTCCTAATTAAAAAAAATATTTGTCAAATTAATATTAATTATTAAAAAATATCTCATGGTAGAGACTCACCGGCTCAAAAAATTTAGTCGCCATCATATTTTGAAGGAAAATAAAAGATAAACCAAAACCATAGGTAGAGACACTAGGTAAGGAGTCGGTTAAGCGGGAGGAAGGTGTTAGGCACCCCTCACTTCTATTATACCTAATAGGGTCCTCTTAGGCTTTTTGGCATAGGTTGTTTGTATTAATCTCATGTTTATAAATTCCAAGAAAATACCAAATAAATAAATCAAAAAACTCTAATTTTTATCCCTTATTGTACTCGCTAGGGTTTTATGTCCCTATTCATATGTACCCTCAAATTGAAGGATCATAGCCATCGTAGTTCCATTTCACCAATCCCCTATTTTTAATCCTTTATTTATGCCCTCAGAATTGGGAGCTCTATCCCATTATATCCCTAATTCATCCCTTAAATACCCCTTATGTCATGAAAATTTTCCTTTAAATACCTTATAATATAAGATAAACATTAACCCCAATAAATAAATAAATAAATTTAATTTATTTTTCATAATAGTGATAGTTTCCCTTTATAAATAAACCATTAATTAAAAAACTCAAATTTTAAATATAAACCCATGTTTAAACAATATTATTAATCCCTTTTTAAATTGAAAAAAAAATGTAACCAAAATAAAAATAATAATATAACCTATGTTTTAAGTCCCCAAATATATAATCCATAATATATATCCAAAAATATAAGTAGTGAAATAAACCATATTTTTTTTAAAATGTTAGAATGAAATACATGAAATTTATCTCCATTTATTTTTTTAAATTATTAATCCCTTACATTCATATTATTATCCTTATTAATTTAATTTAATCAAAACCTAATCTTAAATCCCTAAATATTAAATAAAATCAAATTTTAATTAATTAATTTATCCTTAACCCTATGTAAATTAATTTTAATTACCTAGAATTATCCCAATGACAAATTAATGATAAAATCGTAAAAATAATTTAAAAAACCTAACAGCGAGAGACAAAGAAAACCGCCCTCCCCCCTTTTATCGATACAAGACTTTTCCCTTTTTTAATTAATAAAATAAAATAAATAAATATCATTTGATATAAGTGACAGTGAATCAATCCTGTTTTCATTTCTTCACACTCAGTCTGCACTAAAAGAAAAACAGAAATAAACCCTGATCTTCATCTATCTCACCCTTCATTTCATACTTCCAAACAACAACCCAATATTCCCAACGACATAAATCAAATCCACCCATAATATTTGTGTATTATAATTTTATCAATTAAGCCATCTTAATTAATAATTTATGCAATTTTCATTAGCGTCTTTCCTATTTTAGCTTATCACTAAAATAATAATATACTCTTGGATATACACTTTAAAAAAGTCAGAGCAAAACTTGTGCAAAATAAATAGTAAAAAATTAAAATTTTTGAAAAAAAACAACTAACAAATCGTCGCTCATTTGAATCTTCTACAACATATTTATAATTATCTAGGTCAAATACTTTATAAATCAAAATCCTTTGGTAATCTCATTATATTTCTTCATTTTTTTTAAATAGATTGCCAAAGGGTTTGGATTTATGAAATATGTTAACTTAGAAAGAGAATTTAATAGGATTGAGCCCAACAACTATATTTATATAAGGAAGTAACGTTTGTTGTGTATTTTCAAAAATTCAAGGAATAAGTTTTGTGTCAATTAAAAAATTTAAGGAGTTTTTGTATTTAATTTATCTCATATATAGTTTATTGTTATAACTTTTCGAGTTAAAGGTAAATATATTAAAAAAATATCTACTTAATATAAATTTAAAATTATCATAATGACAATCTTAGATAAAATCCTATTATTTTGATGATGTGTCTCATCCTCACATATTTTTTCCAATTAAATAAATTATTAAATCTCCCAATTAAAAAAAATATTTGTCAACATAATATTAATTATTAAAAAATATCTCATGGTAGAGACTCACCGGCTCAAAAAATTTAGTCGCCATCATATTTTGAAGGAAAATAAAAGATAAACCAAAACCCTAGGTAGAGACACTAGGTAAGGAGTCGGTTAAGCGGGAGGAAGGTGTTAGGCACCCCTCACTTCTATTATACCTAATAGGGTCCTCTTAGGCTTTTTGGCATAGGTTGTTTGTATTAATCTCATGTTTATAAATTCCAAGAAAATACCAAATAAATAAATCAAAAAAATCTAATTTTTATCCCTTATTGTACTCGCTAGGGTTTTATAACCCTATTCATATGTACCCTCAAATTGAAGGATCATATCCATCGTAGTTCCATTTCACCAATCCCCTATTTTTAATCCTTTATTTATGCCTTCAGAATTGGGAGCTCTATCCCATTATATCCCTAATTCATCCCTTAAATACCCCTTATGTCATGAAAATTTTCCTTTAAATACCTTATAATATAAGATAAACATTAACCCCAATAAATAAATAAATAAATTTAATTTATTTTTCATAATAGTGATAGTTTCCCTTTATAAATAAACCATTAATTAAAAAATTCAAATTTTAAATATAAACCAATGTTTAAACAATATTATTAATCCCTTTTTAAATTGAAAAAAAAATGTAACCAAAATAAAAATAATAATATAACCTATGTTTTATGTCCCCAAATATATAATCCATAATATATATCCCAAAATATAAGTAGTGAAATAAACAATATTTTTTTTTAAATGTTAGAATGAAATACATGAAATTTATCTCCATTTATTTTTTTAAATTATTAATCCCTTACATTCATATTATTATCCTTATTAATTTAATTTAATCAAAACCTAATCTTAAATCCCTAAATATTAAATAAAATCAAATTTTAATTAATTAATTTATCCTTAACCCTATTTAAATTAATTTTGATTACCTAGAATTATCCCAATGACAAATTAATGATAAAATCGTAAAATTAATTTAAAAAACCTAACAGCGAGAGACAAAGAAAACCGCCCTCCCCCCTTTTATCGATACAAGACTTTTCCCTTTTTTAATTAATAAAATAAAATAAATAAATATCATTTGATATAAGTGACAGTGAATCAATCATGTTTTCATTTCTTCACATTCAGTCTGCACTAAAAGAAAAACAGAAATAAACCCTGATCTTCATCTATCTCACCCTTCATTTCATACTTCCAAACAACAACCCAATATTCCCAACGACATAAATCAAATCCACCCATAATATTTGTGTATAATAATTTTATCAATTAAGCCATCTTAATTAATAATTTATGCAATTTTCATTAGCGTCTTTCCTATTTTAGCTTATCACTAAAATAATAATTTATTCTTGGATATACACTTTAAAAAAGTCAGAGCAAAACTTGTGCAAAATAAATAGTAAAAAATTAAAATTTTTGAAAAAAAAACAACTAACAAATCGTCGCTCATTTGAATCTTCTACAACATATTTATAATTATCTAGGTCAAATACTTTATAAATCAAAATCCTTTGGTAATCTCATTATATTTCTTCATTTTTTTAAATGGATTGCCAAAGGGTTTGGATTTATGAAATATGATAACTTAGAAAGAGAATTTAATAGGATTGACCCCGACAACTATATTTATATAAGGAAGTAAAGTTTGTTGTGTATTTTCAAAAATTCAAGGAATAAGTTTTGTGTCGATTAAAAAATTTAAGGAGTTTTTGTATTTGAGTTATCTCATATATAGTTTATTGTTATTACTTTTCGAGTTAAAGGTAAATATATTAAAAAAATATCTACTTAATATAAATTTAAAATTATCATAATGACAATCTTAGATAAAATCCTATTATTTTGATGATGTGTCTCATCCTCACAAATTTTTTCCAATTAAATAAATTATTAAATCTCCCAATTAAAAAAAATATTTGTCAACATAATATTAATTATTAAAAAATATCTCATGGTAGAGACTCACCGGCTCAAAAAATTTAGTCGCCATCATATTTTTAAGGAAAATAAAAGATAAACCAAAACCTAGGTAGAGACACTAGGTAAGGAGTCGGTTAAGCGGGAGGAAGGTGTTAGGCACCCCTCACTTCTATTATACCTAATAGGGTCCTCTTAGGCTTTTTGGCATAGGTTGTTTGTATTAATCTCATGTTTATAAATTCCAAGAAAATACCAAATAAATAAATCAAAAAACTCTAATTTTTATCCCTTATTGTACTCGCTAGGGTTTTAAAACCCTATTCATATGTACCCTCAAATTGAAGGATCATAGCCATCGTAGTTCCATTTCACCTATCCCCTATTTTTAATCCTTTATTTATGCCCTCAGAATTTTGAGCTCTATCCCATTATATCCCTAATTCATCCCTTAAATACCCCTTATGTCATGAAAATTTTCCTTTAAATACCTTATAATATAAGATAAACATTAATCCCAATAAATAAATAAATAAATTTAATTTATTTTTCATAATAGTGATAGTTTCCCTTTATAAATAATCCATTAATTAAAAAACTCAAATTTTAAATATAAACCCATGTTTAAAAAATATTATTAATCCCTTTTTAAATTGAAAAAAAAATGTAACCAAAATAAAAATAATAATATAACCTATGTTTTAAGTCCCCAAATATATAATCCATAATATATATCCCAAAATATAAGTAGTGAAATAAACCATTTTTTTTAAATGTTAGAATGAAATACATGAAATTTATCTCCATTTATTTTTTTAAATTATTAATCCCTTACATTCATATTATTATCCTTATTAATTTAATTTAATCAAAACCTAATCTTAAATCCCTAAATATTAAATAAAATCAAATTTTAATTAATTAATTTATCCTTAACCCTATGTAAATTAATTTTAATTACCTAGAATTATCCCAATGACAAATTAATGATAAAATCGTAAAAATAATTTAAAAAACCTAACAGCGAGAGACAAAGAAAACCGCCCTCCCCCCTTTTATCGATACAAGACTTTTCCCTTTTTTAATTAATAAAATAAAATAAATAAATATCATTTGATATAAGTGACAGTGAATCAATCCTATTTTCATTTCTTCACACTCAGTCTGCACTAAAAGAAAAACAGAAATAAACCCTGATCTTCATCTATCTCACCCTTCATTTCATACTTCCAAACAACAACCCAATATTCCCAACGACATAAATCAAATCCACCCATAATATTTGTGTATTATAATTTTATCAATTAAGCCATCTTAATTAATAATTTATGCAATTTTCATTAGCGTCTTTCCTATTTTAGCTTAAGTTGCAGTTTTGAATGAGAGAAAGAAGTGAGGAATCCTCTTTTCGACTCTGACTCTCCCACTCCAGTCACAATTCGATTCAAATGGATGTTTGACCTAATATTGGTCAAACTATTAGAAAATTGTGTTGACTGCCAGTTGTGTGTGCCAGTAGTTTATTCCTCAGACGATGCGTTTTCAAAGTTTAGGTGGTGTTGAGTGTGAAAGTCATCAATTATCAGGCTGTGTTTTGTGCGAAGTTTGGTTTGAATCTTTAAGTGTTTATCAGTTCATCGGTTCTTCAGTTCATTAGCGATTCATCTGAGGATTTATTTTCCTCAGTTTGGTTTCGAATCATCAGGGCATGAATCAGACAATTTTCAGATGACAGTTGGCTTAAGTTGCGAAATATTCAGTTGGGTCTGTGTTGGCTGTGTTCATTTCATTAGAGGCTTGTGCAAGAAAAATCAAGAGTTGGTCGTGGGCTTAAAAAAAATCATCACCTTATCCATTATTTGCTTCATACATTTTTCTAATTACCATCTTTTTTTACACCATCCATACATCTATTATCCAATTATTTCCCACCCATCTATTTCTGACCATTGTCCATTTTTTTTTCCAAGTACCAAATTTAATATTCATCATCGTTTTTTTATTTTCACCTTTTAGTTCATCTCAATATCCATTTTTTTCCACATTTCATTTAATTCAATTACAAAAAATATTATACTCACCATTTCTCTAATTCCCATCATTTTTTTTCTTTCTCCATACTTTTATTCACAATTTCAATATTAAAAATCATTATCCATTTTTCTATATATATAATACCATATTTCTTTTCTTTCTTCATTTTGTATACATTTTTTTCTTTTACCACAAAAAAAAATAGAAAAGAAATTAAAGCCCATTTTTTTTAATCCCATTATTAAATAATTGAAAAAAATGATTAAGTCAATTGTTATTTCCTTTTATTTCACATCCTCATTTTGTCCATCAACTAGCCCCACATTTTTCTCATGCCAAGCCCAACTTGCACCCAGCTCCAAGCATTTCCCGCATCATTCGCACATCACCTCACATCACCTCACAAACCAAGCCAAAAGCAATTTCCAGCTTCGTATCCCACATGCCGCAGCATACACTCAAAAATAACAGCCAGCCAAACACTAGCCAAATTCCCTCACGCCCCACATCCCGCACGCTTCCCGCAGCCTCAAATCAACAACAAGCTTGGCCTCACCTCACTCCCAGCTGCAACGTCAACAAATAGCCCAAGCCAATGCTTCCCCACCTTCGTATCCCACACAAGCCATGCGTAAGCCAAAAAATAACTGCACCCTGCATCAACAACAAGCCAAGTACAGTAGGTCTTTTCCCGCAGCTCAGCAAGCCCAAAAACACACCAATCTGTCATGCGCGTACTTCCCATCCTCACATCAGCAAGACTTCCAACAAGCTGCCCAGCCCAAAGCAGCTTCCCGCTTACGAATGCGAAGCCAAATCCAGCACGAGCAAAGCACACGAGAATACACACCTGATAAATCGCAACAAAACGCAAACAAATTCCACACGAATCAAAACGCAGCAACATCACAACATAAAACGCAAAGTGAAATGAAATTGACGCAAACACACACAAGAAAACCGTGAGCAATCAAAACGCCCTCAAATCTTCTCAAAACGGCATCCCATTTTCCTATTCCTCTTCTTTAAATAGAACCCCTCACCTCATTCCAAAATAAAGCTTTCAAAGCCAAAAAAAACCCTGCTCAAATCAATTTCAATCTCAAATCCCTAACCCCTTTCTTCATCTCTCATCCCTCACCTTCAATTTGTACCAATTTGAAAAGAAAAGAAAGAAAATTAAGAAGAAGGTTTGAATCGGAGAGAGAGATAGCTTGTGATCGAAAAAAAGAAGAAGAGAGATCCGCGAAGCTTGTGAAGAAGAAGAAGAAGAAGAGTAGCGTGAGAGAAGAGAGGAAGAAGTTATGTTTCTGTTTTGATTTTGAGAAGGTGAGCTTTGAGCGCCGTCGTTTTGTGCCGGTTTCCGCCGCATTTTGATATTTTGTTCCCCTGTGTCTGTTTGTTTTTCGCAAGGAAGAAGAAGACTTAAGTTGTTATTTCTTTCTTTTCATTTTTTTTATTTTAATTAATTTTAATAAAAAGAAAGTTGATCATGTGAAATGGTTTGGGCCTGATCCTCTTTCATGGATCTGCCGCTATCCACACCAACTCGCGGGTTTCATCCCCATCTCCTTTGCTTTTTTTTCTTTTTTTTATTGTCCTATATTTTGCTTTCTTTCTTTTTATGACATGGTTATGGTTTAATTTTGATATAAAGTTTTTTAGATTAATATTTTAGGAAAAGGTTTTAAAAAATATATTTCTATTTCTTTTTTGGATCTATTCCTTTTAGATCTATTTTCTTCATCTTTTTATTTTTTGGTCGATGACAATCTCCGATTCGTGATTGTTGATTTCCGATCAGTTTAATCTTCATTATTTCAAATCTATGGATGAATGATCATTTGGATCATTCTCCATACTTTGAGATCGTGATAGGTTGCCTTTCGATAAATTCAACGAAAATCTCGATTAAGATTAGACCATCCTTTTTCTTTTAGTGTGGCATGTTTTCGGAGAACGATCCATTATATCGTTTCTCTAACATGTATTAACACGAATATTTTCCACTTTAATTAGTGGTGGCCGGCCTCATTTGTAGGGTAATTACTTTGTAAATTACTCGGTGATTGCTTAACATAGACCTAAAGTTGTCCCGATTCGATTAAAGATCCACTTGGATCCGGTTGCCTCAATTTTATTATTCCTTGTCGTGGTTGTGCTTGATTAAGTTCATCATACCACTTATATTGTAAATATTATAATATTATGAATATAATCCGTTTAAATTTAATCTCTTGCACCTTATCCTTTTATTTTAATTTCTTGCTCCTTTATCTTCTTTATTATGCTTTATCATATTATATCATATATCATTTGTTTATAGTTATATTGTTATTTGTGGTTTTTATTTTGTCCATTTGGATATCAAAATACTAATAAAGGATTAAACACTTAAAAGACTTGTGATTTCTAATTTCGGACTATGGTTACTATCCCTTGCTTTTGGAGAATGGACTTAGACTTTAAGATCTTCCCCCCTTGCTCAAGTTGGAATGGATTAGAAACCTCGGCCTCAAGTTATTTCATTAGCCTTTGAAGATGGAAGTCCGAACTTTGAAGAATTATGCATATTATGGTTTGGTATCTCTTCTTTCAACTTTTAATTCAAGTATTAGGATTAGTCCCTTCATCTCCTCCCCATTCTTAAATTTTCAAAACTTCTCCCTATTTCAAAAATCTTCTTGTTTTCTAAACTTCAAACACTTTCATAATTAAACCTTGATTTAGGTCAAGCGATTTTTAATCTTTTTCACTTTGTTTCTTAAATAAATGTTAAGTCATGTAAATATATTGAAATCTTTTCTTACATACTTTAAAAAATACAAAACTCACTCAATTGTTTTTGTGCCTTGTGCACCTTTTCTTTTCACATGTTTAGATATGATTCATCTTTTCTTGCGGAATTATTCGCTAAAGGATGACGACTTATCTCTACATTTTAAAATTGATATAACTCATTGTTTCTTTTCAAATTTTGTACCACGAACTACGAGGTTTTGATCTCGCATTACACTTTGTGGGTACGTAGGCATGAGGCATTAAAAACCTCATCAAACACAAAATCATTAAAAAACATTCTTCTCCTCATCTCTTCAATCATTTTTAAACAAACCAATTTTAGACCAAAAAGCAATAAATATTTCAAAGGGCTCCCGTGGAGTACCACGGACGAGTCGGGTGCCTAAAACCTTCCCGGTTCGTAACCAATCCCCTTACCCAATCTCTGCTTGTTTCTTTTAGCTTTTGCTGTTAGACTCCTAGGTTTTTATTCGTTCTTTTACCTTTTTCCTTTCGGAAATAAACAAAAGCGCGGTGGCGACTCTGTGTACATCGAGTTAAGTTAATCAATAGCTTACACTCACGATTTTACCGCTACATTATCCCCTATTTTTAATCCTTTATTTATGCCCTCAGAATTTTGAGCTCTATCCCATTATATCCCTAATTCATCCCTTAAATACCCCTTATGTCATGAAAATTTTCCTTTAAATACCTTATAATATAAGATAAACATTAACCCCAATAAATAAATAAATAAATTTAATTTATTTTTCATAATAGTGATAGTTTCCCTTTATAAATAAACCATTAATTAAAAAACTCAAATTTTAAATATAAACCCATGTTTAAAAAATATTATTAATCCCTTTTTAAATTGAAAAAAAATGTAACCAAAATAAAAATAATAATATAACCTATGTTTTAAGTCCCCAAATATATAATCCATAATATATATCCCAAAATATAAGTAGTGAAATAAACCATATTTTTTTTAAATGTTAGAATGAAATACATGAAATTTATCTCCATTTATTTTTTTAAATTATTAATCCCTTACATTCATATTATTAGCCTTATTAATTTAATTTAATCAAAACCTAATCTTAAATCCCTAAATATTAAATAAAATCAAATTTTAATTAATTAATTTATCCTTAACCCTATGTAAATAAATTTTAATTACCTAGAATTATCCCAATGACAAATTAATGATAAAATCGTAAAAATAATTTAAAAAACTTAATAGCGAGAGACAAAGAAAACTGCCCTCCCCCCTTTTATCGATACAAGACTTTTCCCTTTTTTAATTAATAAAATAAAATAAATAAATATCATTTGATATAAGTGACAGTGAATCAATCCTGTTTTCATTTCTTCACACTCAGTCTGCACTAAAAGAAAAACAGAAATAAACCCTGATCTTCATCTATCTCACCCTTCATTTCATACTTCCAAACAACAACCCAATATTCCCAACGACATAAATCAAATTCACCCATAATATTTGTGTATTATAATTTTATCAATTAAGCCATCTTAATTAATAATTTATGCAATTTTCATTAGCGTCTTTCCTATTTTAGCTTATCACTAAAATAATAATTTACTCTTGGATATACACTTTAAAAAAGTCAGAGCAAAACTTGTGCGAAATAAATAGTAAAAAATTAAAATTTTTGAAAAATAACAACTAACAAATCGTCGCTCATTTGTATCTTCTACAACATATTTATAATTATCTAGGTCAAATACTTTATAAATCAAAATCCTTTGGTAATCTCATTATATTTATTCATTTTTTTAAATGGATTGCCAAAGGGTTTGGATTTATGAAATATGATAACTTAGAAAGAGAATTTAATAGGATTGAGCCCAACAACTATATTTATAAGGAAGTAAAGTTTGTTGTGTATTTTCAAAAATTCAAGGAATAAGTTTTTTGTCGATTAAAAAATTTAAGGAGTTTTTGTATTTGAGTTATCTCATATATAGTTTATTGTTATAACTTTTCGTGTTAAAGGTAAATATATTAAAAAAATATCTACTTAATATAAATTTAAAATTATCATAATGACAATCTTAGATAAAATCCTATTATTTTGATGATGTGTCTCATCCTCACAAATTTTTTCCAATTAAATAAATTATTAAATCTCCCAATTAAAAAAAAAATATTTGTCAACATAATATTAATTATTAAAAAATATCTCATGGTAGAGACTCACCGGCTCAAAAAATTTAGTTGCCATCATATTTTTAAGGCAAATAAAAGATAAACCAAAACCCTAGGTAGAGACACTAGGTAAGGAGTCGGTTAAGCGGGAGGAAGGTGTTAGGCACCCCTCACTTCTATTATACCTAATAGGGTCCTCTTAGGCTTTTTGGCATAGGTTGTTTGTATTAATCTCATGTTTATAAATTCCAAGAAAATACCAAATAAATAAATCAAAAAACTCTAATTTTTATCCCTTATTGTACTCGCTAGGGTTTTATAACCCTATTCATATGTACCCTCAAATTGAAGGATCATAGCCATCGTAGTTCCATTTCACCTATCCCCTATTTTTAATCCTTTATTTATGCCCTCAGAATTTTGAGCTCTATCCCATTATATCCCTAATTCATCCTTTAAATACCCCTAATGTCATGAAAATTTTCCTTTAAATACCTTATAATATACGATAAACATTAACCCCAATAAATAAATAAATAAATTTAATTTATTTTTCATAATAGTGATAGTTTCCCTTTATAAATAAACCATTAATTAAAAAACTCAAATTTTAATTATAAACCCATGTTTAAAAAACATTATTAATCCCTTTTTAAATTGAAAAAAAAAAGTAACCAAAATAAAAATAATAATATAACCTATGTTTTAAGTCCCCAAATATATAATCCATAATATATATCCCAAAATATAAGTAGTGAAATAAACCATTTTTTTTAAATGTTAGAATGAAATACTTGAAATTTATCTCCATTTATTTTTTTAAATTATTAATCCCTTACATTCATATTATTATCCTTATTAATTTAATTTAATCAAAACCTAATCTTAAATCCCTAAATATTAAATAAAAATCAAATTTTAATTAATTAATTTATCCTTAACCCTATGTAAATTAATTTTAATTACCTAGAATTATCCCAATGATAAATTAATGATAAAATCGTAAAAATTATTTAAAAAAACACAATGCGAGAGACAAAGAAAACCACCCTCCCAACTTTTATCGATACAAGATTTTTCACTTTTTTAATTAATAAAATAAAATAAATAAATATCATTTGATATAAGTGGAAGTGAATCAATCCTGTTTTCATTTCTTCACACTCAGTCTGCACTAAGAGAAAAAGAGAAAGAAACCATGATCATCATCTATCTCACCCTTCATTTCATACTTCTAAACAACAAAACAATATTCCCAACGACATAAATCAAATCCACCCATAATATTTGTGTATTATAATTTTATCAATTAAGCCACTTTAATTAATAATTTATGCAATTATCATTAGCGTCTTTCCTATTTTAGCTTATCACTAAAATAATAATTTACTCTTGGATATACACTTTAAAAAAATAAGAGCAAAACTTGTGCATAATAAACAGTAAAAAATTAAAATTTTTGAAAAAAAAACAACTAACAAACCGCCGTTCATTTGTATCTTCTACATCATATTTATAATTATCTAGGTCAAATAATTTATAAATCCAAATCCTTTGGTAATCTCATTATATTTTTTCATTTTTTTAAAAGGATTTCCAAAGGGTTTGGATTTATGAAATATGATAACTTAGAGAGAGATAATTTAATAGGAGTGAGCCCAACAACTATATTTATATAAGGAATAAGAAAATATATAGTTTATTGTTATAACTTTTCGAGTTAAAGGTAAGAAAATATACACTTAATATAAATTTAAAATTATCATAATGACAATCTTAGATAAAATCCTAATATTTTGATGATGTGTGTCATCCTCACAATTTTTTTCCAATTAAATAAATTATTAAATCTCCCAATTAAAAAAAAATCTTTATGGAAATAATATTAATTATTAAAACATATCTCATGGTAGAGACTCACCGGCTAAAAAACCTTTAGTCGCCATCATATTTTTAAGGAAAATAAAAGATAAACCAAAAAACCTAGGTAGAGACACTAGGTAAGGAGTCGGTTAAGCGGGAGAAAAGTGTTAGGCACCCCTCACATCTATTATACCTAATAGGGTCCTCTTAGGCTTTTTGAGATAGGTTGTTTGTATTAATCTCATGTTTATAAATTCCAAGAAAATTCCAAATAAATAAATCAAAAAACTCAAATTTTTATCCCTTATTGTACTCGCTAGGGTTTTATAATCCTATTCATGTGTACCCTCAATTTGAAGGATCATAGTGATCGTAGTTCTATTCTCCTATCTCCTAATTTTAATCCTTTATTTATGCCCTCAGAATTTTGAGCTCTATCCGATAATATCCCTAATTCATCCCTTATATACCCCTTATGTCATGAAAATTTTCCTTTAAATACCTTATAATATAAGATAAACATTAACCCAAATAAATAAATAAATTTAATTTATTTTTCATAATAGTGATAGTTTCTCATAATAAATAAACCATTAACTAAAAAGCTCAAATTTTAAATATAAATCCATGTTTAAAAAAATATTATTAATGAAAATGATAGATTTAATATTTTTTTACTATGTATGCATTTTGGTGACCCCTTGCAGAATCATGGCGAGACTGAGAAAGTTCCTGACCATAAAACAATTGCCCGACTTCAAGTTAGTGGTTTAGGTATTTGATGACCCAAAAATATTAACCAAAGATGATTTGTATAATTTGCGACTCCGTTGGACAACATGTTTCTATGAGTTATATAAAGATTAAGTTTTATTTTGAGTTATATAGAATTGTCTATATATATATATATATATATATATATATATATATATATATATATATATATATATATATATATATATATATATATATATGATTTGAGTTTCTAGACTTTAGTTTTTTCTGTTGAAGTTAATTGGTGTTATTATTTATTGTCAGCAAATTTGACTTTGGTGTTCTCTACCGAAGCTACAACTCATCTTCTTGTGGATATCAAGTTGTTAATTGAAGTGTGGGGAATGACTAATAAATATGGTTGGATATTTTTGTATTTTTTGATGTTGTAGTAGCCCATCATGTAAACCTTCTTATAATTTTTTTTTTTGAAATAAGAGAATTGTAAGAAATAAACAGTAAAAAATTAAAAAATACTTATGATGAAGATGATAAGAAGAAGATCCTGAATGAGAAGAAGGCAATAAACATACTCCAAAGCGCTCTCAGTATGGACGAGTTCTTCCGCGTATAACAATGTAAATCGGCCAAGGGGATTTGGGATACCTTGGTAGAAACGCATGAAGGAACAACAGAAGTAAAAAGATCAAGGCTTAATACTTTGAGTTAAGAATATGAGATGTTCCGTATGCAGCCCGGGGAATCTATTGTTGCCTTACAAAAAAGATTCGTTCATCTAACAAATCACTTGATTGCTCTCGAGAAGACCTTCACCAACGACAATCTCAACTTGAAAGTCCTAAGATCCTTGACAAGGGAATGGCAACCGAAAGTGACCGCTATTTCGGAAAAGAAGAGTCTCTCAACAATGACATCTGCATCCCTCTTTGGCAAACTTCAAGAGCACGAATTGGAACTTGGAAGGCTCGAGAAGCACGAAAGTCAAGAGAAAAAGTCCAAGGGAATTGCTTTGAAGATTGACACGAAGGATGACAAAGATGACGAGACTTCCGAAGATGAGAACTTCATGATTCTTGTTAAGAAGCTTGGTAAGTTTTTTAACAAAAATAAAAATTCCTCTTTTCCTAAAAAGAATAAACATTTCAGGAAGAAGGATGCATCCACATCAATTCAAGAGGTCACATGTTATGAATGTGGGAAGTAAGGTCACATAAAGCCGGATTGTCCAAGACTTGAAAAGAAAGGAGGATTCAAAGGAAAGAAGGATTTCAAGAATAAAAAGGCTTATGTTGCTTGGGACGAAAATGAAGTTAGTTCCTCATCGGAATCGGAAAGCGATGAATGTGCAAATATGGCTCTAATGGCTTCACATCACTCCGATGAAGAAAAAGACGAGGTTAGTAGAAACTTTTCTATTTATGATAATGATGCACAAGATGTAATAGATGAACTCTTAAAAGAATGCAAGACTTTGTATAAAAGTATTTCATCCCAAAAGAAATGAATTTCATCTTTAGAAGAAAAAAATATTGCTTTAGAAAAATATATTGAAAGTGAGAAGCAAAAATTGAAGAATGAAAAACAAAGTCTTGTATGTAAAAATTGTGAGTCTTTATCTTTCCAAATTGTTCAACTTAAAAGAGTTTTAGAAAGATATGAAAAAGGTCAAATTGGCTTGGAGGAAATTCTTAGGAACCAAAGGTATCCTAATGATAAAAGTGGATTAGGATATTCTATGTTTTCCAAACCAAGCACAAATGAGACTATTTTTGTTAAAGCAAGTGAACAAGTCGTTAAAGAAAATGCAAACAATTATAAAAATGTGCATCAAAGTCATAAAAAGAAAAGAATTGTTAAGAAAAGGAGTTATGTTCCTAGATATAGAAGTCATTTTCAACCTACTTGTTTTTATTGTGGAACCAAAGGACACACACCTAATGCTTGTTATTTGAGCAACATTGGCATTGCTAAAGGGAATTATGTGTGGGTTGAAAAGGGTACTAACTATCAAGGACCCAAAGCAATTTGGGTACCTAACAATACTTGATTTTTTTTGTAGGTATGCTTGAAAACAACTTCGAATTAATGGTATCTTGATAGCGGTTGTTCAAAGCATATGACGGGTGACATCAACAAATTTTCAAGTCTATCACTTAAGGCCAAAGGATACGTTACTTACGGTGATGATAATAAAGGAAAAATTCTTGGAGTTGGAACCGTTGGTGCACCTCCTCATACAATCATCGAAGACGTCCTTTATGTGGAAGGCCTTAAACACAGCCTTCTTAGCATAAGTCAATTGTGTGACAAAGGGTTCCGAATCAACTTCACAAAGGAGGAATGCTTGATAGAATATGAAGTCCCCCATGACCTCTTGCTAAAAGGTAAAAGATTAAATAACATTTTCATGATTTCTTTTGATGAATCTTCCTTGAAGGTAAAGTGCTTAATGGCAAATAACAACGAGGCATGGCTTTGGCATAAGAGGTTTGCTCACATTCACATGGAGCATTTAAACAAGTTAATAAAGCATGACCTAGTTGTTGGTCTTCCGAAGATAAAGTTCATCAAGGACAAGTTATGTGATGCTTGCCAAAAAGGGAAGCAAACCAAAACATCCTTCAAATCGAAGAAAGTGATATCTACTTCAAGACCACTACAATTGTTACATATGGATCTTTTCGGTCCATCAAGAACAAAAAGCTTCGGAGGTAACGTTTATGCTTTAGTTATTGTTGATGATTTCTCTCGATACACATGGATATTGTTTTTAGTGCAGAAAAGTGATGCCTTCAAAGCATTCAAAAAGTATGCCAAGCAAATTCAAAACGAGAAGTCACTCTCAATAGTCTCCATTAGAAGCGACCATGGTGGAGAATTCCAAAACTCATCATTTGAATATTTTTGTGAAGAGCATGGAATCTCTCACAACTTTTCCGCACCAAGGACTCCTCAACAAAACGGTGTCATAGAAAGGAAGAATAGGGCATTAGTGGAACTTGCAAGAACAATGCTTAGCGACTCAAATCTTCCTAAATATTTTTGGGCAGATGCGGTTAGCACGACTTGTTTTGTGAGCAACCGTGTCAATATTCGACCAATTCTCAAGAAGACTCCGTATGAGTTGTTCAAGGGTAGGAAACCAAACATATATTTTTTCCACATATTCGGATGCAAATGCTTCGTTCTCAACAACGGAAAGGACAATCTTGGTAAGTTTGATGAGAAGTCCGACGAAGGTATATTTCTTGGTTATTCTCTCTCAAGTAGAGCTTTTAGAATTTTCAATAAACGAACACTTACTATTGAAGAATCTATTCATGTTTCGTTTGATGAGACTAACCCCTCGAAAGAGGATAATATTATTGTGGATGATGATGATGATGTAATAGATATATCACAACAACAAAAGGAGACATCAAAAGAACAAGCAATATATAAGAAGATGACTCACCAATTATTGAAGAACATCAAGATCTTCCGAAAGAATGGAGAACTCATAGAGATCACCCGATAGATAAAGTTATTGGTATTATTAGCCAAGGCGTTGCAACTCGACTAAATCTCAAGGATGCTTGTCTCAACATGGCGTTTGTATCTCAAATTGAACCAACCAAAATCGATGAAGCCTTAAGCGATGATCAATGGATAATAGCTATGCAATAAGAACTTAACCAATTCGAAAGGAATCAAGTTTGGACTCTTGTACCAAGACCGAACAACAAACACATCATAGGAACAAGATGGGTGTTCAAGAACAAACTTGACGAGAACAGAATCATAGTTCGTAACAAAGCAAGATTGGTCGCACAAGGCTACAACCAAGAAGAAGGAATCGACTTTGATGAAACGTTCGCTCCAGTAGCAAGGTTAGAAGCAATTAGATTATTACTTTCTTATGCTTGTTCAATGAATTTTCAGTTGTACCAGATGGATGTCAAAAGCGCTTTCCTGAATGGCTACATAAATGAAGAAGTCTATGTCAAACAACCTCCGGGTTTTGAAGACTTCAAGAATCCCTCTCATGTCTACAAATTGAAGAAGCCTCTTTATGGCTTAAAGCAAGCATCAAGAGCATGGTATGATCGCCTTAACAACTTCCTATGTGAGAAAGGTTTTACAAAAGGAAAGGTTGACAAGAAATTGTTCATAAAGAATTTCAAAGGTAACACCTTATTGGTTCAAGTCTATGTCGACGACATCATCTTCGGTTCAACAAACAAAGACCTTTGCGAAGAATTTTCACTTATGATGCAAGGAGATTTTGAAATGCCCATGATGGGAAAAATGAACTATTTTCTTGGACTACAAATCAAGCAAACAAAGGATGGCATCTTCATCAACCAATCCAAATATTGAAAGGAACTACTAAAAAGATTCGATATGGATAGTTGAAAGGTGATGTCCACTCCCATGGGATCCAGAACGTACGTTGATCAAGATGAATCTGACACTTCAATTGATATCACAAAGTATCGAGGTATGATTGGTTCATTATTATATTTGACGGCAAGTCGTCCTGAAATTATGTTTAGTGTATGTCTCTGTGCACGCTTTCAAGCAAATCCGAAGGAATCGCATCTCACCGCCGTAAAAAGGATTATGAAGTATCTCAAAGGAACAACGAATGTCGGACTATGGTATCCAAAAGGTAGTACATGTTCTTTAATTGGTTATTTTGACGCTGATTATGCAGGATGTAAGACCGATAGAAAAAGCACAAGTGGCACTTGTCATATTCTCGGGAATGCACTAGTATCATGGGCATGCAAGAAGCAAGCTTGTGTCGCACTTAGAACGGCTAAAGTGGAATACATTACAGCTGGCAGTTGTTGTGCACAAATTTTGTGGCTTAAGCAGCAACTTCTTGACTATGACGTAGATCTCGATTGCATTCCTCTTCGATGTGACAATACAAGTGCCATCAACATCACAAGGAACCCGGTCATGCATTCAAGAACAAAGCACATAGACATTCGGCACCATTTTCTTCGTGATCACGTACTTAATGGAGACGTAAATGTTACCTTCGTGGATACACATAATCAATTAGCGGACATTTTCACAAAGCCGCTCGCAAGAGAACCTTTTTACAAGATTAGAAGAGAACTTGGAATCTTAGATGAAAAAGATATATAAATCATCCATTAATAAAGGTGCACAACTTTCATTCTTCTCTTGTTTAAGCAAAATATTTCAATATGTTTCTGCTTCTACTCCCTTCCTATATGTGCCATATATGTGTATGACTCAATAAATATGTTTAAATAATGTTTTAGAATGTTTGTTTTTCAGTTTCAGCAAGTTTTTTTAATGTTGCAATCGATTTCATGTTTACTGCAATCGATTGCAGTTTGAAAATTTTATGTATTTTTTCAAAACTGGGCTTATTGCAATTGATTGCAAGTTGATGCAAATCGATTGCAATCTGGAAAAATTGCCTTTTCACGTAATTTTTGAATAGTGCAATTGATTGCATGATAATGCAAATCGATTACAGTCTGGAACTTTTTGAAAAAAAATATTTTTTATTATTCCCTCCTATTTACTTTGGTCCATGGTGTCATAACCTCATACCCTTCAAATCACATCATTTCCAAGACCAACTTTTCAGATTTTGTTCCCTATTAGCCTTAACCTACAAGATTCCTTACTTTGACTCATTAACTCATTTCAAATTCTCTTAACCACCCAAATAACTCACCATAACTTCTCTTATCAAATTCCCACATTTTTATATCCTTAAAAATTCTGTTTTTTTCTATCTCACTATCAATTTTCGTTTTCCCCATATAACCTACACAAAAAATACCAAAACTTCATCCTTCTCACTCAACTTCCCCATTTCTCACTAACTTTCACCCATGGCTTCAAGGACCAAAAGAAAGGCCTCTGCTACAGAAAAAGGAAAGGGAAAGTCCTCATCATCATCCAACATTCCACTTTATGAAGGATTATCCAATGAGAAAATTGAGAAGTTTGAAAAGTTCTTCCAAAGAAAGATTGTTCAACAACCCAAGTATGGTGATCTTTCTTCCTTTTCTGAAAATTGCTTTACTTTTCAAACCACTTTAGACAACATAAAGTTAGGGACTGCTATTGCTTCCTCTGGACCATATTACCCGGATCTTGTTAGGCTATTTTACTGCAATATGTGTATAGAAGAAGGAAGGTTTGTTGCCTATGTTTTAGGAAAAAGACTTGTCTTGAACTCAAGACTTCTTGGAAACATCTTAGGGGTACCTTCATCCGGTAGTCTCCTATTTGATCCTGAAGATGAAAAATGGAATGACTATAATAAGAGATCTTTTTTCTACAAAATCGGTAGGATGACCGAAACAGAATTTTATGAACATAGAGTGAAGTCTCTAGGTGGTATTGAACCCTCTCGTAGTTCTTGGTCGACTGGAAATTTCTATATTGATGATCGCATGCTTTGCTACTTCCTTGCCTATGTTGTGTTTCCGAAAAGTGGTAACTATTGTTCTGTTAACGATACGGAAATGCAGGCCCTCTATGCTATCAAGAACAACATTGAAGTTAATTGGGCTCGGATGATTTTGCATCACATGTTGTCCCATTCCGAGAGTTCAAACGTTCGGCCCTATGCATGGTTCATCACCCAGATTTTGCAACACTTTGAGATTCAAGTTGATGGTTTTGAATGTCTTTTGATGGATACACCTTATCACAAGATTTCTATTAGGAATTTGGATAGAAGAATGAGAGTTTATTATGATCGGGAAGCCGATACTATCACTTATCTTGGTGATGATGGTGGAGAACAAGAGGATAATGAACAACAACAACCCCTTAATGAAGAGGTTCTCGCTTTTCATGGTGTGAATGGTCCTTCTAACCAAGATTTTTTGGATTTCATGACATAACAATTCTCCAACATGAACAACAACATCAATGAACGCTACAATGTCGTTAATGCATCTGTCAACACAAGGATTTCAAACTTTCAGCATGATGTCAACCAACAATTCTCATACATTTATTCTCATCTCTACATACCACCTTATGATCCATCCAACCCGGCTGCCCCACCACCTCGCCAACCACCTCTCAACCAACAATTTCCTAACCAAGACCCTTTTGACCCCAATATGGATCTGTTTTAAAAATGTTTTCATGTCTTTGTTTGGATGCTTTCTTTATGTAGTCGTTAATGCTTTCTAGTTGTAATGTCTAATTTATGTTTCTTTATGTTTCCGTATGTTTCGTTATGTTTCTTTAAGATGTAAAATTCTGCACTTATGCTATGTATGCACTTCAAGTTTTAATCTATGATATGTTATTTCTAGTTTCATTATTTCTCGTTTATGGCTTTTATTATTTTCACCCATCTTTCCCTTCTTTTTGATAATGTCAAAGGGGAAGAAAGATGTTATGCTTGTACATTTCCTTGTATTGAATTTCTTAAAGGTACAATGCTCCGCTTCACATACAAAGGGGGAGATATACATCTTAGGGGGAGAAGTATTCCGAAAATGTTAAAGCATCTAAGAAGATTATTTGTCATCATCAAAAAGGGGGAGAATGTGAAGTCAAGCTTCTCCATGATCAACACGTGTTTTGATGAAGACACATCTCTTAGCTACAATATGATAAGAAGGCAAAGATGATTTTCAAGATTAATGCATCATGTTCAAGACTTATATTTCAAGAAGATGTTTCATGAAGGTATATTAACAATTATACACAAAGATTAAAGTCTTAGATGCTCAATCAAAATCTAATATCATTGCATAATCATTTCATAACCTTAGCATAATTTAAATTTGCATTTTTCAAAATTAAGCTTGTGTAAATCGATTTACATATATATGCAATCGATTTACATCTGTTTGTTTTAAGCATTGTTTGGCTTTTTAACTAAGTGCAATCAATTTACATTTTTATGCAATCGATTGCATGTTTCAAAATTTTGAAAAATTTGTTAATGTTGGCATGTGCAATCGATTTGCATTATAGTGCAATCGATTGCAACCTGTACAAATTTGAAAAATCAGTATTTTTCATAACACCTCTTCATGTATCTTTTCATGAAACCTTTTCATGATGCATTGACATTTGTTCATGAATTTTTACTGTTATTACATTGTTTCATAAGGGTGTTATGTGCATTTAAATTCTAAACTTTTTCAAATCATTTGTCACCTCTTTCAAAAATATTTTCATAGAAAAAATTCACAAAACTCTTAAACTTTTGACAAGAATTTTTCTGCATTATTTCATATCATATAATCAGAAAATTCTTGAGCTATCTAATACTTTATGATTGTGAATTATTGTTAGTGAAAGAGAAGATCAATTGTTATATTGATAAAGAATCAAAGTTTCAACTTTCTATCTTATAAAAAATTCAGAATTATTGTTTTTCTTGCTATCCGGATTGTGGATACAAGAAGTCTTTTATTGAGAGGATTGTTCTCAATAAGACATAGTGGAAAGTTCCAAGAGGATTGATCTTGGTGAATATAGTTTAGTGACTTGTATAGAAAGACTAGGAAGAGTCTTGTATTTGTCCAAAACTATAGTAAATTCTCTTTCGTGTTGAAACGCATATCCTTTCCTCTCCGATTTGTTTGGCTTCTCGTTCACACTTTTAGGAGTAGAGTCAAGTCGGGGAAATGATGTCTTTGTTACACTTAACATTTTTCTAACTTTATGGTGAATTATGACTTGATGTGCAGAGGGCTCCTGCTTTTATATCTGAATTGCACATTACTTCAAGAGAAGTACTTCTGGTATCCTCATTGATGTTGGTGTATATTAATCTATATAATTTTAAGATAGGAGAAAGAAAACGATTTAAGTCATGTTGCATATCATCATTGATGTTGATGTATATTAATCTACATAAAACGTTCTCTTCAATTCTTATATAGGAGAAAGAAAACAATTTAAGTCACATTGCATATCATCAAAACTTGTTTTTGTTCCTATCTTCTTTTTACTTTTTTTTCTTTCTACAACTACAAGAAATGAGTTCCTATAAGTCTTCACCTTATGTTACCTATTCAATGAATCCACTTTTTGATCGAGCCTTGTCATCTGGAAAGATTGGTAGATGAGTTTACTTGTTTTGAGATTATAACTTTATGTTAATGAAAATGATAGATTTAATTTTCTTTTACTATGTATGCATTTTGGTGACCCCTTGCAGAATCATGGCGAGACTGAGAAAGTTCCTGACCATAAAACAATTGCCCGACTTCAGGTTAGTGTCAATTTCTTTTTGCGATATTGTTCTTTTTGCAAATTGTTTACCCACCATTTAAAAATTCAATGTCCATCGACTAGTCAATGTAATTTCTTTTATGATTTTTGTTTCATAAATCATTATACCTTTTCTGCTATTTTTCATTGCTTTTTGTGTGTCTGAATGGATGTAATATTAGTGGCGACATGGCACCTAAAAGTAGGGCCAGTCTCATACATGGTATATTAGTTTATGACAATAGAAGATATAATTATTCTTGAATTGATTGCAATGCGTTGCATACCTCAGCATATTCTAAAGCAGATAATAGAAGATAGGAAAGATTCAAGATAGATTCAAAGAATAACTCTATATTGTTATCTACGTGGTTTAGGTATTTGATGACCCAAAAGAATTAACCAAAGATGATTTGTATAATTTGCGATTCCGTTGGAAAACATGTTTCTATGAGTTATATAAAGATTAAGTTTTATTTGGTGAGTTATATATATATATATATATATATATATATATATATATATATATATATATATATATATAATTTGAGTTTCTAGACTTTGGTTTTTTCTGTTGAAGTTAATTGGTGTTATTATTTATTGTCAGCAAATTTGACTTTGGTGTTCTCTACCGTAGCTACAACTCATCTTCTTGTGGATTGCAAGTTGTTAATTGAAGTGTGGGGAATGACTTATAAATATGGTTAGATATTTTTGTATTTTTTGATGTTGTAGTAGTCCATCATGTAAACCTTCTTATAATTTTTTTTTTGAAATAAGAGAATGGTATATTTCAAAAGTAAACAATACAAAGCATCTTGGGTATAGCCCAAAGTCAAAGACAACCTTATAATTTTGTCAACTTGTATCCTAGATATTAGTACTTTTGTAAATCAATTGTTCATTTTGAAGAATATATATGTGTATCATAGATATTTGGCGCAATGAAATTAGGTTGGTTACAAAATATGAAAATAGTGACCTAAATGTGGTATATGTGTTGTTGGTAAACTATGAAAAATAGCTACCTAAATATGGTATGTGTGATGTTGGAAAAATATGAAAAATTAGGTACCAACAAAATTACAGGGAATCCACCTCGATTCTATTAAAAAATAGTCAAATTTTTTAGAAATATAACAAAATTTTTACATCGGGTTCCTATTAAAATTGATGTAATAAACCACATTTTACATCGGGTGCCTATAAAAACCGATGTAAAAACCTCATCCTGGCGCGTTTTGAAAATGATGTGAAACCAACATCTTACATCGGTCAGTATGTAAAACCGATCTAAAAGCCACCCTTTTACATCAGAGGCGTCAAGAAACTGATGTAAAAGCCACCATTTATTTATAAAAAAATATATTTTTATTTTTTTCACATCAGACTTAAAAGTTAACCAATGTAGTAGGTGTATTTTTCACATCGGGCTATAACCAGATGTAAAAAGTCATTTTTGTACTAGTGATTTATTTTTTGAAATTATTAATCCCTTACATTCATATTATTATCCCAATTAATTTAATTTAATCAAAACCTAATCTTAAATCCCTAAATATTAAATAAAATCAAATTTTTAATTAATTAATTTATCCTTAACCCTAAGTAAATTAATTGTAATTACCCTAGAACTATCCCAATATCAAATTAATGATAAAATCATAAAAATAATTTAAAAAACCTAACAGGGAGAGACAAAGAAAATCGCCCTCCCCCTTTTATCGATACAAGACTTTTCCCTTTTTTAATGAATAAAATAAAATAAATAAATATCATTTGATATAAGTGGAAGTGAATCAATCCTGTTTTCATTTCTTCACACTCAGTAGAAAGAAACCCTGATCTTCATCTATCTCACCCTTCATTTCAAACTTCCAAACAACAACCCAATATTCCCAAGGACATAAATCAAATCCACCCATAATATTTGTGTATTATAATTTTATAAATCCAAATCCTTTGGTAATCTCATTATATTTCTTCATTTTTTTAAATGGATTGCCAAAGGGTTTGGATTTATGAAATATGATAACTTAGAGAGAGAATTTAATAGGAGTGAGCCCAAAAACTATATTTATATAAGGAAGTAAAGTTTGTTGTGTATTGTGAAATGTTTAAGGAATTTTTGTAAGGTATTTTAAAAAATTCAAGGAATAAGTTTTGTGTCGATTAAATTTTTTTAAGGAGTTTTCGTTTTTGATTTATCTCATATATAGTTTATTGTTATAAATTTTCAAGTTAAATGTAAATATATTAAAAAAATATCTACTTAATATAAATTTAAAATTATCATAATGACAATCCTAGATAAAATCCTAATATTTTGATGATGTGTCTCATCCTCACAAAATTTCCAATTAAATAAATATTTTAATCTCCCAATTAAAAAAAATCTTTTGTAAACATAATATTAATTATTAAAAAATATCTCATGGTAGAGACTCATCGGCTTAAAAAAATTTAGTCACCGTCATATTTTTAACGAAAATAAAAGATAAACCAAAAACCCGAGGTAGAGACACTAGGTAAGGAGTCGGTTAAGCCGGAGGAAGGTGTTAGACACCCCTCACTTCTATTATACCTAATAGGGTCCTCTTAGGCTTTTTAGGGTAGGTTGTTTGTATAAATCTCATGTTTATAAATTCCAAGAAAATTTCAAATAAATAAATCAAAATACTCTAATTTTTATCCCTTATTGTACTCGCTAGGGTTTTATAACCATATTCCTATGTCGCACCTCGAAAAATACGACCTCGTGATATAAAAAATATCGCGGATAAAAAATTAAATTAATAGAGTCGCCACCGAACATATTTTATTCCATTTAAGGAAAAGGAAAATATCGAGAAACCTTTTGAAAACGGATGGATAAAACAAGGTCTTTGAAACCAGATTCTAGGTTCGGGAGTCGATTTCGTAAGGGGAAGGTATTAGCACCCCTTACGTCCGTTGTACTCAACCGAAACCTCTTAGTTTAACTTGCGATCTAATGTTGACTTATGCTTTCTGTTTTCTTCGAATAATAAAATAGATGCGAATGATTCTAATATAAGGTTAATAGGGGAAATGGGTTATTTTGTTCCTAGGGTGCTCGGCAAGGAGTAAGATCCGTGTGCCTACGTATTTCCTTGTGCAATGGGAAAGTCAGAGCTTCGTAGTTCGTGCTGCTAAGGTTCGTTGGTTGATTTAATGAACGAATATTTAAACTGCATTCTAACTGCTAGGCGTTGGCTTGTCTGCTCGCAATAGGAGGCTGAAGCGCTAACTTGTTTGTGAGATAGAAAGGATTTAAATAATGTTCGTTTTTTTAAAATGTTTGATTCGATTGGTGTTTTTAATAATGAAAGGGTAAATAAACTGCGTCATGAGGGGCGGGCCTCAGGAGAGTTTATTCGAGAATTCGAGGAATGCGAGACTCCAAAATTTAATTCTTTCATTATTTGATATGTGGATTAAAAGTTTTAATTACGGAAAGTCGAATGAACAACATCCCGCGGGGCGAGCCTCAGGAGCGTTCATTCAAGAATTCGAGGAATGCAAGACTCCAGAATTCAGTTAATCCGTTACTTTAATTATAAAAAATATTTGAATGTCGAGTTCGGCAAAGATTTGGTGGCGAAGCGTAGTGCGCTCGACTTACATTAATTCGCGATTTGATTAAAGCGATAAAAACAAATTTAAATTAAATTAAATTGCAACAATTAAATCGGAATGAAATAATATATATATATATATATATATATATATATATATATATATATATATATATAAATTAAATGAATTTAATAAAGTACTAAATAATTTAAATAATATAATAGAATAAAAATTAAATTAAATTTATTTTATCGAATTTGAATTACATAATAAATAAAATAGAAGGCCTCATATTAATTAAATTTTCCAATTAAAAATATTGGAAATAATTTAATTTTTTATCATATCATTGGTCCAAATATAAACAATAAACTGTAAAAAAGTGAAAACTAAACTAAAAAAAAATTAACATATGAGAGGGGGGTGCAACGCTGGTTTGTGAGTGTAGATAGAAATATATGGGTTAAGAAGCCCAAATCAAGAACATGAATAATGATAATAGTAAAGCATAATAAGAGGAATGTGCATGTGTTGGTTCTGCGGTACATTAACAAGACGAAATTAATGGCTTAAGAGTCCAACAACTAAAAAAAAACAAAAAACAAAGATTAACAAAAAAAATTTAGTGTGAAGGAGTTTGTATGGGTTAAGCCCAAGTAGTAAATAACAAAAGATAAATAAATTTAAGAACACAAAAAAATGAAATCAATTGAAAAAAATATTATATAAAAAATGAGATCAGGATTTATGCAAACACATCAACAGAGGAGTTCTATCAACGACAAAAAGAAAAGTCAACCTAAAAAACTTATGGTCTAACGTCATTAACCTCAAAACACTTAGATCTCACGGCAGCTTATCTGATTCGGCCCTCCTCTCACGATGCTCTCTCGGATTTCTCGTGATGGTGGTGTACGCGGTAGTCAGACGCGATTCACGTGGTGGTGGTGGCGACTTACGGTGGTGGGTTCGTCGGAAAACGACTTGCGAAGGATGCGGTTTTGGATGATGTGCGTCGGTTTTGGTGTAGGTGGATGGCTAGCGGGTTTGTTTGCGGGTCGGTGAGGGTTTTGCAGTTATGGTTCGCGGTTCTGCTCAGGTGGTGGTGGTTTCGCGTTTTGGTTCAAGGTCATTTGAAGGTTTGTGTTTTTTTAAGGAGGGTTTTGTATTTCCGGATTTTTGGATCTATTTTTGTGGGTTTATGCGATTCAGAAGATTTGAAGAATGTTTGGCGGTTTTAGCGATTTTGATGGTGGTTCGAAAAAAGTTTGTGTTTGGAGTATTGTTTGTGGTTCTGTTTAAAGATGAATATGAGTTGAGGTTGAAGTTGTTTTGGTTTCGTTGTGAAGGTATGTTGAGGGTTGGTTTTTGGCTTTTGGTTGAGATTCGAGTTCTGCGTTTTTGGCTCAATTTGTTGGTTTTGTGCGATTCTCAGATTTGTTCCTTGTTGTTGTTGATGTTGCTAGGTTGAAGGTTGTGATGTGATGAATATAGTGGTTGGAAATGGTTGATGCGTGGTGATGAAAGGGAGAAACGGTGGTTTTATGGAGTATTGTGTGGCTATTGTTGTAGGCTTCATTGGAGAAGAGCAGAGATGGTTTTTGTTTTGTAGAGAGTAAATGAATGAGTCAAGAGCCAGAATAGAAAAGGTGGATAGTGTGTTGAATTTTGTATTGAATATGAGTGAAAAAAAATGTCATGCGTGAGTGTGTTGCGTAGTGGAGTTAGTGTGGTTGTACGAATGCGAATACGTGAAATGGGAAGAGGCATTTTGGTGGAATGGAGGATGATCTGTAAAGTTTTTTTTTGTCCTCACTTGCGGGTGGAGTAGTGGAAGCTGGGAAATGGTTTACCAAAAAAAGATCATAACTTTATTAATGAAATAAAATAAATTAAAGCATAATAAAAATAATAAAATAATAATAATAAGGAAAATAATAATAATAAAAATAATGAAAGGTGATAAAAACAAAATTTAATAATGATAGAAATGATAATAAAAAAACTAGTAATAATAATAATAATAATAATAATAATAAAAAGATGGAAAAATAATAAAAATATGATTATTGATAGAAATGAAAAGGAAATTATAAATGGATTACAAATCTAGAAAGGTTAAAAACATAACTATAATAACAATAATAATAAAATATGATATAAATAAAAATGAATAATAATAAAATCAAAATATTAAGAAATAATAATAATAATAATAATAATAATAATAATAGGATAATAATAATAAAAGACTAGTAATAATAATAACAATAATAGAATTTTTTAAATCTTTTGATAATGACTAGGCAGTCAAAATAAAATAAAAAATACTTATGATAATATCAACAATAAAAGAAGATTTGAATTTTTAGTTTTTAAAGAGAAATAAATGCATTGTTCTTTTTGGATTTTTCGAATATCAGATAGAAAAATAAAAATGGTACATGTTTTAGGATTTTTGAAATATTGATTAGATAATAAAATAAAAAAGGTGCGGGTAGGACAAATTTGGGGTATGACATACTCGCTAGGGTTTTATAACCATATTCCTATGTACCCTCAATTTGAAGGATCATAGCGATCGTAGTTCCATTCCCCTATCCCATAATTTTAATCCTTTATTTATGCTCTCAGAATTTTGAGATCTATCCCATTATATCCCTAATTCATCCCTTAAATACCCCTTATGTCATGAAAAGTTTCCTTTAAATACCTTATAATATAAGATAAACATTTACCCCAACAATTGTGAACGGAAGAATTGAAGTTGTTATTGAAGAGGATGATGTGGCTGATGAAATTGCGCATTGGGAGCAGGCGATTATCCTTTTTGCCTTGGGGGAGTCGTTGTCAATGAACGCGGTAAAGAAATTCATGGAGAAGACATGGAACTTTGTGGCATTACAAGAACTGTACTACAATGAGGAGGGCTATTTCTTGGTGAGATTTCATAGTCAAAAAGATAAAGAAAATGTGCTAGCACAGGGCCCTTATTTCATCTATGGTAAACCATTGTTTCTTAGACAATGGACACATGATTTTGAAATGAAAGATGACATGCTGAGGGTATTACCAATCTGGATAACACTTCCAAATCTACATTTGCATCTATGGGGAGAGAAATGTATCTCTAAGATTGCAAGTTCAGTAGGTAAACCAATTACAACGGATGAATGTACGACAACGAAGTTGAGAGTGTCGTATGCTAGGGTGCTTGTAGAAATGGATATCACGCAGGGGATGAAAGAAAGTGTGTTTATAAAAGGGCATGATGGGAAGACAATAGAGCAGAAAATAGAATATGAATGGAGACCTATGTATTGCCACAACTATTTGAAAATTGGGCATGACTGTGCTAAAAAGCAGACCATGAAGAAACCTATAAATAAGGTGTGGAAGGCCACACAAAAACCGAATGAAGAGCCTCAAATGGTAAAGACAACTGAGACAAATCAAGCACAAGTTGTAGCACAAAGTGGAAAAGATCTAGAAGCAAAGGAAAACAATGAAGAAGATTGGAAAATGGTGACAAACAGAAGGAATGACAAAGGGAAAAACATAATGATTAATAGCCCTCAAAGCTCCTTTATGCCATTTCAGAATACTTTCACCCCATTGAGGATTGGAAAAGGTCATGTAGGGGAACCACATATGGAATCATGATAATCACATGGAATGTGAGGGACATTAATAAAGAGGCAAGACATAGTGAGGTTAGCTCCTACCTCAAGAATTTCAATGTACCTGTTGTAGCCTTATTAGAAACAAAAGTGGAAAAGAATAAAGCTAGCAAAATCAGGAATAAAATGGGAGGGAATTGGTTGTATCAGGACAATTATGATTATCATGAGAATGGTAGAATTTGGCTTATGTGGGATCAAAGAATGGTGGATGTGAAAGGTATCTAGGTAGCTGATCAATATATACATGCTGATGTTTATGTAATGGATAAAACCCTTATGTACATTGTGACTGTCATTTATGTTTTCAATCAGATAGAGAAAAGAAATCAGCTTTGGAAACACATTGAGAACTTAGGGACTAATCTGAGTAGACCTTGGATAGTGATGGGAGATTTCAACAATGTCCTCACAAGCCAAGACATGATTGGAGGAAATAGAGTCACTGCAGCTAAGATCCAAGATTTACAAGCCATGATGACAAAGTTGAGTTTGTATGAAGCACCAACAAAAGGGAACCACTTCACATGGTCAAACAAACAGATGGGGGACCCTATTTACTTTAGGATTGATAGAATCTTAGGTAATGCGGATTGGATGCAGAAATTCCAGGATGTTGATTGTCTGGTTTTGGCTCCTGTGATTTCATACCACCCCCCCTGAAAATTGAGATACATAATAATAGAGAGAGGAGGCATCAGACTTTCAGATTCATTAATTGTACCACAAAGGAGCCAGAGTTTATGCAAATTGTGTCTGAGAGTTGGCACCAGGAATGTCAAGGTACTGCTATGGGAAAACTTTGGTTTAAGTTGAAAAGGTTACAACCAACTTTGAAAACTATGGCAAGGAAATTCACTAATATTCAAATTCAAATTCAGCAAGCAAGGAAAAAGTTGAATGAAGCTCATGAGAACCTACAGGGGAGCCTTTTTGACAGAGAGATCATACATCAGGTGAAGAGTGATAGTGAAGAGGTTATTCACCTTAACCAGGTGGAAGAAACTATGTTGAGGCAGAAGGAAAAGATAGATTGGCTAAAGTTAGGGGATCAGAATAATGCTTACTTCCATGCCACCTTGAAAGAGAAGAATAAACAAAAAGGTATCTACAACATGATGTCTTTGGAGGGGGAGCATTTGACCAGCCAGGAAGAGATTGAAAGAGAGATCCTTGGTTTTTATACAAAGTTGGTAGGAACTGCATAACCAAATATGAAACAAGTGGACATCACAAAGTTGAGAGGAGGTAAAGTTATAAATATAGACATGGCTAAACAACTGATACAACTTGTAAAAGATACTGAAATTTGGAAGGCATTGATCAGCTTTGGTGAAACAAAAAGCCCAGGGGTAGATGGATATAATTCCCACTTTTTCAAGAAAGCCTGGCCTATTATCAAGCATGATGCATAGGAAGCTATTCAGGAATTCTTTAAAATAGGTACAATGTATAAGGAAGTCAATTTCACATTGGTTACACTGATCCCAAAGAGAAATGTAGCTAGCACAATCAAGGATTACAGGCCTATATCATGCTGCACCATTATGTACAAGTTGATTTCCAAGATTTTGACCACTAGACTGGGTAGTGTTATAAACCAAGTGGTGAATGTCTCTCAGTCAGCATTCATACCTGGGAGGAGTATCCAGGAGAACATCATGCTTGCTCAGGAACTGGTTAGGGGATACAATAGAAAAAACATTTCTCCAAGGTGTATGGTGCAAATGGATATACAAAAGGCATACGACACTGTGGATTGGAAAGCAATGCACCAAATTATGTCGGAACTAGGGTTCCCCTTAATGTTCACTAACTTAATCATGGCTTGTGTAACTTCAGTATCCTACAAGTTTGCCATAAATGGGTGGCCTTATGGTATTTTGAAGGTACAAAGAGGCCTGAGACAAGGAGATCCCATCTCCCCTCTCCTCTTTGTGCTTGTGATGGAGTACTTAGATAGAACACTTCGAAGCTTAAGTGAGAATCATAATTTCAATTTTCACCCAAAATGTGAGGCCTTGAAGTTGATAAACATATGTTTTGCTGATGACATCCTGATTTTCCTGAGAGGGGATATGGATTCTCTGAATTTATTGATGTGGAAAATGCAGATCTTCACTAAAACTACAGGTCTGCATATCAGTACTCCCAAGAGTAGAATTTATTTTGGGGGGGTTAAGATGGAGGACCAAATGAGGATGCAGAGAGCTACAAGGTTTGAAGTGGGTAGCCTGCCCTTTAAATACCTAGGAGTTCCACTAGATTGTAAGCAAATGACTGTGAATATGTGTATGCCTCTGATTGAAAAAATGACTTGCAGGATGCAACATTAGACAACCAGATTACTATCCTATGCAGGAAGATTACAACTCATTAGCAGTGTGATTTTCTCAATTGCAAACTATTGGCTCCAGATCTTCCCTCTCCCAAAAAAAGCCATCCACTACATTGAGACTTTGTGTAGAACATTCTTATGGACTAGAGGCATTAGCCAAAGCAAGAAAGCTCCCATAGCTTGGAATCACATTTGTGACTCAAAGAAATTAGGTGGTTTGAATCAAATTGATTTAGTGGAGTGGAATAAACCCATGATTGGAAAAGTCTTATGGAACATTGATGAGAAAAAGGATAGTTTATGGATTTACTGGATACACCACTATTATATGAAACAATAAGAAATCACCAATTTCAATCCTCATATGAATATCTCTTGGACTCTAAAAGAAATTTTCAAGTACAAGGTGTTGCTCCCCTGAAAAGACACCAAGGTCCCAAGGTGCAGACGTGAACGGTCGGCGAAAGAGAAAGAATGAATTGAAAAGAGTCGCCAGCTATGCATTTTTATCCCGAAGGAAAGGTAATGCTGCATAAACCTTGAAAGAGATGGATAAGACAGTTGCAGAACCAGAGAAACTGAGAAAGGGGGTTGATTACAACCTGGGAAGGTATTAGCACCCAGATTTTCCGTCGTACTCAACGGGATCCACGTTTACAAGAGTGTGTTTCAAAGGGGTAAGTGTATGTGCTATCTGTGTGCAAAAGCTAATAATGAATGTACAGGTGCCAGTGCAAAGAGGTGAATTGCTCAGGAACTGGGGCTTAGAAAAAGGATGTTGAAAGAGGGGGATGACACAGAGACTTTTGTTCGATAACTGTTAAGTTATGCCTACGTATCCTCTCGTGCAATGAGGAAGTCAGAACACCGTAGTTCGACCCAAAGAGACTGGAAATAAACTGACTGTGAACTGCTTTCTTGTCTATGCTTAGGTGTATGACTCGTCTGGATCGAGTGCTAACTATCTTGCACTAGACGGAAGAAGCGAGTTCTCATTTGTGAATGAGGGTGATGAGAAAAGAATCCCGGAGGAGACGATTATTGTTTGTTTTTTGTGTTTTCAGTTTTGTTAGTGCTTTTTGGTGTTTTGCATAGGATTATGAGCTTAAGCCTAAATCAAGGGTTGTAAACTCATTATATCCTCCCTGATTAGGGATAATGAGCCTACTTAAGTGTGAGATAAGCATCTCAACTTAATTTCTATGATGATGTAGGATTAAGATCATTAACCTACTTGTGATTATTTAGATGCTTTTGTTTTTTTGTTTAGTGTTAAGTAATGAGTTTAATCTCTAATCACAGATTAGTGAACTCATTACACCATCCTAATAGAAGGATGATAGATGAGAACACTTAAGCTGAGGAAGATACCTCAACTTAATCCATGGTTAGGGATTAAATTCGTTATATAACAAGCCTTTATTAAATGGATTTTAAATAAAGGGATGAGATTAAGAAGTGGATTTTAAGGTTTGTAAGACAATTTGAGGGGGACTTGTCCATTAAACACTAGGGTTAGTCCCTCTTAACCATAAGGAAGAGATAGAACCCTAATGTAAGGCCCAAGTTACAAGACAAAGTCTTAGTGATTATTAATGTGATTTGATTAAGAGGTGTAAACAAATTAAAGGCTTAACACTTAGGATTAAAGTTATACACTCCATCCTAAGAGAAGGATGCATGCATAACCCTACTTCCAAAGTCCTAAAACTTTAAGAGTTTAGTCTCTGATTATTGAGATGATAAGAGAGACTCAAGGAGACTCAAAGGTAAAAGACTAAGGGGGACTATATACAACCCTAAAAGTTATCATGCTTGGGTATCCTATGGTTTGTTAGGCTTAAAAGAAAGGATCTTCAAGGCCACCAATGGAAGAAGCAGATGAAAAGAGAAGGAGAAAGGATAACAAGTTACTTACTTCCTGAAGAAGATAAGTAACTTGAAAGAAAGAAAGTAAGAAAGATGGGACATAAGTGAATTAGACTCACTTCAAAGACATGTAAAAAATGCATATGAATAAGGTAAGAAGAGGTGGGAAGTGAAGGCAAATCCACCTCCCAAATAACTTACCAAAAGTTCCTGGAAATGTTAGTATGAATGCATAAGACATAAAGTAAAAAGGAAATGAAATGAAATGAGATGCAAAGACCAAAGTCAGAAGTGATTATGCAATGAAAATGGCATATGAGATGATGCAAAGTCATACAATATGCATATGAATGATCATACAAAGATGAGATGTAATGAAAGCATGTTTAGAAGCTTGAAAACACATGGATGTTTATGAGATGTAATGAATGCAAGACATAGCAAATGAATGAGGAAATGATCAAACAATGTTCAAGCATGTCTTAAGATGTCTAAGATGTCATACAAATGTTTGAAATGTCATGGCAAGTTCATATGATGATGATGTGCAAAGGTGAATGCAAATGAACATGAGAAATTAGGGTTTTATGAATGTATGAGATGCAAATGACCAAAAATAGAAGCATACAACATGATAAAAAAATTGAAATCAAGCTCAATCAAACCCTAATCCCATATAAGGTCACACCCCAAAGGAGAAAGTCAGAAGTTTAACCTAATGAGAGTTATGAATTTTCTAAGTTTGCTAGGGTTTTTGGGTGATTCTAAAGGAAAAATGCAAGATAAATTCATGAGAAAAATAACCTAGAAACTACATGCAATATGTGAAACAATGCAAAAAGAATCAAGTTCAAACTGATCATGGTTAGGAAGAAATGAATTTTTCAATTTAGGGCTAGAAAAATGTGATTTTTAAGAACCCTAATTCAAAGAAAATTGTGAAATTATGATCAAACCTAAAAAGAAATTTGTATGATGAGTTTGAAAATGTTTCTAAATGTATTGGAATGGTTCATGAATTTTTTTGTGATTTTTAGAAACCTAAATGTATTTTTAATTAATTAAAATCCATTAATTAATTAAAAATAATATTTAAATATTTTAAAAATACTTTTTAAATGCAAAAAATAAAATAAAAATCATTTTTGGGTTGAGAAAAATATTTGGATCAGAAATGCAAAAGATTATATTTTTGTGATGTTTTTAACTATTTTAAATAAAATGTGCAAAAGAAATTAACAAAAATGAAATAAAAATAAAATAAATGGAAAGTAAACGCATCCAAGGGCCAGGATTCAAATGAAAATGGAGGGAGTTGACTGGCGCGTGATTGTGTGGTCAGGATCTGATCTGGCATAATTTAAATTAATCCCAATTAATTAAACTAAATAAAAAGATTAGGGTTTTAATGGAGCATCTGGGCCATCCATCCACGCGCGAAACCAAGATCTAAGGGATGAAATTCAAATTAACCCTAAACCCTAATTAAGAACCCTAAGCACTTTCAGGTGACCGGAGCTAGCTCCAGTCATCTTCTCCGGCACCTCCCTCCCCTGAGTTCACTCCAAACCTCAAATTAATGCCTCAAACTCTCCAGAAATGATCCATAAGCAACATTAAACAAGAATCTAAGCATCAAATCTATTTATATTGCATCAACAACAAGAATCGAAGAAAACAAAATTTTCGGGCAAAATTTCAGAACAAGCATACAGGGGCATTTCTCAACCATTTTCAAAACAAATTACATCCCAATGATCAGTGGAGCATATAGGTTCATATTGAAACTTAAATGGCAAGTTCTGGAAAATTTGTTCTTGAGGATACCTGAGATGAAGCTTTTCAGTTTGGTGCTTTCTGGCCTCCTCTCTTGTGCAATCCAACCCCTTTGAGTCCCCTGGTGCTATTGAGAAGCTTTGCAAGAGTTTAAATGGCTTGGTTTGTGATGTTTGGTTATGGTGTGGCAGAAATCGTGTTTTCGTTTAGGGAGCTTTTAGGCCATGGGAGTGGGTGCTTTGTGATCCTTATGAAGTGTTTGATTGAATGGTGCCAAGAGTTTTGAGGTTTGTGGCTTGTGTTGAGAGAATCGAAGCGATAAAGTTTTTGCAAGTTTTTGTGAATGCTGAGTTCTTGGAGGTTTCAGGCTTGCTTGTCTTGTGAAATGAGCTCCATAATGTTTGTATGTAATGTCTTGATTGGTCAAAGAGTGGTTAATGGCATGGTTTGATTGGTATGGGCAAGTTGCAAAAAAGTCAACAACTTTGTACCTCAAGCATGGGCCATGGCAGAGCTGGCTTCAAGGGGTGTCTGGCCTCAGCTTGCATCAAGGAGGTCCATAGAATTGGTTTTATCCAGCTGGCACAAGTGGAGGGAAGGTTTCAAGAGGTTTTGCAACTTTTCCCTCTTTGAGAATTTCATGAAAATGTCTTGTGGAAACTTGCAATCCAAGGCACAATTTTGGTTCAAATGCATTTCACTATGTTTGTATGAAGCCTAGAAATCCATTAGAGGTCATGAAATGGCTTGGAACTTGAATTTGCAAAAAATCCTATTTGGCATGAACTTGAAAATTATAGGATTTTTGCCAACTTTGAAAGGCCATATATTGAGTTCTAGGATGAATCAAGACATGTTTTAGTACTTTTGGAAAAGGGAAAGACCTAATCTAAAACTTTTATGCACAGGAATTTTTCATTTGAAGCATTTTTGGTCATGAAAGAATGGGTTGAAAATCTTTCCCAAAATGGAAAGTTTCTATTACAAGTCATTTCCAAAAATGGCAAGTTTGCATTAGGCTCAAAATTATTCAACTTTGTGAACTTCCAACCACTTATAAGATCAAATAAAGATTATAAAGACTCAAAATGATGATGATGACCCTTTGGTACCCTTGTTGGGAGCCTCAAATGCCCTGATTTTGACTTTACTTGCTCAAGAAGTTACCCAATGATCAGATGACTTCCACAATGAATTTCTTCATCAAACTTGGTACACATGATCCTTATAACATATTAATAACATAAGAAACAAAAATGACCAAAAAATTTGGAGTTAAGGCCTCTGAAACCAAAACCCTAATTTTGGTCATCTGTGTAGGAAAACCCTAGCTCTGCTTCCATGCCTTTGCCATTCTTTGTCATTTTGTGACTTCAAAGACTTTGGGGAGCATATTATGATCATGGAACACTCATGGACCCTCTTGGAAAGCTTCAAAACCATTGGGATGGCTCAGATCACTTCTTGGATTGCTCAGATCACAAACCCTGGATGCAGATGAAAATGGAACTATGTAGTGAAACAAATATGCAATATGAGATGGTATGCTTATACTAAAACAAAAATGAAAGATCACAAGCCAAGGTGTGAGAAAAGGTGAAGGCAAATTTGGGGTGTTTACACAAGGACATCCTGATGCAGTTGGCTGAATGGAGGGATTCTAAGACCAATGGTAGGTACAAAAGATCGCATCCAGAAGTTTAGAATCCAAATTGATGGAAAATGTGTGTTTTGTGGTGAGAGGAAACCTGTCAGCACCTGTTTTTTGAATGCAGGAAAACGAGTCAAACGTGGAAGGATATTTTGAGATGGATGAGCTATGACCATGTTCTAAAAGCATGGGATAGGGAAATCAAGTGGATTATGGAAAACAGTAAAGGCAAAGGCTGCAAGAGAAGCTTGATGAAGCTGGCGGTAGCTGAAGTAGTCAATGCGATTTGGACGACCCAGAACAAGATACAATTTCAGCATGATAATAGGGAGGAGTTAAAGAGTAGTGGTATCGTAGATACAATTTTTCATAGAGTGGAAGTCAATAGATAACAAGACAATTATTGTAATCAAGAAATCCGTAGGAGTAATGTTTAATTTGTCATTATGTGCTTGGATCTTGTGATCGGCTTTTGTAACTTTGTTTTTGGTAATAAAATCATATCCTTATTCCAAAAATAAAAATAAAAAAATAAAAAAACAAAAAAAAACATTTACCCCAATAAATAAATAAATTTTCATAATAGTGATAATTTCCCTTAATAAATAAACCATTAATTAAAAAATTCAAATTTTAAATATAAACCCATGCTTAAAAAATATTATTAATCCCTTTTTAAATTGAAAAAAAATGTAACCAAAATAAAAATAATAATATAACCCATGTTTTATGTCCCCAAATATATAATCCATAATATATATCCAAAAAAATAAGTAGTGAAATAAACCCTATTTTTTTTAAATGTTAGAATGAAATACAAGAAATTTATCTCCATTTTTTTTTGAAATTATTAATCCCTTATATTCATATTATTATCCCTATTAATTTAATTTAATCAAAACCTAATCTTAAATCCTTAATTATTAAATAAAATATAATTTTAATTAATTAACTTATCCTTAACCCTAAGTAAATTAATTGTAATTACCCTAGAATTATCCTAATGACAAATTAATGATAAAATTGTAAAAATAATTTTAAAAACCTAAGAGCGAGAGACAAAGAAAATCGCCCTCCCCCTTTTATCGATAAAAGACTTTTACCTTTTTTAATTAATAAAATAATATAAATAATTATAATTTGATATAAATGGAAGTGAATCAATCATGTTTTTATTTCTTCACACTCAGTCTGCACTAAAAGAAAAAGAGAAAGAAACCCTGATCTTCATCTATTTCACCCTTCATTTCATACTTCCAAACAACAACCCAATAATCCCAACGATATAAATCAAATCCACCCATAATATTTGTGTATTATAATTTTATCAGTTAAGCCATCTTAATTAATAATTTATACAATTATCATTAGCGTCTTTCCTATTTTGGCTTATCACAAAAATAATAATTTACTCTTGGATATACACTTTAAAAAAGTCAGAGCAAAACTTGTGCATAATAAACAGTAAAAAATTTAAATTTTTGAAAAAAAACAACTAACAAATTGTTGTTCATTTGTATCTTCCATAACATATTTATAATTATCTGGGTCAAATACTTTATAAATCCAAATCCTTTGGTAATCTCATTATATTTCTTCATTTTTTTAAATGGATTGTAAAAGGGTTTGGATTTATGAAATATGATAACTTAGAAAGAGAATTTAATAGAAGTGAGCCCAACAACTATATTTATATAAGGAAGTAAAGTTTGTTGTGTATTGTGAAATGTTTAAGGAATTTTTGTAAGTTATTTTCAAAAATTCAAGGAATAAGTTTTGTGTCGATTAAAAAATTTAAGGAGTTTTCGTTTTTGACTTATCTCATATATAGTTTATGGTTATAACTTTTCAAGTTAAATGTAAATATATTAAAAAAACAATATCTACTTAATATAAATTTAAAATTATCATAATGATAATCTTAGATAAAATCCTAATATTTTGATGATGTGTGTCATCCTAACAAAACTTTTCCAATTAAATAAATTTTTAAATTTCCCAATTAAAAAAAATCTTTATTAATATAATATTAATTATTTAAAAATATCTCATGGTAGAGACTCACTGGCTTAAAAAATTTAGTCGCCATCATATTTTTAAGGAAAATAAAAGATAAACCAAAAACCTTAGGTAGAGACACTTGGTAAGGAGTTGGTTAAGCGGGAGGAAGGTGGTAGGCAACCCTCACTTCTATTATACCTAATAGAGTCCTCTTAGGCTTTTTAGGGTAGGTTGTTTGTATTAATCTCATGTTTATAAATTCCAAGAAAATTATAAATAAATAAATAAAAAAATCTCTAATTTTTAATGCTTATTGTACTCGCTAGGGTTTTATAACCCTAATTTGAATTTAAAGGATCCCAACGATCGTAGTTCAATTCCCATATCCCCTAATTTTAATCCTTTTTTTATGCTCTCATAATTTTGAGCTCTATCCCATTATATCCCTAATTCATCCCTTAAATACCCCTTATGTCATGAAAATTTTCCTTTAAATACATTATGATATAAGTTAAACATTTACTCCAATGAATAAATAAATAAAATTTATTTTTCATAATAGTGATAATTTCCCTTAATAAATAAACCATTAATTAAAAAACTCAAATTTTAAATATAAACCCATGCTTAAAAAATATTATTAATCCCTTTTTAAATTGAAAACTAAATGTAACCAAAATAAAAATAATAATATAACCCATGTTTTAAGTCCCCAAATATATAATCCATAATATATATCCCAAAAAATAAGTAGTGAAATAAACCCTATTTTTTTAAAATGTTAGAATGAAATACAAGAAATTTATCTCCATTTATTTTTTGAAATTATTAATCCCTTACATTCATATCATTATCCCTATTAATTTAATTTAATCAAAACCTAATCTTAAATCCCTAAATAATAAATCAAATCAAATTTTAATTAATTAATTTATCCTTAACCCTAAGTAAATTAATTGTAATTACACTAGAACTATCTCAATGACAAATTAATGATAAAATCGTAAAAATAATTTTAAAAACCTAACAGCGAGAGACAAAGAAAACCGCCTTCCCCCCTTTTATCGATACAAGAATTTTCCCTTTTTAATTAATAAAATAAAATAAATAAATATCATTTGATATAAGTGGAAATGAATCAATCATGTTTTCATTTCTTCACACTCAGTTTGCACTAAAAGGAAAAGAGAAAGAAACCATGATCTTCATCTATCTCACCCTTTATTTCAAACTTCCAAATAACAACCCAATATCCCCAATGACATAAATCAAATCCACCCATAATATTTGTATATTATTATTTTATCAATTGCCATATTAATTAATAATTAATACAATTATCATTAGCGTATTTCCTATTTTAGCTTATCACTAAAAAAATAATTTAATCTTGGATATACATTTTAAAAAAGTCAGAGCAAAACTTGTGCATAATAAATAGTTAAAAATTAAAAAATTTGAAAAACAACAACTAACAAACTGTCGTTCATTTGTATCTTCTACATATTTATAATTATATAGGTCAAATACTTTATAAATCCAAATTCTTTGGTAATCTCATTATATTTCTTCATTTTTTATAAATTGATTGCCAAAGGGTTTAAATTTATGAAATATGATAACTTAGAGAGAGAATTTAATAGGAGTGAGTCCAACAACTATATTTATATAATGAAGTAGAGTTTGTTGTGCATTGTGAAATATTTAAGAAATTTTTGTAAGGTATTTTCAAAAATTCAAGGAATAAGTTTTGTGTCGATTAAAAAATTTAAGGAGTTTTTGTATTTGACTTATCTCATATATAGTTTATTGTTATAAATTTTCAAGTTAAATGTAAATATATTAAAAAAATATTTACTTAATATAAATTTAAAATTATCATAATGACAATCATAGAAAAAATCCTAATGTTTTGATGATGTGTGTCATCCTCACAAATCTTTTCCAATTAAATAAGCTTTTAAATCTCCCAATTAAAAAAAATCTTTATTAACATTATATTAAATATTAAAAAATATCTCATGGTAGAGACTCACTGGATTAAAAAAATTTAGTCGCCATCATATTTTTAAGGAAAATAAAAGTTAAACCAAAAACCCTAGGTAGAGACACCAGGTAAAGAGTTGGTTAAGCGATAGGAAGGTGTTACGCACCCGTCACTTCTATTATAACTAATATGGTCCTCTTAGGCTTTTTAGGGTAGGTTGTTTGTATAAATCTCATGTTTATAAATTCCAAGAAAATTCCAAATAAATAAATCAAAAAACTCTAATTTTTATCCCTTATTGTACTCGCTAGGGTTTTATAACCATATTCCTATGTACCCTCAATTTGAAGGATCATTGCGATCGTAGTTCATTTCCTCTTTCCCATAATTTTAATCCTTTATTTATGCTCTCAAAATTTTGAGCTCTATCCCATTATATCCCTAATTCATCCCTTTAATACCCCTTATGTCATGAAAATTTTCCTTTAAATACCTTATAATATAAGACAAACATTTACCCCAATAAATAAATAAATTTATTTTATTTTTCATAATAGTGATCATTTCCTTTAATGAATAAACCATTAATTAAAAAACTAAAATTTTAAATATAAACCCATGTTTAAAAAATATTATAAATCCATTTTTAAATTGAAAAAAAAATGTAACCAAAATAAAATAATAATGTAACCCATGTTTTAAGTCCCCGAATATATAATCCATAATATATATCCCAAAAAAATTAGTGAAATAAACCCTATTTTTTCAAAATGTTAGAATGAAATACAAGAAATTTATCTCCATTTATTTTTTGAAATTATTAATCCCTTACATTCATATTATTATCCCTATTAATTTAATTTAATCAAAACCTAATCTTAAATCCCTAAATATTAAATAAAATCAATATTTTAATTAATTAATTGAACTTTAATCCTATGTAAATTCATTGTAATTACCCTAGAACTATCCCAATGACAAATTAATGATGAAATCGTACAAATAATTTAAAAAACCTAACAGGGAGAGACAAAGAAAACCGCCCTCCCCCTTTTATTGATACAAGACTTTCCCTTTTTTAACTAATAAAATACAATAAATAAATATCATTTGATATAAGTGGAAGTGAATCAATCTTGTTTTCATTTCTTCACACTCAGTCTGCACTAAAAGAAAAAGCGAAAGAAACCCTGACCTTCATCTTTCTCACCCTTCATTACATCCTTCCAAACAACAACCCAATATTCCCAACTACATAAATCAAATCCACCCATAATATTTGTGTATTATAATTTTATACGTTAAGCCATCTTAATTAATAATTTATGCAATTATCATTAGCGTCTTTCCTATTTTAGCTTATCACTAAAATAATAATTTAATCTTGGATATACACTTTAAAAAAGTCAGAGCAAAACTTGTGCATAATAAACAATTAAAAATTAAAAAATTTTGAAAAAAAACAACTAACAAACTGTCGTTCTTTTGTATCTTCTACAACATATTTATAATTATCTAGGTCAAATACTTTATAAATCAAAATCCTTTGGTAATCTCATTTTATTTCTTCATTTTTTTAAATGGATTGCCAAAGGGTTTGGATTTATGAAATATGATAACATAGAAAGAGAATTTAATAGGAGTGAGCCCAAAAACTATATTTATATAAGGAAGTAAAGTTTGTTGTGTATTGTAAAATGTTTAAGGAATTTTTGTAAGGTATTTTCAAAAATCAAGGAATAAGTTTTTTGTCGATTAAAAAATTTAAGGAGTTTTCATTTTTGACTTATCTCGTATATAGTTTATGGTTATAACTTTTCAAGTTAAATGTAAATATATTTAAAAAATATCTATTTAATATAAATTTAAAATTATCATAATGACAATCCTAGATAAAATCCCAATATTCTGTTGACGTGTGTCATCCTCACAAATCTTTTCCAATTAAATAAGCTTTTAAATCTCCCAATTAAAAAAAATCTTTATTAACATTATATTAAATATTAAAAAATATCTCATGGTAGAGACTCAATGGCTTAAAAAAATTTAGTCGCCATCATATTTTTAAGGAAAATAAAAGTTAAACCAAAAACCCTTGGAAGAGACACCAGGTAAAGAGTCGGTTAAGCGATAGGAAGGTGTTACGCACCCGTCACTTCTATTATAACTAATATAGTCCTCTTAGGCTTTTTAGGGTAGGTTGTTTATATAAATCACATGTTTATAAATTCAAAGAAAATTCCAAATAAATAAATCAAAAAACTCTAATTTTTATCCCTTATTGTACTCGCTAGGGTTTTATAACCATATTCCTATGTACCCTCAATTTGAAGGATCATTGCGATCGTAGTTCATTTCCTCTTTCCCATAATTTTAATCCTTTATTTATGCTCTCAAAATTTTGAGCTCTATCCCATTATATCCCTAATTCATCCCTTTAATACCCCTTATGTCATGAAAATTTTCCTTTAAATACCTTTTAATATAAGACAAACATTTACCCCAATAAATAAATAAATTTATTTTATTTTTCATAATAGTGATCATTTCCCTTAATAAATAAACCATTAATTAAAAAACTCAAATTTTAAATATAAACCCATGTTTAAAAAATATCATAAATCCATTTTTAAATTGAAAAAAAAAATGTAACCAAAATAAAAATAATAATATAACCCATGTTTTAAGTCCCCGAATATATAATCCATAATATATATCCTAAAAAAATTAGTGAAATAAACCCTATTTTTTCAAAATGTTAGAATGAAATACAAGAAATTTATCTCCATTTATTTTTTGAAATTATTAATCCCTTACATTCATATTATTATCCCTATTAATTTAATTTAATCAAAACCGAATCTTAAATCCCTAAATATTAAATAAAATCAAAATTTAAATTAATTAATTGAACTTTAATCCTATGTAAATTAATTGTAATTACCCTAGAACTATCCCAATGACAAATTATTGATGAAATCATTTTACGAATACAGGCATATCTCCTGCTGTACCACTTTGTACAAAATCATCTCTAAAGTCCTCACCAATAGAATGAGTAAGGTGTTAGGCAGTGTTGTTGATAATAGTCAAGCTGCATTTGTAGCAGGTAGACACATCCAAGATCACATTCTCCTGGCCACTGAACTTATCAAGGGTTACAATACTAAATATGGTCCTCCTAGGGTAATGATCCAAATGGATATCCAAAAAGCTTATGATTCTGTGGAATGGTGTGCTGTTGAAACTATTTTGCATGAGTTGAGTTTCCCTAACAGATTTATCAGCTGGATTATGGAAACCATAAGGACTGTGTCTTATAATTATAATGTGAATGGTGAGTTATCAGATCTGTTGCAGACAAAGCGTGGTCTTAGGCAAGGGGATCCTCTCTCCCCCTTGCTGTTTGTGGTAGTGATGGAGTATTTAAGTAGAAGATTACAACAATTGAAACATAACCATAATTTCAACTTCCATTCTAGGTGCGAGAAACTGAGCATAATAAATGTCAGTTTTGCGGATGATTTGCTGCTGTTTGTGAGAGGGGATATCTAATCAGTAGAGTTGCTAATGGAGGCTTTCCATGATTTTTCTGCTGCAACTGGCTTAGTTGTGAATCCAGACAAATGCCATGCTTACTATGGGAATGTGGAGGGTCATGTGAAGCAGCAGATACAGGAAACAACTAGTTTTAATGAGGGATCCTTGCAGTTTAGATACTTGGGAATCCCTTTATCTAGTAAAAGATTAACTGTTGGGCAATGTTTGGTTTTAACTGATAAATTAACGTGCAGGATCAGGCATTGGAGTTCCAAGCTGCTGAGCTTTGCAGGTAGACTGCAACTTATAAATAGTGTGCTGTTTGCCACAGCCAACTATTGGATTCAATGCATCCCTCTCCCGAAAGCTGTGATAAACAGGATTAATAGCATTTGCAGGTCCTTTTTGTGGTCAAATAGTGACATAATCACAAGGAAGGCGCCCATTGCATGGAAGAAAGTTTGTCAACCTAAGGAAAAAGGAGGTCTGGATGTGTTTGATCTTCAGGCTTAGAACAATACTTGTATGGCTAAACTTTTATAGAAGTTAAGTATTAAAAAGGATAGTCTTTGGATCAAATGGATACATAGCTATTATATAAAAACACAAGACATCATGGAAGTCACTATAAAATCTAGCAGCTCCTGGATTTTCAAGGGAATTCTGAACATGCGTGAAGCTGTTATGCAATTGAGAGAGTGGATTAGCATGATCCAAAATGGCAACTTTAGAACAAAAGTGCTCTACCTGGCCCTCAAAGAAGATTCTAGCCGGGTCAACTGGAGGAACCTTATTACAAGCAATTGTGCTAGGCCCCGGGCGGTCCATCTGTTGTGGCTTGCTTGCCATAAGCGTATCGCCACGAAAGATAGACTTTGCAAAATGCAATTCTTACAGGAGGACGCTTGCTGTTTTTGTGGAGGAAAAGAGTCAATACAACATTTATTCTTTGGATGTATGGTAACAAAGCAAATTTGGCAAAATATGTTGGATTGGTTGGGCGTTACTCACAACCCGCAAGAATGGGACATGGAATTGGAGTGGCTCATCAAGAAATGTAACGGGAAAGGGTGGAGAGCCAAAGTTCTAAAGTGTGTGGTGGCTGAAACCTGCCACAACATTTGGAAGCATCGAAATGGCATATGCTTTGGTCATGTTTCGGATAGGAAAAAGGTGGTTCCTACCACCATCAACTGTGTGCTTCAAAGACTTTGGATTATTCCGAAGCTTCGAAAGTATGCTAGTTATTTAATGTTACCTTGAGTATCGGCTTGTAGTTGCTGTAATTTTTGTGGGCTGGATCAGTTGATCGCTTTTGCTTGTATTGTTTTTGGTTGAGTAATAAAATTTTTGCTTGTTCCAAAAAAAAATTGATGAAATCGTACAAATAATTTAAAAAACCTAACAGGGAGAAACAAAGAAAACCGCCCTCCCCCTTTTATTGATACAGGACTTTTCCCTTTTTTAACTAATAAAATACAATAAATAAATATCATTTGATATAAGTGGGAGTGAATCAATCTTGTTTTCATTTCTTCACACTCAGTTTGCACTAAAAGAAAAAGAGAAAGAAACCCTGACCTTCATCTTTCTCACCCTTCATTACATCCTTCCAAACAACAACCCAATATTCCCAACTACATAAATCAAATCCACCCATAATATTTTTGTATTATAATTTTATACGTTAAGCCATCTTAATTAATAATTTATGCAATTATCATTAGCGTCTTTCCTATTTTAGCTTATCACTAAAATAATAATTTAATCTTGGATATACACTTTAAAAAAGTCAGAGCAAAACTTGTGCATAATAAAAAATTAAAAATTAAAAATTTTGAAAAAAACAACTAACAAACTGTCGTTCTTTTGTATCTTCTACAAGATATTTATAATTATCTAGGTCAAATACTTTATAAATCAAAATCCTTTAGTAATCTCATTATATTTCTTCATTTTTTTAAATGGATTGCCAAAGGGTTTGGATTTATGAAATATGATAACATAGAAAGAGAATTTAATAGGAGTGAGCCCAAAAACTATATTTATATAAGGAAGTAAAGTTTGTTGTGTATTGTGAAATGTTTAAGGAATTTTTGTAAGGTATTTTCAAAAATCAAGGAATAAGTTTTTTGTCGATTAAAAAATTTAAGGAGTTTTCATTTTTGACTTATCTCATATATAGTTTATGGTTATAACTTTTCAAGTTAAATGTAAATATATTAAAAAAATATCTACTTAATATAAATTTAAAATTATCATAATGACAATCCTAGATAAAATCCCAATATTTTGTTGACGTGTGTCATCCTCACAAATCTTTTCCAATTAAATAAGCTTTTAAATCTCCTAATTAAAAAAAATCTTTATTAACATTATATTAATTATTAAAAAATATCTCATGGTAGAGACTCACTGGCTTAAAAAAATTTAGTCGCCATCATATTTTTAAGGAAAATAAAAGATAAACCAAAAACCCTAGGTAGAGACACCATGTAAGGAGTCGGTTAAGCGATAGGAAGGTGTTAGGCACCTGTCACTTCTATTATAACTAATAGGGTCCTCTTAGGCTTTTTAGGGTAAGTTGTTTGTATAAATCTCATGTTTATAAATTCCAAGAAAATTCCAAATAAATAAATCAAAAAACTCGAATTTTTATCCCTTATTGTACTCGCTAGGGTTTTATAACCATATTCCTATGTACCCTCAATTTGAAGGATCATTGCGATCGTAGTTCATTTCCTCTTTCCCATAATTTTAATCCTTTATTTATGCTCTCAGAATTTTGAGCTCTATCCCATTATATCCCTAATTCATTCCTTTAATACCCCTTATGTCATGAAAATTTTCCTTTAAATACCTTATAATATAAGACAAACATTTACCCCAATAAATAAATAAATTTAATTTATTTTTCATAATAGTGATCATTTCCCTTAATAAATAAACCATTAATTAAAAAACTCAAATTTTAAATATAAACCCATGTTTAAAAAATATCATAAATCCATTTTTAAATTGAAAAAAAAAATGTAACCAAAATAAAAATAATAATATAACCCATGTTTTAAGTCCCCGAATATATAATCCATAATATATATCCTAAAAAAATTAGTGAAATAAACCCTATTTTTTCAAAATGTTAGTATGAAATACAAGAAATTTATCTCCATTTATTTTTTGAAATTATTAATCCCTTACATTCATATTATTATCCCTATTAATTTAATTTAATCAAAACCTAATCTTAAATCCCTAAATATTAAATAAAATCAAAATTTAAATTAATTAATTGAACTTTAATCCTATGTAAATTAATTTTAATTACCCTAGAACTATCCCAATGACAAATTAATGATGAAATCATTTTACGAATATAGGCATATCTCCTGCTGTACCACTTTGTACAAAATCATCTCTAAAGTCCTCACCAATAGAATGAGTAAGGTGTTAGGCAGTGTTGTTGATAATAGTCAAGCTGCATTTGTAGCAGGTAGACACATCCAAGATCACATTCTCCTGGCCACTGAACTTATCAAGGGTTACAATACTAAATATGGTCCTCCTAGGGTAATGATCCAAATGGATATCCAAAAAGCTTATGATTCTGTGGAATGGTGTGCTGTTGAAACTATTTTGCATGAGTTGAGTTTCCCTAACAGATTTATCAGCTGGATTATGGAAACCATAAGGACTGTGTCTTATAATTATAATGTGAATGGTGAGTTATCAGATCTGTTGCAGACAAAGCGTGGTCTTAGGCAAGGGGATCCTCTCTCCCCCTTGCTGTTTGTGGTAGTGATGGAGTATTTAAGTAGAAGATTACAACAATTGAAACATAACCATAATTTCAACTTCCATTCTAGGTGCGAGAAACTGAGCATAATAAATGTCAATTTTGCGGATGATTTGCTGCTGTTTGTGAGAGGGGATATCTAATCAGTAGAGTTGCTAATGGAGGCTTTCCATGATTTTTCTGCTGCAACTGGCTTAGTTGTGAATCCAGACAAATGCCATGCTTACTATGGGAATGTGGAGGGTCATGTGAAGCAGCAGATACAGGAAAAAACTAGTTTTAATGAGGGATCCTTGCAGTTTAGATACTTGGGAATCCCTTTATCTAGTAAAAGATTAACTGTTGGGCAATGTCTGGTTTTAACTGATAAATTAACGTGCAGGATCAGGCATTGGAGTTCCAAGCTGCTGAGCTTTGCAGGTAGACTACAACTTATAAATAGTGTGCTGTTTGCCACAACCAACTATTGGATTCAATGCATCCCTCTCCCGAAAGCTGTGATAAACAGGATTAATAGCATTTGCAGGTCCTTTTTGTGGTCAAATAGTGACATAATCACAAGGAAGGCGCCCAATGCATGGAAGAAAGTTTGTCAACCTAAGGAAAAAGGAGGTCTGGATGTGTTTGATCTTCAGGCTTGGAACAATACTTGTATGGCTAAACTTTTATAGAAGTTAAGTATTAAAAAGGATAGTCTTTGGATCAAATGGATACATAGCTATTATATAAAAACACAAGACATCATGGAAGTCACTATAAAATCTAGCAGCTCCTGGATTTTCAAGGGAATTCTGAACATGCGTGAAGCTGTTATGCAATTGAGAGAGTGGATTAGCATGATCCAAAATGGCAACTTCAGAACAAAAGTGCTCTACCTGGCCCTCAAAGAAGATTCTAGCCGGGTCAACTGGAGGAACCTTATTACAAGCAATTGTGCTAGGCCCCGGGCGGTCCATCTGTTGTGGCTTGCTTGCCATAAGCGTATCGCCACGAAAGATAGACTTTGCAAAATACAATTCTTACAGGAGGACGCTTGCTGTTTTTGTGGAGGAAAAGAGTCAATACAACATTTATTCTTTGGTTGTATGGTAACAAAGCAAATTTGGCAAAATATGTTGGATTGGTTGGGCGTTACTCACAACCCGCAAGAATGGGACATGGAATTGGAGTGGCTCATCAAGAAATGTAACGGGAAAGGGTGGAGAACCAAAGTTCTAAAGTGTGTGGTGGCTGAAACCTGCCACAACATTTGGAAGCATCGAAATGACATATGCTTTGGTCATGTTTCGGATAGGAACAAGGTGGTTCCTACCACCATCAACTGTGTGCTTCAAAGACTTTGGAGTATTCCGAAGCTTCGAAAGTATGCTAGTTATTTAATGTTACCTTGAGTATCGGCTTGTAGTTGCTATAATTTTGGTGGGCTGGATCAGTTGATCGCTTTTGCTTGTATTGTTTTTGGTTGAGTAATAAAAATTTTGCTTGTTACAAAAAAAAATGATGAAATCGTACAAATAATTTAAAAAACCAAACAGGGAGAAACAAAGAAAACCGCCCTCCCCCTTTTATTGATACAGGACTTTTCCCTTTTTTAACTAATAAAATACAATAAATAAATATCATTTGATATAAGTGGAAGTGAATCAATCTTGTTTTCATTTCTTCACACTCAGTCTGCACTAAAAGAAAAAGAGAAAGAAACCTTGACCTTCATCTTTCTCACCCTTCATTACATCCTTCCAAACAACAACCCAATATTCCCAACTACATAAATCAAATCCACCCATAATATTTTTGTATTATAATTTTATACGTTAAGCCATCTTAGTTAATAATTTATGCAATTATCATTAGCGTCTTTCCTATTTTAGCTTATCACTAAAATAATAATTTAATCTTGGATATACACTTTAAAAAAGTCAGAGCAAAACTTGTGCATAATAAAAAATTAAAAATTAAAAATTTTGAAAAAAAACAACTAACAAACTGTCGTTCTTTTGTATCTTCTACAACATATTTATAATTATCTAGGTCAAATACTTTATAAATCAAAATCCTTTAGTAATCTCATTATATTTCTTCATTTTTTTAAATGGATTGCCATAGGGTTTGGATTTATGAAATATGATAACATAGAAAGAGAATTTAATAGGAGTGAGCCCAAAAACTATATTTATATAAGGAAGTAAAGTTTGTTGTGTATTGTGAAATGTTTAAGGAATTTTTGTAAGGTATTTTCAAAAAACAAGGAATAAGTTTTTTGTCGATTATAAAATTTAAGGAGTTTTCATTTTTGACTTATCTCATATATAGTTTATGGTTATAACTTTTCAAGTTAAATGTAAATATATTAAAAAAATATCTACTTAATATAAATTTAGAATTATCATAATGACAATCCTAGATAAAATCCCAATATTTTGTTGACGTGTGTCATCCTCACAAATCTTTTCCAATTAAATAAGCTTTTAAATCTCCCAATTAAAAAAAATCTTTATTAACATTATATTAATTATTAAAAATTATCTCATGGTAGAGACTCACTGGCTTAAAAAAATTTAGTCGCCATCATATTTTTAAGGAAAATAAAAGATAAACCAAAAACCCTAGGTAGAGACACCATGTAAGGAGTCGGTTAAGCGATAGGAAGGTGTTAGGCACCTGTCACTTCTATTATAACTAATAGGGTCCTCTTAGGCTTTTTAGGGTAAGTTGTTTGTATAAATCTCATGTTTATAAATTCCAAGAAAATTCCAAATAAATAAATCAAAAAACTCGAATTTTTATCCCTTATTGTACTCGCTAGGGTTTTATAACCATATTCCTATGTACCCTCAATTTGAAGGATCATTGCGATCGTAGTTCATTTCCTCTTTCCCATAATTTTAATCCTTTATTTATGCTCTCAGAATTTTGAGCTCTATCCCATTATATCCCTAATTCATTCCTTTAATACCCCTTATGTCATGAAAATTTTCCTTTAAATACCTTATAATATAAGACAAACATTTACCCCAATAAATAAATAAATTTAATTTATTTTTCATAATAGTGATCATTTCCCTTAATAAATAAACCATTAATTAAAAAACTCAAATTTTAAATATAAACCCATGTTTAAAAAATATCATAAATCCATTTTTAAATTGAAAAAAAAAATGTAACCAAAATAAAAATAATAATATAACCCATGTTTTAAGTCCCCGAATATATAATCCATAATATATATCCTAAAAAAATTAGTGAAATAAACCCTATTTTTTCAAAATGTTAGTATGAAATACAAGAAATTTATCTCCATTTATTTTTTGAAATTATTAATCCCTTACATTCATATTATTATCCCTATTAATTTAATTTAATCAAAACCTAATCTTAAATCCCTAAATATTAAATAAAATCAAAATTTAAATTAATTAATTGAACTTTAATCCTATGTAAATTAATTTTAATTACCCTAGAACTATCCCAATGACAAATTAATGATGAAATCATTTTACGAATATAGGCATATCTCCTGCTGTACCACTTTGTACAAAATCATCTCTAAAGTCCTCACCAATAGAATGAGTAAGGTGTTAGGCAGTGTTGTTGATAATAGTCAAGCTGCATTTGTAGCAGGTAGACACATCCAAGATCACATTCTCCTGGCCACTGAACTTATCAAGGGTTACAATACTAAATATGGTCCTCCTAGGGTAATGATCCAAATGGATATCCAAAAAGCTTATGATTCTGTGGAATGGTGTGCTGTTGAAACTATTTTGCATGAGTTGAGTTTCCCTAACAGATTTATCAGCTGGATTATGGAAACCATAAGGACTGTGTCTTATAATTATAATGTGAATGGTGAGTTATCAGATCTGTTGCAGACAAAGCGTGGTCTTAGGCAAGGGGATCCTCTCTCCCCCTTGCTGTTTGTGGTAGTGATGGAGTATTTAAGTAGAAGATTACAACAATTGAAACATAACCATAATTTCAACTTCCATTCTAGGTGCGAGAAACTGAGCATAATAAATGTCAATTTTGCGGATGATTTGCTGCTGTTTGTGAGAGGGGATATCTAATCAGTAGAGTTGCTAATGGAGGCTTTCCATGATTTTTCTGCTGCAACTGGCTTAGTTGTGAATCCAGACAAATGCCATGCTTACTATGGGAATGTGGAGGGTCATGTGAAGCAGCAGATACAGGAAAAAACTAGTTTTAATGAGGGATCCTTGCAGTTTAGATACTTGGGAATCCCTTTATCTAGTAAAAGATTAACTGTTGGGCAATGTCTGGTTTTAACTGATAAATTAACGTGCAGGATCAGGCATTGGAGTTCCAAGCTGCTGAGCTTTGCAGGTAGACTACAACTTATAAATAGTGTGCTGTTTGCCACAACCAACTATTGGATTCAATGCATCCCTCTCCCGAAAGCTGTGATAAACAGGATTAATAGCATTTGCAGGTCCTTTTTGTGGTCAAATAGTGACATAATCACAAGGAAGGCGCCCAATGCATGGAAGAAAGTTTGTCAACCTAAGGAAAAAGGAGGTCTGGATGTGTTTGATCTTCAGGCTTGGAACAATACTTGTATGGCTAAACTTTTATAGAAGTTAAGTATTAAAAAGGATAGTCTTTGGATCAAATGGATACATAGCTATTATATAAAAACACAAGACATCATGGAAGTCACTATAAAATCTAGCAGCTCCTGGATTTTCAAGGGAATTCTGAACATGCGTGAAGCTGTTATGCAATTGAGAGAGTGGATTAGCATGATCCAAAATGGCAACTTCAGAACAAAAGTGCTCTACCTGGCCCTCAAAGAAGATTCTAGCCGGGTCAACTGGAGGAACCTTATTACAAGCAATTGTGCTAGGCCCCGGGCGGTCCATCTGTTGTGGCTTGCTTGCCATAAGCGTATCGCCACGAAAGATAGACTTTGCAAAATACAATTCTTACAGGAGGACGCTTGCTGTTTTTGTGGAGGAAAAGAGTCAATACAACATTTATTCTTTGGTTGTATGGTAACAAAGCAAATTTGGCAAAATATGTTGGATTGGTTGGGCGTTACTCACAACCCGCAAGAATGGGACATGGAATTGGAGTGGCTCATCAAGAAATGTAACGGGAAAGGGTGGAGAACCAAAGTTCTAAAGTGTGTGGTGGCTGAAACCTGCCACAACATTTGGAAGCATCGAAATGACATATGCTTTGGTCATGTTTCGGATAGGAACAAGGTGGTTCCTACCACCATCAACTGTGTGCTTCAAAGACTTTGGAGTATTCCGAAGCTTCGAAAGTATGCTAGTTATTTAATGTTACCTTGAGTATCGGCTTGTAGTTGCTATAATTTTGGTGGGCTGGATCAGTTGATCGCTTTTGCTTGTATTGTTTTTGGTTGAGTAATAAAAATTTTGCTTGTTACAAAAAAAAAATGATGAAATCGTACAAATAATTTAAAAAACCAAACAGGGAGAAACAAAGAAAACCGCCCTCCCCCTTTTATTGATACAGGACTTTTCCCTTTTTTAACTAATAAAATACAATAAATAAATATCATTTGATATAAGTGGAAGTGAATCAATCTTGTTTTCATTTCTTCACACTCAGTCTGCACTAAAAGAAAAAGAGAAAGAAACCTTGACCTTCATCTTTCTCACCCTTCATTACATCCTTCCAAACAACAACCCAATATTCCCAACTACATAAATCAAATCCACCCATAATATTTTTGTATTATAATTTTATACGTTAAGCCATCTTAGTTAATAATTTATGCAATTATCATTAGCGTCTTTCCTATTTTAGCTTATCACTAAAATAATAATTTAATCTTGGATATACACTTTAAAAAAGTCAGAGCAAAACTTGTGCATAATAAAAAATTAAAAATTAAAAATTTTGAAAAAAAACAACTAACAAACTGTCGTTCTTTTGTATCTTCTACAACATATTTATAATTATCTAGGTCAAATACTTTATAAATCAAAATCCTTTAGTAATCTCATTATATTTCTTCATTTTTTTAAATGGATTGCCATAGGGTTTGGATTTATGAAATATGATAACATAGAAAGAGAATTTAATAGGAGTGAGCCCAAAAACTATATTTATATAAGGAAGTAAAGTTTGTTGTGTATTGTGAAATGTTTAAGGAATTTTTGTAAGGTATTTTCAAAAAACAAGGAATAAGTTTTTTGTCGATTATAAAATTTAAGGAGTTTTCATTTTTGACTTATCTCATATATAGTTTATGGTTATAACTTTTCAAGTTAAATGTAAATATATTAAAAAAATATCTACTTAATATAAATTTAGAATTATCATAATGACAATCCTAGATAAAATCCCAATATTTTGTTGACGTGTGTCATCCTCACAAATCTTTTCCAATTAAATAAGCTTTTAAATCTCCCAATTAAAAAAAATCTTTATTAACATTATATTAATTATTAAAAATTATCTCATGGTAGAGACTCACTGGCTTAAAAAAATTTAGTCGCCATCATATTTTTAAGGAAAATAAAAGTTAAACCAAAAACCCTAGGTAGAGACACCAGGTAAGGAGTCGGTTAAGCGATAGGAAGGTGTTAGGCACCTGTCACTTCTATTATAACTAATAGGTTCCTCTTAGGCTTTTTAGGGTAGGTTGTTTGTATAAATCTCATGTTTATAAATTCCAAGAAAATTCCAAATAAATAAATCAAAATACTCTAATTTTTATCCCTTATTGTACTCGCTAGGGTTTTATAACCATATTCCTATGTACCCTCAATTTGAAGGATCATTGCGATCGTAGTTCATTTCCTCTTTCCCATAATTTTAATCCTTTATTTATGCTCTCAGAATTTTGAGCTCTATCCCATTATATCCCTAATTCATCCCTTTAATACCCCTTATGTCATGAAAATTTTCCTTTAAATACCTTATAATATAAGACAAACATTTACCCCAATAAATAAATAAATTTAATTTATTTTTCATAATAGTGATCATTTCCCTTAATAAATAAACCTTTAATTAAAAAACTCAAATTTTAAATATAAACCCATGTTTAAAAAATATTATAAATCCATTTTTAAATTGAAAAAAAAAATGTAACCAAAATAAAAATAATAATATAACCCATGTTTTAAGTCCCCGAATATATAATCCATAATATATATCCCAAAAAAATTAGTGAAATAAACCCTATTTTTTCAAAATGTTAGAATGAAATACAAGAAATTTATCTCCATTTATATTTTAAAATTATTAATCCTTTACATTCATATTATTATCCCTATTAATTTAATTTAATCAAAACATAATCTTAAATCCCTAAATATTAAATAAAATAAAAAATTTAATTAATTAATTGAACTTTAATCCTATGTAAATTAATTGTAATTACCCTAGAACTATCCCAATGACAAATTAATGATGAAATCGTACAAATAATTTAAAAAACCTAACAGGGAGAGACAAAGTAAACCGCCCTCCCCCTTTTATTGATACAGGACTTTTCCCTTTTTTAACTAATAAAATACAATAAATAAATATCATTTGATATAAGTGGAAGTGAATCAATCTTGTTTTCATTTCTTCACACTCAGTCTGCACTAAAAGAAAAAGAGAAAGAAACCTTGACCTTCATCTTTCTCACCCTTTATTACATCCTTCCAAACAACAACCCAATATTCCCAACTACATAAATCAAATCCACCCATAATATTTGTGTATTATAATTTTATACGTTAAGCCATCTTAATTAATAATTTATGCAATTATCATTAGCGTCTTTCCTATTTTAGCTTATCACTAAAATAATAATTTAATCTTGGATATACACTTTAAAAAAGTCAGAGCAAAACTTGTGCATAATAAAAAATTAAAAATTAAAAATTTTGAAAAAAAACAACTAACAAACTGTCGTTCTTTTGTATCTTCTACAACATATTTATAATTATCTAGGTCAAATACTTTATAAATCAAAATCCTTTAGTAATCTCATTATATTTCTTCATTTTTTTTAATGGATTGCCATAGGGTTTGGATTTATGAAATATGATAACATAGAAAGAGAATTTAATAGGAGTGAGCCCAAAAACTATATTTATATAAGGAAGTAAAGTTTGTTGTGTATTGTGAAATGTTTAAGGAATTTTTGTAAGGTATTTTCAAAAAACAAGGAATAAGTTTTTTGTCGATTATAAAATTTAAGGAGTTTTCATTTTTGACTTATCTCATATATAGTTTATGGTTATAACTTTTCAAGTTAAATGTAAATATATTAAAAAAATATCTACTTAATATAAATTTAGAATTATCATAATGACAATCCTAGATAAAATCCCAATAATTTGTTGACGTGTGTCATCCTCACAAATCTTTTCCAATTAAATAAGCTTTTAAATCTCCCAATTAAAAAAAATCTTTATTAACATTATATTAATTATTAAAAATTATCTCATGGTAGAGACTCACTGGCTTAAAAAAATTTAGTCGCCATCATATTTTTAAGGAAAATAAAAGTTAAACCAAAAACCCTAGGTAGAGACACCAGGTAAGGAGTCGGTTAAGCGATAGGAAGGTGTTAGGCACCTGTCACTTCTATTATAACTAATAGGTTCCTCTTAGGCTTTTTAGGGTAGGTTGTTTGTATAAATCTCATGTTTATAAATTCCAAGAAAATTCCAAATAAATAAATCAAAATACTCTAATTTTTATCCCTTATTGTACTCGCTAGGGTTTTATAACCATATTCCTATGTACCCTCAATTTGAAGGATCATTGCGATCGTAGTTCATTTCCTCTTTCCCATAATTTTAATCCTTTATTTATGCTCTCAGAATTTTGAGCTCTATCCCATTATATCCCTAATTCATCCCTTTAATACCCCTTATGTCATGAAAATTTTCCTTTAAATACCTTATAATATAAGACAAACATTTACCCCAATAAATAAATAAATTTATTTTATTTTTCATAATAGTGATCATTTCCCTTAATAAATAAACCTTTAATTAAAAAACTCAAATTTTAAATATAAACCCATGTTTAAAAAATATTATAAATCCATTTTTAAATTGAAAAAAAAAATGTAACCAAAATAAAAATAATAATATAACCCATGTTTTAAGTCCCCGAATATATAATCCATAATATATATCCCAAAAAAATTAGTGAAATAAACCCTATTTTTTCAAAATGTTAGAATGAAATACAAGAAATTTATCTCCATTTATATTTTAAAATTATTAATCCTTTACATTCATATTATTATCCCTATTAATTTAATTTAATCAAAACATAATCTTAAATCCCTAAATATTAAATAAAATAAAAAATTTAATTAATTAATTGAACTTTAATCCTATGTAAATTAATTGTAATTACCCTAGAACTATCCCAATGACAAATTAATGATGAAATCGTACAAATAATTTAAAAAACCTAACAGGGAGAGACAAAGTAAACCGCCCTCCCCCTTTTATTGATACAGGACTTTTCCCTTTTTTAACTAATAAAATACAATAAATAAATATCATTTGATATAAGTGGAAGTGAATCAATCTTGTTTTCATTTCTTCACACTCAGTCTGCACTAAAAGAAAAAGAGAAAGAAACCTTGACCTTCATCTTTCTCACCCTTTATTACATCCTTCCAAACAACAACCCAATATTCCCAACTACATAAATCAAATCCACCCATAATATTTGTGTATTATAATTTTATACGTTAAGCCATCTTAATTAATAATTTATGCAATTATCATTAGCGTCTTTCCTATTTTAGCTTATCACTAAAATAATAATTTAATCTTGGATATACACTTTAAAAAAGTCAGAGCAAAACTTGTGCATAATAAAAAATTAAAAATTAAAAATTTTGAAAAAAAACAACTAACAAACTGTCGTTCTTTTGTATCTTCTACAACATATTTATAATTATCTAGGTCAAATACTTTATAAATCAAAATCCTTTAGTAATCTCATTATATTTCTTCATTTTTTTAAATGGATTGCCATAGGGTTTGGATTTATGAAATATGATAACATAGAAAGAGAATTTAATAGGAGTGAGCCCAAAAACTATATTTATATAAGGAAGTAAAGTTTGTTGTGTATTGTGAAATGTTTAAGGAATTTTTGTAAGGTATTTTCAAAAAACAAGGAATAAGTTTTTTGTCGATTATAAAATTTAAGGAGTTTTCATTTTTGACTTATCTCATATATAGTTTATGGTTATAACTTTTCAAGTTAAATGTAAATATATTAAAAAAATATCTACTTAATATAAATTTAGAATTATCATAATGACAATCCTAGATAAAATCCCAATATTTTGTTGACGTGTGTCATCCTCACAAATCTTTTCCAATTAAATAAGCTTTTAAATCTCCCAATTAAAAAAAATCTTTATTAACATTATATTAATTATTAAAAATTATCTCATGGTAGAGACTCACTGGCTTAAAAAAATTTAGTCGCCATCATATTTTTAAGGAAAATAAAAGTTAAACCAAAAACCCTAGGTAGAGACACCAGGTAAGGAGTCGGTTAAGCGATAGGAAGGTGTTAGGCACCTGTCACTTCTATTATAACTAATAGGTTCCTCTTAGGCTTTTTAGGGTAGGTTGTTTGTATAAATCTCATGTTTATAAATTCCAAGAAAATTCCAAATAAATAAATCAAAATACTCTAATTTTTATCCCTTATTGTACTCGCTAGGGTTTTATAACCATATTCCTATGTACCCTCAATTTGAAGGATCATTGCGATCGTAGTTCATTTCCTCTTTCCCATAATTTTAATCCTTTATTTATGCTCTCAGAATTTTGAGCTCTATCCCATTATATCCCTAATTCATCCCTTTAATACCCCTTATGTCATGAAAATTTTCCTTTAAATACCTTATAATATAAGACAAACATTTACCCCAATAAATAAATAAATTTAATTTATTTTTCATAATAGTGATCATTTCCCTTAATAAATAAACCTTTAATTAAAAAACTCAAATTTTAAATATAAACCCATGTTTAAAAAATATTATAAATCCATTTTTAAATTGAAAAAAAAAATGTAACCAAAATAAAAATAATAATATAACCCATGTTTTAAGTCCCCGAATATATAATCCATAATATATATCCCAAAAAAATTAGTGAAATAAACCCTATTTTTTCAAAATGTTAGAATGAAATACAAGAAATTTATCTCCATTTATATTTTAAAATTATTAATCCTTTACATTCATATTATTATCCCTATTAATTTAATTTAATCAAAACATAATCTTAAATCCCTAAATATTAAATAAAATAAAAAATTTAATTAATTAATTGAACTTTAATCCTATGTAAATTAATTGTAATTACCCTAGAACTATCCCAATGACAAATTAATGATGAAATCGTACAAATAATTTAAAAAACCTAACAGGGAGAGACAAAGTAAACCGCCCTCCCCCTTTTATTGATACAGGACTTTTCCCTTTTTTAACTAATAAAATACAATAAATAAATATCATTTGATATAAGTGGAAGTGAATCAATCTTGTTTTCATTTCTTCACACTCAGTCTGCACTAAAAGAAAAAGAGAAAGAAACCTTGACCTTCATCTTTCTCACCCTTTATTACATCCTTCCAAACAACAACCCAATATTCCCAACTACATAAATCAAATCCACCCATAATATTTGTGTATTATAATTTTATACGTTAAGCCATCTTAATTAATAATTTATGCAATTATCATTAGCGTCTTTCCTATTTTAGCTTATCACTAAAATAATAATTTAATCTTGGATATACACTTTAAAAAAGTCAGAGCAAAACTTGTGCATAATAAAAAATTAAAAATTAAAAATTTTGAAAAAAAACAACTAACAAACTGTCGTTCTTTTGTATCTTCTACAACATATTTATAATTATCTAGGTCAAATACTTTATAAATCAAAATCCTTTAGTAATCTCATTATATTTCTTCATTTTTTTAAATGGATTGCCATAGGGTTTGGATTTATGAAATATGATAACATAGAAAGAGAATTTAATAGGAGTGAGCCCAAAAACTATATTTATATAAGGAAGTAAAGTTTGTTGTGTATTGTGAAATGTTTAAGGAATTTTTGTAAGGTATTTTCAAAAAACAAGGAATAAGTTTTTTGTCGATTATAAAATTTAAGGAGTTTTCATTTTTGACTTATCTCATATATAGTTTATGGTTATAACTTTTCAAGTTAAATGTAAATATATTAAAAAAATATCTACTTAATATAAATTTAGAATTATCATAATGACAATCCTAGATAAAATCCCAATATTTTGTTGACGTGTGTCATCCTCACAAATCTTTTCCAATTAAATAAGCTTTTAAATCTCCCAATTAAAAAAAATCTTTATTAACATTATATTAATTATTAAAAATTATCTCATGGTAGAGACTCACTGGCTTAAAAAAATTTAGTCGCCATCATATTTTTAAGGAAAATAAAAGTTAAACCAAAAACCCTAGGTAGAGACACCAGGTAAGGAGTCGGTTAAGCGATAGGAAGGTGTTAGGCACCTGTCACTTCTATTATAACTAATAGGTTCCTCTTAGGCTTTTTAGGGTAGGTTGTTTGTATAAATCTCATGTTTATAAATTCCAAGAAAATTCCAAATAAATAAATCAAAATACTCTAATTTTTATCCCTTATTGTACTCGCTAGGGTTTTATAACCATATTCCTATGTACCCTCAATTTGAAGGATCATTGCGATCGTAGTTCATTTCCTCTTTCCCATAATTTTAATCCTTTATTTATGCTCTCAGAATTTTGAGCTCTATCCCATTATATCCCTAATTCATCCCTTTAATACCCCTTATGTCATGAAAATTTTCCTTTAAATACCTTATAATATAAGACAAACATTTACCCCAATAAATAAATAAATTTAATTTATTTTTCATAATAGTGATCATTTCCCTTAATAAATAAACCTTTAATTAAAAAACTCAAATTTTAAATATAAACCCATGTTTAAAAAATATTATAAATCCATTTTTAAATTGAAAAAAAAAATGTAACCAAAATAAAAATAATAATATAACCCATGTTTTAAGTCCCCGAATATATAATCCATAATATATATCCCAAAAAAATTAGTGAAATAAACCCTATTTTTTCAAAATGTTAGAATGAAATACAAGAAATTTATCTCCATTTATATTTTAAAATTATTAATCCTTTACATTCATATTATTATCCCTATTAATTTAATTTAATCAAAACATAATCTTAAATCCCTAAATATTAAATAAAATAAAAAATTTAATTAATTAATTGAACTTTAATCCTATGTAAATTAATTGTAATTACCCTAGAACTATCCCAATGACAAATTAATGATGAAATCGTACAAATAATTTAAAAAACCTAACAGGGAGAGACAAAGTAAACCGCCCTCCCCCTTTTATTGATACAGGACTTTTCCCTTTTTTAACTAATAAAATACAATAAATAAATATCATTTGATATAAGTGGAAGTGAATCAATCTTGTTTTCATTTCTTCACACTCAGTCTGCACTAAAAGAAAAAGAGAAAGAAACCTTGACCTTCATCTTTCTCACCCTTTATTACATCCTTCCAAACAACAACCCAATATTCCCAACTACATAAATCAAATCCACCCATAATATTTGTGTATTATAATTTTATACGTTAAGCCATCTTAATTAATAATTTATGCAATTATCATTAGCGTCTTTCCTATTTTAGCTTATCACTAAAATAATAATTTAATCTTGGATATACACTTTAAAAAAGTCAGAGCAAAACTTGTGCATAATAAAAAATTAAAAATTAAAAATTTTGAAAAAAAACAACTAACAAACTGTCGTTCTTTTGTATCTTCTACAACATATTTATAATTATCTAGGTCAAATACTTTATAAATCAAAATCCTTTAGTAATCTCATTATATTTCTTCATTTTTTTAAATGGATTGCCATAGGGTTTGGATTTATGAAATATGATAACATAGAAAGAGAATTTAATAGGAGTGAGCCCAAAAACTATATTTATATAAGGAAGTAAAGTTTGTTGTGTATTGTGAAATGTTTAAGGAATTTTTGTAAGGTATTTTCAAAAAACAAGGAATAAGTTTTTTGTCGATTATAAAATTTAAGGAGTTTTCATTTTTGACTTATCTCATATATAGTTTATGGTTATAACTTTTCAAGTTAAATGTAAATATATTAAAAAAATATCTACTTAATATAAATTTAGAATTATCATAATGACAATCCTAGATAAAATCCCAATATTTTGTTGACGTGTGTCATCCTCACAAATCTTTTCCAATTAAATAAGCTTTTAAATCTCCCAATTAAAAAAAATCTTTATTAACATTATATTAATTATTAAAAATTATCTCATGGTAGAGACTCACTGGCTTAAAAAAATTTAGTCGCCATCATATTTTTAAGGAAAATAAAAGTTAAACCAAAAACCCTAGGTAGAGACACCAGGTAAGGAGTCGGTTAAGCGATAGGAAGGTGTTAGGCACCTGTCACTTCTATTATAACTAATAGGTTCCTCTTAGGCTTTTTAGGGTAGGTTGTTTGTATAAATCTCATGTTTATAAATTCCAAGAAAATTCCAAATAAATAAATCAAAATACTCTAATTTTTATCCCTTATTGTACTCGCTAGGGTTTTATAACCATATTCCTATGTACCCTCAATTTGAAGGATCATTGCGATCGTAGTTCATTTCCTCTTTCCCATAATTTTAATCCTTTATTTATGCTCTCAGAATTTTGAGCTCTATCCCATTATATCCCTAATTCATCCCTTTAATACCCCTTATGTCATGAAAATTTTCCTTTAAATACCTTATAATATAAGACAAACATTTACCCCAATAAATAAATAAATTTAATTTATTTTTCATAATAGTGATCATTTCCCTTAATAAATAAACCTTTAATTAAAAAACTCAAATTTTAAATATAAACCCATGTTTAAAAAATATTATAAATCCATTTTTAAATTGAAAAAAAAAATGTAACCAAAATAAAAATAATAATATAACCCATGTTTTAAGTCCCCGAATATATAATCCATAATATATATCCCAAAAAAATTAGTGAAATAAACCCTATTTTTTCAAAATGTTAGAATGAAATACAAGAAATTTATCTCCATTTATATTTTAAAATTATTAATCCTTTACATTCATATTATTATCCCTATTAATTTAATTTAATCAAAACATAATCTTAAATCCCTAAATATTAAATAAAATAAAAAATTTAATTAATTAATTGAACTTTAATCCTATGTAAATTAATTGTAATTACCCTAGAACTATCCCAATGACAAATTAATGATGAAATCGTACAAATAATTTAAAAAACCTAACAGGGAGAGACAAAGTAAACCGCCCTCCCCCTTTTATTGATACAGGACTTTTCCCTTTTTTAACTAATAAAATACAATAAATAAATATCATTTGATATAAGTGGAAGTGAATCAATCTTGTTTTCATTTCTTCACACTCAGTCTGCACTAAAAGAAAAAGAGAAAGAAACCTTGACCTTCATCTTTCTCACCCTTTATTACATCCTTCCAAACAACAACCCAATATTCCCAACTACATAAATCAAATCCACCCATAATATTTGTGTATTATAATTTTATACGTTAAGCCATCTTAATTAATAATTTATGCAATTATCATTAGCGTCTTTCCTATTTTAGCTTATCACTAAAATAATAATTTAATCTTGGATATACACTTTAAAAAAGTCAGAGCAAAACTTGTGCATAATAAAAAATTAAAAATTAAAAATTTTGAAAAAAAACAACTAACAAACTGTCGTTCTTTTGTATCTTCTACAACATATTTATAATTATCTAGGTCAAATACTTTATAAATCAAAATCCTTTAGTAATCTCATTATATTTCTTCATTTTTTTAAATGGATTGCCATAGGGTTTGGATTTATGAAATATGATAACATAGAAAGAGAATTTAATAGGAGTGAGCCCAAAAACTATATTTATATAAGGAAGTAAAGTTTGTTGTGTATTGTGAAATGTTTAAGGAATTTTTGTAAGGTATTTTCAAAAAACAAGGAATAAGTTTTTTGTCGATTATAAAATTTAAGGAGTTTTCATTTTTGACTTATCTCATATATAGTTTATGGTTATAACTTTTCAAGTTAAATGTAAATATATTAAAAAAATATCTACTTAATATAAATTTAGAATTATCATAATGACAATCCTAGATAAAATCCCAATATTTTGTTGACGTGTGTCATCCTCACAAATCTTTTCCAATTAAATAAGCTTTTAAATCTCCCAATTAAAAAAAATCTTTATTAACATTATATTAATTATTAAAAATTATCTCATGGTAGAGACTCACTGGCTTAAAAAAATTTAGTCGCCATCATATTTTTAAGGAAAATAAAAGTTAAACCAAAAACCCTAGGTAGAGACACCAGGTAAGGAGTCGGTTAAGCGATAGGAAGGTGTTAGGCACCTGTCACTTCTATTATAACTAATAGGTTCCTCTTAGGCTTTTTAGGGTAGGTTGTTTGTATAAATCTCATGTTTATAAATTCCAAGAAAATTCCAAATAAATAAATCAAAATACTCTAATTTTTATCCCTTATTGTACTCGCTAGGGTTTTATAACCATATTCCTATGTACCCTCAATTTGAAGGATCATTGCGATCGTAGTTCATTTCCTCTTTCCCATAATTTTAATCCTTTATTTATGCTCTCAGAATTTTGAGCTCTATCCCATTATATCCCTAATTCATCCCTTTAATACCCCTTATGTCATGAAAATTTTCCTTTAAATACCTTATAATATAAGACAAACATTTACCCCAATAAATAAATAAATTTAATTTATTTTTCATAATAGTGATCATTTCCCTTAATAAATAAACCTTTAATTAAAAAACTCAAATTTTAAATATAAACCCATGTTTAAAAAATATTATAAATCCATTTTTAAATTGAAAAAAAAAATGTAACCAAAATAAAAATAATAATATAACCCATGTTTTAAGTCCCCGAATATATAATCCATAATATATATCCCAAAAAAATTAGTGAAATAAACCCTATTTTTTCAAAATGTTAGAATGAAATACAAGAAATTTATCTCCATTTATATTTTAAAATTATTAATCCTTTACATTCATATTATTATCCCTATTAATTTAATTTAATCAAAACATAATCTTAAATCCCTAAATATTAAATAAAATAAAAAATTTAATTAATTAATTGAACTTTAATCCTATGTAAATTAATTGTAATTACCCTAGAACTATCCCAATGACAAATTAATGATGAAATCGTACAAATAATTTAAAAAACCTAACAGGGAGAGACAAAGTAAACCGCCCTCCCCCTTTTATTGATACAGGACTTTTCCCTTTTTTAACTAATAAAATACAATAAATAAATATCATTTGATATAAGTGGAAGTGAATCAATCTTGTTTTCATTTCTTCACACTCAGTCTGCACTAAAAGAAAAAGAGAAAGAAACCTTGACCTTCATCTTTCTCACCCTTTATTACATCCTTCCAAACAACAACCCAATATTCCCAACTACATAAATCAAATCCACCCATAATATTTGTGTATTATAATTTTATACGTTAAGCCATCTTAATTAATAATTTATGCAATTATCATTAGCGTCTTTCCTATTTTAGCTTATCACTAAAATAATAATTTAATCTTGGATATACACTTTAAAAAAGTCAGAGCAAAACTTGTGCATAATAAAAAATTAAAAATTAAAAATTTTGAAAAAAAACAACTAACAAACTGTCGTTCTTTTGTATCTTCTACAACATATTTATAATTATCTAGGTCAAATACTTTATAAATCAAAATCCTTTAGTAATCTCATTATATTTCTTCATTTTTTTAAATGGATTGCCATAGGGTTTGGATTTATGAAATATGATAACATAGAAAGAGAATTTAATAGGAGTGAGCCCAAAAACTATATTTATATAAGGAAGTAAAGTTTGTTGTGTATTGTGAAATGTTTAAGGAATTTTTGTAAGGTATTTTCAAAAAACAAGGAATAAGTTTTTTGTCGATTATAAAATTTAAGGAGTTTTCATTTTTGACTTATCTCATATATAGTTTATGGTTATAACTTTTCAAGTTAAATGTAAATATATTAAAAAAATATCTACTTAATATAAATTTAGAATTATCATAATGACAATCCTAGATAAAATCCCAATATTTTGTTGACGTGTGTCATCCTCACAAATCTTTTCCAATTAAATAAGCTTTTAAATCTCCCAATTAAAAAAAATCTTTATTAACATTATATTAATTATTAAAAATTATCTCATGGTAGAGACTCACTGGCTTAAAAAAATTTAGTCGCCATCATATTTTTAAGGAAAATAAAAGTTAAACCAAAAACCCTAGGTAGAGACACCAGGTAAGGAGTCGGTTAAGCGATAGGAAGGTGTTAGGCACCTGTCACTTCTATTATAACTAATAGGTTCCTCTTAGGCTTTTTAGGGTAGGTTGTTTGTATAAATCTCATGTTTATAAATTCCAAGAAAATTCCAAATAAATAAATCAAAATACTCTAATTTTTATCCCTTATTGTACTCGCTAGGGTTTTATAACCATATTCCTATGTACCCTCAATTTGAAGGATCATTGCGATCGTAGTTCATTTCCTCTTTCCCATAATTTTAATCCTTTATTTATGCTCTCAGAATTTTGAGCTCTATCCCATTATATCCCTAATTCATCCCTTTAATACCCCTTATGTCATGAAAATTTTCCTTTAAATACCTTATAATATAAGACAAACATTTACCCCAATAAATAAATAAATTTAATTTATTTTTCATAATAGTGATCATTTCCCTTAATAAATAAACCTTTAATTAAAAAACTCAAATTTTAAATATAAACCCATGTTTAAAAAATATTATAAATCCATTTTTAAATTGAAAAAAAAAATGTAACCAAAATAAAAATAATAATATAACCCATGTTTTAAGTCCCCGAATATATAATCCATAATATATATCCCAAAAAAATTAGTGAAATAAACCCTATTTTTTCAAAATGTTAGAATGAAATACAAGAAATTTATCTCCATTTATATTTTAAAATTATTAATCCTTTACATTCATATTATTATCCCTATTAATTTAATTTAATCAAAACATAATCTTAAATCCCTAAATATTAAATAAAATAAAAAATTTAATTAATTAATTGAACTTTAATCCTATGTAAATTAATTGTAATTACCCTAGAACTATCCCAATGACAAATTAATGATGAAATCGTACAAATAATTTAAAAAACCTAACAGGGAGAGACAAAGTAAACCGCCCTCCCCCTTTTATTGATACAGGACTTTTCCCTTTTTTAACTAATAAAATACAATAAATAAATATCATTTGATATAAGTGGAAGTGAATCAATCTTGTTTTCATTTCTTCACACTCAGTCTGCACTAAAAGAAAAAGAGAAAGAAACCTTGACCTTCATCTTTCTCACCCTTTATTACATCCTTCCAAACAACAACCCAATATTCCCAACTACATAAATCAAATCCACCCATAATATTTGTGTATTATAATTTTATACGTTAAGCCATCTTAATTAATAATTTATGCAATTATCATTAGCGTCTTTCCTATTTTAGCTTATCACTAAAATAATAATTTAATCTTGGATATACACTTTAAAAAAGTCAGAGCAAAACTTGTGCATAATAAAAAATTAAAAATTAAAAATTTTGAAAAAAAACAACTAACAAACTGTCGTTCTTTTGTATCTTCTACAACATATTTATAATTATCTAGGTCAAATACTTTATAAATCAAAATCCTTTAGTAATCTCATTATATTTCTTCATTTTTTTAAATGGATTGCCATAGGGTTTGGATTTATGAAATATGATAACATAGAAAGAGAATTTAATAGGAGTGAGCCCAAAAACTATATTTATATAAGGAAGTAAAGTTTGTTGTGTATTGTGAAATGTTTAAGGAATTTTTGTAAGGTATTTTCAAAAAACAAGGAATAAGTTTTTTGTCGATTATAAAATTTAAGGAGTTTTCATTTTTGACTTATCTCATATATAGTTTATGGTTATAACTTTTCAAGTTAAATGTAAATATATTAAAAAAATATCTACTTAATATAAATTTAGAATTATCATAATGACAATCCTAGATAAAATCCCAATATTTTGTTGACGTGTGTCATCCTCACAAATCTTTTCCAATTAAATAAGCTTTTAAATCTCCCAATTAAAAAAAATCTTTATTAACATTATATTAATTATTAAAAATTATCTCATGGTAGAGACTCACTGGCTTAAAAAAATTTAGTCGCCATCATATTTTTAAGGAAAATAAAAGTTAAACCAAAAACCCTAGGTAGAGACACCAGGTAAGGAGTCGGTTAAGCGATAGGAAGGTGTTAGGCACCTGTCACTTCTATTATAACTAATAGGTTCCTCTTAGGCTTTTTAGGGTAGGTTGTTTGTATAAATCTCATGTTTATAAATTCCAAGAAAATTCCAAATAAATAAATCAAAATACTCTAATTTTTATCCCTTATTGTACTCGCTAGGGTTTTATAACCATATTCCTATGTACCCTCAATTTGAAGGATCATTGCGATCGTAGTTCATTTCCTCTTTCCCATAATTTTAATCCTTTATTTATGCTCTCAGAATTTTGAGCTCTATCCCATTATATCCCTAATTCATCCCTTTAATACCCCTTATGTCATGAAAATTTTCCTTTAAATACCTTATAATATAAGACAAACATTTACCCCAATAAATAAATAAATTTAATTTATTTTTCATAATAGTGATCATTTCCCTTAATAAATAAACCTTTAATTAAAAAACTCAAATTTTAAATATAAACCCATGTTTAAAAAATATTATAAATCCATTTTTAAATTGAAAAAAAAAATGTAACCAAAATAAAAATAATAATATAACCCATGTTTTAAGTCCCCGAATATATAATCCATAATATATATCCCAAAAAAATTAGTGAAATAAACCCTATTTTTTCAAAATGTTAGAATGAAATACAAGAAATTTATCTCCATTTATATTTTTAAAATTATTAATCCTTTACATTCATATTATTATCCCTATTAATTTAATTTAATCAAAACATAATCTTAAATCCCTAAATATTAAATAAAATAAAAAATTTAATTAATTAATTGAACTTTAATCCTATGTAAATTAATTGTAATTACCCTAGAACTATCCCAATGACAAATTAATGATGAAATCGTACAAATAATTTAAAAAACCTAACAGGGAGAGACAAAGTAAACCGCCCTCCCCCTTTTATTGATACAGGACTTTTCCCTTTTTTAACTAATAAAATACAATAAATAAATATCATTTGATATAAGTGGAAGTGAATCAATCTTGTTTTCATTTCTTCACACTCAGTCTGCACTAAAAGAAAAAGAGAAAGAAACCTTGACCTTCATCTTTCTCACCCTTTATTACATCCTTCCAAACAACAACCCAATATTCCCAACTACATAAATCAAATCCACCCATAATATTTGTGTATTATAATTTTATACGTTAAGCCATCTTAATTAATAATTTATGCAATTATCATTAACGTCTTTCCTATTTTAGCTTATCACTAAAATAATAATTTAATCTTGGATATACACTTTAAAAAAGTCAGAGCAAAACTTGTGCATAATAAAAAATTAAAAATTAAAAATTTTGAAAAAAAACAACTAACAAACTGTCGTTCTTTTGTATCTTCTACAACATATTTATAATTATCTAGGTCAAATACTTTATAAATCAAAATCCTTTAGTAATCTCATTATATTTCTTCATTTTTTTAAATGGATTGCCATAGGGTTTGGATTTATGAAATATGATAACATAGAAAGAGAATTTAATAGGAGTGAGCCCAAAAACTATATTTATATAAGGAAGTAAAGTTTGTTGTGTATTGTGAAATGTTTAAGGAATTTTTGTAAGGTATTTTCAAAAAACAAGGAATAAGTTTTTTGTCGATTATAAAATTTAAGGAGTTTTCATTTTTGACTTATCTCATATATAGTTTATGGTTATAACTTTTCAAGTTAAATGTAAATATATTAAAAAAATATCTACTTAATATAAATTTAGAATTATCATAATGACAATCCTAGATAAAATCCCAATATTTTGTTGACGTGTGTCATCCTCACAAATCTTTTCCAATTAAATAAGCTTTTAAATCTCCCAATTAAAAAAAATCTTTATTAACATTATATTAATTATTAAAAATTATCTCATGGTAGAGACTCACTGGCTTAAAAAAATTTAGTCGCCATCATATTTTTAAGGAAAATAAAAGTTAAACCAAAAACCCTAGGTAGAGACACCAGGTAAGGAGTCGGTTAAGCGATAGGAAGGTGTTAGGCACCTGTCACTTCTATTATAACTAATAGGTTCCTCTTAGGCTTTTTAGGGTAGGTTGTTTGTATAAATCTCATGTTTATAAATTCCAAGAAAATTCCAAATAAATAAATCAAAATACTCTAATTTTTATCCCTTATTGTACTCGCTAGGGTTTTATAACCATATTCCTATGTACCCTCAATTTGAAGGATCATTGCGATCGTAGTTCATTTCCTCTTTCCCATAATTTTAATCCTTTATTTATGCTCTCAGAATTTTGAGCTCTATCCCATTATATCCCTAATTCATCCCTTTAATACCCCTTATGTCATGAAAATTTTCCTTTAAATACCTTATAATATAAGACAAACATTTACCCCAATAAATAAATAAATTTAATTTATTTTTCATAATAGTGATCATTTCCCTTAATAAATAAACCTTTAATTAAAAAACTCAAATTTTAAATATAAACCCATGTTTAAAAAATATTATAAATCCATTTTTAAATTGAAAAAAAAAATGTAACCAAAATAAAAATAATAATATAACCCATGTTTTAAGTCCCCGAATATATAATCCATAATATATATCCCAAAAAAATTAGTGAAATAAACCCTATTTTTTCAAAATGTTAGAATGAAATACAAGAAATTTATCTCCATTTATATTTTAAAATTATTAATCCTTTACATTCATATTATTATCCCTATTAATTTAATTTAATCAAAACATAATCTTAAATCCCTAAATATTAAATAAAATAAAAAATTTAATTAATTAATTGAACTTTAATCCTATGTAAATTAATTGTAATTACCCTAGAACTATCCCAATGACAAATTAATGATGAAATCGTACAAATAATTTAAAAAACCTAACAGGGAGAGACAAAGTAAACCGCCCTCCCCCTTTTATTGATACAGGACTTTTCCCTTTTTTAACTAATAAAATACAATAAATAAATATCATTTGATATAAGTGGAAGTGAATCAATCTTGTTTTCATTTCTTCACACTCAGTCTGCACTAAAAGAAAAAGAGAAAGAAACCTTGACCTTCATCTTTCTCACCCTTTATTACATCCTTCCAAACAACAACCCAATATTCCCAACTACATAAATCAAATCCACCCATAATATTTGTGTATTATAATTTTATACGTTAAGCCATCTTAATTAATAATTTATGCAATTATCATTAGCGTCTTTCCTATTTTAGCTTATCACTAAAATAATAATTTAATCTTGGATATACACTTTAAAAAAGTCAGAGCAAAACTTGTGCATAATAAAAAATTAAAAATTAAAAATTTTGAAAAAAAACAACTAACAAACTGTCGTTCTTTTGTATCTTCTACAACATATTTATAATTATCTAGGTCAAATACTTTATAAATCAAAATCCTTTAGTAATCTCATTATATTTCTTCATTTTTTTAAATGGATTGCCATAGGGTTTGGATTTATGAAATATGATAACATAGAAAGAGAATTTAATAGGAGTGAGCCCAAAAACTATATTTATATAAGGAAGTAAAGTTTGTTGTGTATTGTGAAATGTTTAAGGAATTTTTGTAAGGTATTTTCAAAAAACAAGGAATAAGTTTTTTGTCGATTATAAAATTTAAGGAGTTTTCATTTTTGACTTATCTCATATATAGTTTATGGTTATAACTTTTCAAGTTAAATGTAAATATATTAAAAAAATATCTACTTAATATAAATTTAGAATTATCATAATGACAATCCTAGATAAAATCCCAATATTTTGTTGACGTGTGTCATCCTCACAAATCTTTTCCAATTAAATAAGCTTTTAAATCTCCCAATTAAAAAAAATCTTTATTAACATTATATTAATTATTAAAAATTATCTCATGGTAGAGACTCACTGGCTTAAAAAAATTTAGTCGCCATCATATTTTTAAGGAAAATAAAAGTTAAACCAAAAACCCTAGGTAGAGACACCAGGTAAGGAGTCGGTTAAGCGATAGGAAGGTGTTAGGCACCTGTCACTTCTATTATAACTAATAGGTTCCTCTTAGGCTTTTTAGGGTAGGTTGTTTGTATAAATCTCATGTTTATAAATTCCAAGAAAATTCCAAATAAATAAATCAAAATACTCTAATTTTTATCCCTTATTGTACTCGCTAGGGTTTTATAACCATATTCCTATGTACCCTCAATTTGAAGGATCATTGCGATCGTAGTTCATTTCCTCTTTCCCATAATTTTAATCCTTTATTTATGCTCTCAGAATTTTGAGCTCTATCCCATTATATCCCTAATTCATCCCTTTAATACCCCTTATGTCATGAAAATTTTCCTTTAAATACCTTATAATATAAGACAAACATTTACCCCAATAAATAAATAAATTTAATTTATTTTTCATAATAGTGATCATTTCCCTTAATAAATAAACCTTTAATTAAAAAACTCAAATTTTAAATATAAACCCATGTTTAAAAAATATTATAAATCCATTTTTAAATTGAAAAAAAAAATGTAACCAAAATAAAAATAATAATATAACCCATGTTTTAAGTCCCCGAATATATAATCCATAATATATATCCCAAAAAAATTAGTGAAATAAACCCTATTTTTTCAAAATGTTAGAATGAAATACAAGAAATTTATCTCCATTTATATTTTAAAATTATTAATCCTTTACATTCATATTATTATCCCTATTAATTTAATTTAATCAAAACATAATCTTAAATCCCTAAATATTAAATAAAATAAAAAATTTAATTAATTAATTGAACTTTAATCCTATGTAAATTAATTGTAATTACCCTAGAACTATCCCAATGACAAATTAATGATGAAATCGTACAAATAATTTAAAAAACCTAACAGGGAGAGACAAAGTAAACCGCCCTCCCCCTTTTATTGATACAGGACTTTTCCCTTTTTTAACTAATAAAATACAATAAATAAATATCATTTGATATAAGTGGAAGTGAATCAATCTTGTTTTCATTTCTTCACACTCAGTCTGCACTAAAAGAAAAAGAGAAAGAAACCTTGACCTTCATCTTTCTCACCCTTTATTACATCCTTCCAAACAACAACCCAATATTCCCAACTACATAAATCAAATCCACCCATAATATTTGTGTATTATAATTTTATACGTTAAGCCATCTTAATTAATAATTTATGCAATTATCATTAGCGTCTTTCCTATTTTAGCTTATCACTAAAATAATAATTTAATCTTGGATATACACTTTAAAAAAGTCAGAGCAAAACTTGTGCATAATAAAAAATTAAAAATTAAAAATTTTGAAAAAAAACAACTAACAAACTGTCGTTCTTTTGTATCTTCTACAACATATTTATAATTATCTAGGTCAAATACTTTATAAATCAAAATCCTTTAGTAATCTCATTATATTTCTTCATTTTTTTAAATGGATTGCCATAGGGTTTGGATTTATGAAATATGATAACATAGAAAGAGAATTTAATAGGAGTGAGCCCAAAAACTATATTTATATAAGGAAGTAAAGTTTGTTGTGTATTGTGAAATGTTTAAGGAATTTTTGTAAGGTATTTTCAAAAAACAAGGAATAAGTTTTTTGTCGATTATAAAATTTAAGGAGTTTTCATTTTTGACTTATCTCATATATAGTTTATGGTTATAACTTTTCAAGTTAAATGTAAATATATTAAAAAAATATCTACTTAATATAAATTTAGAATTATCATAATGACAATCCTAGATAAAATCCCAATATTTTGTTGACGTGTGTCATCCTCACAAATCTTTTCCAATTAAATAAGCTTTTAAATCTCCCAATTAAAAAAAATCTTTATTAACATTATATTAATTATTAAAAATTATCTCATGGTAGAGACTCACTGGCTTAAAAAAATTTAGTCGCCATCATATTTTTAAGGAAAATAAAAGTTAAACCAAAAACCCTAGGTAGAGACACCAGGTAAGGAGTCGGTTAAGCGATAGGAAGGTGTTAGGCACCTGTCACTTCTATTATAACTAATAGGTTCCTCTTAGGCTTTTTAGGGTAGGTTGTTTGTATAAATCTCATGTTTATAAATTCCAAGAAAATTCCAAATAAATAAATCAAAATACTCTAATTTTTATCCCTTATTGTACTCGCTAGGGTTTTATAACCATATTCCTATGTACCCTCAATTTGAAGGATCATTGCGATCGTAGTTCATTTCCTCTTTCCCATAATTTTAATCCTTTATTTATGCTCTCAGAATTTTGAGCTCTATCCCATTATATCCCTAATTCATCCCTTTAATACCCCTTATGTCATGAAAATTTTCCTTTAAATACCTTATAATATAAGACAAACATTTACCCCAATAAATAAATAAATTTAATTTATTTTTCATAATAGTGATCATTTCCCTTAATAAATAAACCTTTAATTAAAAAACTCAAATTTTAAATATAAACCCATGTTTAAAAAATATTATAAATCCATTTTTAAATTGAAAAAAAAAATGTAACCAAAATAAAAATAATAATATAACCCATGTTTTAAGTCCCCGAATATATAATCCATAATATATATCCCAAAAAAATTAGTGAAATAAACCCTATTTTTTCAAAATGTTAGAATGAAATACAAGAAATTTATCTCCATTTATATTTTAAAATTATTAATCCTTTACATTCATATTATTATCCCTATTAATTTAATTTAATCAAAACATAATCTTAAATCCCTAAATATTAAATAAAATAAAAAATTTAATTAATTAATTGAACTTTAATCCTATGTAAATTAATTGTAATTACCCTAGAACTATCCCAATGACAAATTAATGATGAAATCGTACAAATAATTTAAAAAACCTAACAGGGAGAGACAAAGTAAACCGCCCTCCCCCTTTTATTGATACAGGACTTTTCCCTTTTTTAACTAATAAAATACAATAAATAAATATCATTTGATATAAGTGGAAGTGAATCAATCTTGTTTTCATTTCTTCACACTAAGTCTGCACTAAAAGAAAAAGAGAAAGAAACCTTGACCTTCATCTTTCTCACCCTTTATTACATCCTTCCAAACAACAACCCAATATTCCCAACTACATAAATCAAATCCACCCATAATATTTGTGTATTATAATTTTATACGTTAAGCCATCTTAATTAATAATTTATGCAATTATCATTAGCGTCTTTCCTATTTTAGCTTATCACTAAAATAATAATTTAATCTTGGATATACACTTTAAAAAAGTCAGAGCAAAACTTGTGCATAATAAAAAATTAAAAATTAAAAATTTTGAAAAAAAACAACTAACAAACTGTCGTTCTTTTGTATCTTCTACAACATATTTATAATTATCTAGGTCAAATACTTTATAAATCAAAATCCTTTAGTAATCTCATTATATTTCTTCATTTTTTTAAATGGATTGCCATAGGGTTTGGATTTATGAAATATGATAACATAGAAAGAGAATTTAATAGGAGTGAGCCCAAAAACTATATTTATATAAGGAAGTAAAGTTTGTTGTGTATTGTGAAATGTTTAAGGAATTTTTGTAAGGTATTTTCAAAAAACAAGGAATAAGTTTTTTGTCGATTATAAAATTTAAGGAGTTTTCATTTTTGACTTATCTCATATATAGTTTATGGTTATAACTTTTCAAGTTAAATGTAAATATATTAAAAAAATATCTACTTAATATAAATTTAGAATTATCATAATGACAATCCTAGATAAAATCCCAATATTTTGTTGACGTGTGTCATCCTCACAAATCTTTTCCAATTAAATAAGCTTTTAAATCTCCCAATTAAAAAAAATCTTTATTAACATTATATTAATTATTAAAAATTATCTCATGGTAGAGACTCACTGGCTTAAAAAAATTTAGTCGCCATCATATTTTTAAGGAAAATAAAAGTTAAACCAAAAACCCTAGGTAGAGACACCAGGTAAGGAGTCGGTTAAGCGATAGGAAGGTGTTAGGCACCTGTCACTTCTATTATAACTAATAGGTTCCTCTTAGGCTTTTTAGGGTAGGTTGTTTGTATAAATCTCATGTTTATAAATTCCAAGAAAATTCCAAATAAATAAATCAAAATACTCTAATTTTTATCCCTTATTGTACTCGCTAGGGTTTTATAACCATATTCCTATGTACCCTCAATTTGAAGGATCATTGCGATCGTAGTTCATTTCCTCTTTCCCATAATTTTAATCCTTTATTTATGCTCTCAGAATTTTGAGCTCTATCCCATTATATCCCTAATTCATCCCTTTAATACCCCTTATGTCATGAAAATTTTCCTTTAAATACCTTATAATATAAGACAAACATTTACCCCAATAAATAAATAAATTTAATTTATTTTTCATAATAGTGATCATTTCCCTTAATAAATAAACCTTTAATTAAAAAACTCAAATTTTAAATATAAACCCATGTTTAAAAAATATTATAAATCCATTTTTAAATTGAAAAAAAAAATGTAACCAAAATAAAAATAATAATATAACCCATGTTTTAAGTCCCCGAATATATAATCCATAATATATATCCCAAAAAAATTAGTGAAATAAACCCTATTTTTTCAAAATGTTAGAATGAAATACAAGAAATTTATCTCCATTTATATTTTAAAATTATTAATCCTTTACATTCATATTATTATCCCTATTAATTTAATTTAATCAAAACATAATCTTAAATCCCTAAATATTAAATAAAATAAAAAATTTAATTAATTAATTGAACTTTAATCCTATGTAAATTAATTGTAATTACCCTAGAACTATCCCAATGACAAATTAATGATGAAATCGTACAAATAATTTAAAAAACCTAACAGGGAGAGACAAAGTAAACCGCCCTCCCCCTTTTATTGATACAGGACTTTTCCCTTTTTTAACTAATAAAATACAATAAATAAATATCATTTGATATAAGTGGAAGTGAATCAATCTTGTTTTCATTTCTTCACACTCAGTCTGCACTAAAAGAAAAAGAGAAAGAAACCTTGACCTTCATCTTTCTCACCCTTTATTACATCCTTCCAAACAACAACCCAATATTCCCAACTACATAAATCAAATCCACCCATAATATTTGTGTATTATAATTTTATACGTTAAGCCATCTTAATTAATAATTTATGCAATTATCATTAGCGTCTTTCCTATTTTAGCTTATCACTAAAATAATAATTTAATCTTGGATATACACTTTAAAAAAGTCAGAGCAAAACTTGTGCATAATAAAAAATTAAAAATTAAAAATTTTGAAAAAAAACAACTAACAAACTGTCGTTCTTTTGTATCTTCTACAACATATTTATAATTATCTAGGTCAAATACTTTATAAATCAAAATCCTTTAGTAATCTCATTATATTTCTTCATTTTTTTAAATGGATTGCCATAGGGTTTGGATTTATGAAATATGATAACATAGAAAGAGAATTTAATAGGAGTGAGCCCAAAAACTATATTTATATAAGGAAGTAAAGTTTGTTGTGTATTGTGAAATGTTTAAGGAATTTTTGTAAGGTATTTTCAAAAAACAAGGAATAAGTTTTTTGTCGATTATAAAATTTAAGGAGTTTTCATTTTTGACTTATCTCATATATAGTTTATGGTTATAACTTTTCAAGTTAAATGTAAATATATTAAAAAAATATCTACTTAATATAAATTTAGAATTATCATAATGACAATCCTAGATAAAATCCCAATATTTTGTTGACGTGTGTCATCCTCACAAATCTTTTCCAATTAAATAAGCTTTTAAATCTCCCAATTAAAAAAAATCTTTATTAACATTATATTAATTATTAAAAATTATCTCATGGTAGAGACTCACTGGCTTAAAAAAATTTAGTCGCCATCATATTTTTAAGGAAAATAAAAGTTAAACCAAAAACCCTAGGTAGAGACACCAGGTAAGGAGTCGGTTAAGCGATAGGAAGGTGTTAGGCACCTGTCACTTCTATTATAACTAATAGGTTCCTCTTAGGCTTTTTAGGGTAGGTTGTTTGTATAAATCTCATGTTTATAAATTCCAAGAAAATTCCAAATAAATAAATCAAAATACTCTAATTTTTATCCCTTATTGTACTCGCTAGGGTTTTATAACCATATTCCTATGTACCCTCAATTTGAAGGATCATTGCGATCGTAGTTCATTTCCTCTTTCCCATAATTTTAATCCTTTATTTATGCTCTCAGAATTTTGAGCTCTATCCCATTATATCCCTAATTCATCCCTTTAATACCCCTTATGTCATGAAAATTTTCCTTTAAATACCTTATAATATAAGACAAACATTTACCCCAATAAATAAATAAATTTAATTTATTTTTCATAATAGTGATCATTTCCCTTAATAAATAAACCTTTAATTAAAAAACTCAAATTTTAAATATAAACCCATGTTTAAAAAATATTATAAATCCATTTTTAAATTGAAAAAAAAAATGTAACCAAAATAAAAATAATAATATAACCCATGTTTTAAGTCCCCGAATATATAATCCATAATATATATCCCAAAAAAATTAGTGAAATAAACCCTATTTTTTCAAAATGTTAGAATGAAATACAAGAAATTTATCTCCATTTATATTTTAAAATTATTAATCCTTTACATTCATATTATTATCCCTATTAATTTAATTTAATCAAAACATAATCTTAAATCCCTAAATATTAAATAAAATAAAAAATTTAATTAATTAATTGAACTTTAATCCTATGTAAATTAATTGTAATTACCCTAGAACTATCCCAATGACAAATTAATGATGAAATCGTACAAATAATTTAAAAAACCTAACAGGGAGAGACAAAGTAAACCGCCCTCCCCCTTTTATTGATACAGGACTTTTCCCTTTTTTAACTAATAAAATACAATAAATAAATATCATTTGATATAAGTGGAAGTGAATCAATCTTGTTTTCATTTCTTCACACTCAGTCTGCACTAAAAGAAAAAGAGAAAGAAACCTTGACCTTCATCTTTCTCACCCTTTATTACATCCTTCCAAACAACAACCCAATATTCCCAACTACATAAATCAAATCCACCCATAATATTTGTGTATTATAATTTTATACGTTAAGCCATCTTAATTAATAATTTATGCAATTATCATTAGCGTCTTTCCTATTTTAGCTTATCACTAAAATAATAATTTAATCTTGGATATACACTTTAAAAAAGTCAGAGCAAAACTTGTGCATAATAAAAAATTAAAAATTAAAAATTTTGAAAAAAAACAACTAACAAACTGTCGTTCTTTTGTATCTTCTACAACATATTTATAATTATCTAGGTCAAATACTTTATAAATCAAAATCCTTTAGTAATCTCATTATATTTCTTCATTTTTTTAAATGGATTGCCATAGGGTTTGGATTTATGAAATATGATAACATAGAAAGAGAATTTAATAGGAGTGAGCCCAAAAACTATATTTATATAAGGAAGTAAAGTTTGTTGTGTATTGTGAAATGTTTAAGGAATTTTTGTAAGGTATTTTCAAAAAACAAGGAATAAGTTTTTTGTCGATTATAAAATTTAAGGAGTTTTCATTTTTGACTTATCTCATATATAGTTTATGGTTATAACTTTTCAAGTTAAATGTAAATATATTAAAAAAATATCTACTTAATATAAATTTAGAATTATCATAATGACAATCCTAGATAAAATCCCAATATTTTGTTGACGTGTGTCATCCTCACAAATCTTTTCCAATTAAATAAGCTTTTAAATCTCCCAATTAAAAAAAATCTTTATTAACATTATATTAATTATTAAAAATTATCTCATGGTAGAGACTCACTGGCTTAAAAAAATTTAGTCGCCATCATATTTTTAAGGAAAATAAAAGTTAAACCAAAAACCCTAGGTAGAGACACCAGGTAAGGAGTCGGTTAAGCGATAGGAAGGTGTTAGGCACCTGTCACTTCTATTATAACTAATAGGTTCCTCTTAGGCTTTTTAGGGTAGGTTGTTTGTATAAATCTCATGTTTATAAATTCCAAGAAAATTCCAAATAAATAAATCAAAATACTCTAATTTTTATCCCTTATTGTACTCGCTAGGGTTTTATAACCATATTCCTATGTACCCTCAATTTGAAGGATCATTGCGATCGTAGTTCATTTCCTCTTTCCCATAATTTTAATCCTTTATTTATGCTCTCAGAATTTTGAGCTCTATCCCATTATATCCCTAATTCATCCCTTTAATACCCCTTATGTCATGAAAATTTTCCTTTAAATACCTTATAATATAAGACAAACATTTACCCCAATAAATAAATAAATTTAATTTATTTTTCATAATAGTGATCATTTCCCTTAATAAATAAACCTTTAATTAAAAAACTCAAATTTTAAATATAAACCCATGTTTAAAAAATATTATAAATCCATTTTTAAATTGAAAAAAAAAATGTAACCAAAATAAAAATAATAATATAACCCATGTTTTAAGTCCCCGAATATATAATCCATAATATATATCCCAAAAAAATTAGTGAAATAAACCCTATTTTTTCAAAATGTTAGAATGAAATACAAGAAATTTATCTCCATTTATATTTTAAAATTATTAATCCTTTACATTCATATTATTATCCCTATTAATTTAATTTAATCAAAACATAATCTTAAATCCCTAAATATTAAATAAAATAAAAAATTTAATTAATTAATTGAACTTTAATCCTATGTAAATTAATTGTAATTACCCTAGAACTATCCCAATGACAAATTAATGATGAAATCGTACAAATAATTTAAAAAACCTAACAGGGAGAGACAAAGTAAACCGCCCTCCCCCTTTTATTGATACAGGACTTTTCCCTTTTTTAACTAATAAAATACAATAAATAAATATCATTTGATATAAGTGGAAGTGAATCAATCTTGTTTTCATTTCTTCACACTCAGTCTGCACTAAAAGAAAAAGAGAAAGAAACCTTGACCTTCATCTTTCTCACCCTTTATTACATCCTTCCAAACAACAACCCAATATTCCCAACTACATAAATCAAATCCACCCATAATATTTGTGTATTATAATTTTATACGTTAAGCCATCTTAATTAATAATTTATGCAATTATCATTAGCGTCTTTCCTATTTTAGCTTATCACTAAAATAATAATTTAATCTTGGATATACACTTTAAAAAAGTCAGAGCAAAACTTGTGCATAATAAAAAATTAAAAATTAAAAATTTTGAAAAAAAACAACTAACAAACTGTCGTTCTTTTGTATCTTCTACAACATATTTATAATTATCTAGGTCAAATACTTTATAAATCAAAATCCTTTAGTAATCTCATTATATTTCTTCATTTTTTTAAATGGATTGCCATAGGGTTTGGATTTATGAAATATGATAACATAGAAAGAGAATTTAATAGGAGTGAGCCCAAAAACTATCTTTATATAAGGAAGTAAAGTTTGTTGTGTATTGTGAAATGTTTAAGGAATTTTTGTAAGGTATTTTCAAAAAACAAGGAATAAGTTTTTTGTCGATTATAAAATTTAAGGAGTTTTCATTTTTGACTTATCTCATATATAGTTTATGGTTATAACTTTTCAAGTTAAATGTAAATATATTAAAAAAATATCTACTTAATATAAATTTAGAATTATCATAATGACAATCCTAGATAAAATCCCAATATTTTGTTGACGTGTGTCATCCTCACAAATCTTTTCCAATTAAATAAGCTTTTAAATCTCCCAATTAAAAAAAATCTTTATTAACATTATATTAATTATTAAAAATTATCTCATGGTAGAGACTCACTGGCTTAAAAAAATTTAGTCGCCATCATATTTTTAAGGAAAATAAAAGTTAAACCAAAAACCCTAGGTAGAGACACCAGGTAAGGAGTCGGTTAAGCGATAGGAAGGTGTTAGGCACCTGTCACTTCTATTATAACTAATAGGTTCCTCTTAGGCTTTTTAGGGTAGGTTGTTTGTATAAATCTCATGTTTATAAATTCCAAGAAAATTCCAAATAAATAAATCAAAATACTCTAATTTTTATCCCTTATTGTACTCGCTAGGGTTTTATAACCATATTCCTATGTACCCTCAATTTGAAGGATCATTGCGATCGTAGTTCATTTCCTCTTTCCCATAATTTTAATCCTTTATTTATGCTCTCAGAATTTTGAGCTCTATCCCATTATATCCCTAATTCATCCCTTTAATACCCCTTATGTCATGAAAATTTTCCTTTAAATACCTTATAATATAAGACAAACATTTACCCCAATAAATAAATAAATTTAATTTATTTTTCATAATAGTGATCATTTCCCTTAATAAATAAACCTTTAATTAAAAAACTCAAATTTTAAATATAAACCCATGTTTAAAAAATATTATAAATCCATTTTTAAATTGAAAAAAAAAATGTAACCAAAATAAAAATAATAATATAACCCATGTTTTAAGTCCCCGAATATATAATCCATAATATATATCCCAAAAAAATTAGTGAAATAAACCCTATTTTTTCAAAATGTTAGAATGAAATACAAGAAATTTATCTCCATTTATATTTTAAAATTATTAATCCTTTACATTCATATTATTATCCCTATTAATTTAATTTAATCAAAACATAATCTTAAATCCCTAAATATTAAATAAAATAAAAAATTTAATTAATTAATTGAACTTTAATCCTATGTAAATTAATTGTAATTACCCTAGAACTATCCCAATGACAAATTAATGATGAAATCGTACAAATAATTTAAAAAACCTAACAGGGAGAGACAAAGTAAACCGCCCTCCCCCTTTTATTGATACAGGACTTTTCCCTTTTTTAACTAATAAAATACAATAAATAAATATCATTTGATATAAGTGGAAGTGAATCAATCTTGTTTTCATTTCTTCACACTAAGTCTGCACTAAAAGAAAAAGAGAAAGAAACCTTGACCTTCATCTTTCTCACCCTTTATTACATCCTTCCAAACAACAACCCAATATTCCCAACTACATAAATCAAATCCACCCATAATATTTGTGTATTATAATTTTATACGTTAAGCCATCTTAATTAATAATTTATGCAATTATCATTAGCGTCTTTCCTATTTTAGCTTATCACTAAAATAATAATTTAATCTTGGATATACACTTTAAAAAAGTCAGAGCAAAACTTGTGCATAATAAAAAATTAAAAATTAAAAATTTTGAAAAAAAACAACTAACAAACTGTCGTTCTTTTGTATCTTCTACAACATATTTATAATTATCTAGGTCAAATACTTTATAAATCAAAATCCTTTAGTAATCTCATTATATTTCTTCATTTTTTTAAATGGATTGCCATAGGGTTTGGATTTATGAAATATGATAACATAGAAAGAGAATTTAATAGGAGTGAGCCCAAAAACTATATTTATATAAGGAAGTAAAGTTTGTTGTGTATTGTGAAATGTTTAAGGAATTTTTGTAAGGTATTTTCAAAAAACAAGGAATAAGTTTTTTGTCGATTATAAAATTTAAGGAGTTTTCATTTTTGACTTATCTCATATATAGTTTATGGTTATAACTTTTCAAGTTAAATGTAAATATATTAAAAAAATATCTACTTAATATAAATTTAGAATTATCATAATGACAATCCTAGATAAAATCCCAATATTTTGTTGACGTGTGTCATCCTCACAAATCTTTTCCAATTAAATAAGCTTTTAAATCTCCCAATTAAAAAAAATCTTTATTAACATTATATTAATTATTAAAAATTATCTCATGGTAGAGACTCACTGGCTTAAAAAAATTTAGTCGCCATCATATTTTTAAGGAAAATAAAAGTTAAACCAAAAACCCTAGGTAGAGACACCAGGTAAGGAGTCGGTTAAGCGATAGGAAGGTGTTAGGCACCTGTCACTTCTATTATAACTAATAGGTTCCTCTTAGGCTTTTTAGGGTAGGTTGTTTGTATAAATCTCATGCTTATAAATTCCAAGAAAATTCCAAATAAATAAATCAAAATACTCTAATTTTTATCCCTTATTGTACTCGCTAGGGTTTTATAACCATATTCCTATGTACCCTCAATTTGAAGGATCATTGCGATCGTAGTTCATTTCCTCTTTCCCATAATTTTAATCCTTTATTTATGCTCTCAGAATTTTGAGCTCTATCCCATTATATCCCTAATTCATCCCTTTAATACCCCTTATGTCATGAAAATTTTCCTTTAAATACCTTATAATATAAGACAAACATTTACCCCAATAAATAAATAAATTTAATTTATTTTTCATAATAGTGATCATTTCCCTTAATAAATAAACCTTTAATTAAAAAACTCAAATTTTAAATATAAACCCATGTTTAAAAAATATTATAAATCCATTTTTAAATTGAAAAAAAAAATGTAACCAAAATAAAAATAATAATATAACCCATGTTTTAAGTCCCCGAATATATAATCCATAATATATATCCCAAAAAAATTAGTGAAATAAACCCTATTTTTTCAAAATGTTAGAATGAAATACAAGAAATTTATCTCCATTTATATTTTAAAATTATTAATCCTTTACATTCATATTATTATCCCTATTAATTTAATTTAATCAAAACATAATCTTAAATCCCTAAATATTAAATAAAATAAAAAATTTAATTAATTAATTGAACTTTAATCCTATGTAAATTAATTGTAATTACCCTAGAACTATCCCAATGACAAATTAATGATGAAATCGTACAAATAATTTAAAAAACCTAACAGGGAGAGACAAAGTAAACCGCCATCTCCCTTTTATTGATACAGGACTTTTCCCTTTTTTAACTAATAAAATACAATAAATAAATATCATTTGATATAAGTGGAAGTGAATCAATCTTGTTTTCATTTCTTCACACTCAGTCTGCACTAAAAGAAAAAGAGAAAGAAACCTTGACCTTCATCTTTCTCACCCTTCATTACATCCTTCCAAACAACAACCCAATATTCCCAACTACATAAATCAAATCCACCCATAATATTTGTGTATTATAATTTTATACGTTAAGCCATCTTAATTAATAATTTATGCAATTATCATTAGCGTCTTTCCTAATTTAGCTTATTACTAAAATAATAATTTAATCTTGGATATACACTTTAAAAAAGTCAGAGCAAAACTTGTGCATAATAAAAAATTAAGAATTAAAAATTTTGAAAAAAAACAACTAACAAATTGTCGTTCTTTTGTATCTTCTACAACATATTTATAATTATCTAGGTCAAATACTTTATAAATTAAAATCCTTTAGTAATCTCATTATATTTCTTCATTTTTTTAAATGGATTGCCAAAGGTTTTGGATTTATGAAATATGATAACATAGAAAGAGAATTTAATAGAAATGAGCCCAAAAACTATATTTATATAAGGAAGTAAAGTTTGTTGTGTATTGTGAAATGTTTAAGGAATTTTTGTAAGGTATTTTCAAAAATCAAGGAATACGTTTTCTGTCGATTAAAAAATTTAAGGAGTTTTCATTTTTGACTTATCTCATATATAGTTTATGGTTATAACTTTTCAAGTTAAATGTAAATATATTAAAAAAATATCTACTTAATATAAATTTAAAATTATCATAATGACAATCCTAGAAAAAATCCCAATATTTTTTTGACGTGTTTCATCCTCACAAATCTTTTCCAATTAAATAAGCTTTTAAATCTCCCAATTAAAAAAAATCTTTATTAACATTATATTAATTATTAAAAAATATCTGATGGTAGAGACTCACTGGCTTAAAAAAATTTAGTCGCCATCATATTTTTAAGGAAAATAAAAGTTAAACCAAAAACCCTAGGTAGTGACACCAGGTAAGGAGTCGGTTAAGCGATAGGAAGGTGTTAGGCACCTGTCACTTCTATTATAACTAATAGGGTCCTCTTAGGCTTTTTAGGGTAGGTTGTTTGTATAAATCTCATGTTTATAAATTCCAAGAAAATTCCAAATAAATAAATCAAAAAACTCTAATTTTTATCCCTTATTGTACTCGCTAGGGTTTTATAACCATCTTCCTATGTACCCTGAATTTGAAGGATCATTGTGATCGTAGTTCATTTCCTCTTTCCCATAATTTTTAATCCTTTATTTATGCTCTCAGAATTTTGAGCTCTATCCCATTATATCCCTAATTCATCCCTTTAATACCCCTTATGTCATGAAAAGTTTCCTTTAAATACCTTATAATATAAGACAAACATTTACCCCAATAAATAAATAAATTTAATTTATTTTTCATAATAGTGATCATTTCCCTTAATAAATAAACCATTAATTAAAAAACTCAAATTTTAAATATAAACCCATGTTTAAAAAATATTATAAATCCATTTTTAAATTGAAAAAAAAAATGTAACCAAAATAAAAATAATAATATAACCCATGTTTTAAGTCCCCGAATATATAATCCATAATATATATCCCAAAAAAATTAGTGAAATAAACCCTATTTTTTCAAAATGTTAGAATAAAATACAAGAAATTTATCTCCATTTATTTTTTGAAATTATTAATCCTTTACATTCATATTATTATCCCTATTAATTTAATTTAATCAAAACCTAATCTTAAATCCCTAAATATTAAATAAAATCAAAATTTTAATTAATTAATTGAACTTTAATCCTATGTAAATTAATTGTAATTACCCTAGAACTATCCCAATGACAAATTAATGATGAAATCGTACAAATAATTTAAAAAACCTAACAGGGAGAGACAAAGTAAACCGCCATCTCCCTTTTATTGATACAAGACTTTTCCCTTTTTTAACTAATAAAATACAATAAATAAATATCATTTGATATAAGTGGAAGTGAATCAATCTTGTTTTCATTTCTTCACACTCAGTCTGCACTAAAAGAAAAAGAGAAAGAAACCTTGACCTTCATCTTTCTCACCCTTCATTACATCCTTCCAAACAACAACCCAATATTCCCAACTACATAAATCAAATCCACCCATAATATTTGTGTATTATAATTTTATACGTTAAGCCATCTTAATTAATAATTTATGCAATTATCATTAGCGTCTTTCCTAATTTAGCTTATTACTAAAATAATAATTTAATCTTGGATATACACTTTAAAAAAGTCAGAGCAAAACTTGTGCATAATAAAAAATTAAGAATTAAAAATTTTGAAAAAAAACAACTAACAAATTGTCGTTCTTTTGTATCTTCTACAACATATTTATAATTATCTAGGTCAAATACTTTATAAATTAAAATCCTTTAGTAATCTCATTATATTTCTTCATTTTTTTAAATGGATTGCCAAAGGTTTTGGATTTATGAAATATGATAACATAGAAAGAGAATTTAATAGAAATGAGCCCAAAAACTATATTTATATAAGGAAGTAAAGTTTGTTGTGTATTGTGAAATGTTTAAGGAATTTTTGTAAGGTATTTTCAAAAATCAAGGAATACGTTTTCTGTCGATTAAAAAATTTAAGGAGTTTTCATTTTTGACTTATCTCATATATAGTTTATGGTTATAACTTTTCAAGTTAAATGTAAATATATTAAAAAAATATCTACTTAATATAAATTTAAAATTATCATAATGACAATCCTAGAAAAAATCCCAATATTTTTTTGACGTGTTTCATCCTCACAAATCTTTTCCAATTAAATAAGCTTTTAAATCTCCCAATTAAAAAAAATCTTTATTAACATTATATTAATTATTAAAAAATATCTGATGGTAGAGACTCACTGGCTTAAAAAAATTTAGTCGCCATCATATTTTTAAGGAAAATAAAAGTTAAACCAAAAACCCTAGGTAGTGACACCAGGTAAGGAGTCGGTTAAGCGATAGGAAGGTGTTAGGCACCTGTCACTTCTATTATAACTAATAGGGTCCTCTTAGGCTTTTTAGGGTAGGTTGTTTGTATAAATCTCATGTTTATAAATTCCAAGAAAATTCCAAATAAATAAATCAAAAAACTCTAATTTTTATCCCTTATTGTACTCGCTAGGGTTTTATAACCATCTTCCTATGTACCCTGAATTTGAAGGATCATTGTGATCGTAGTTCATTTCCTCTTTCCCATAATTTTTAATCCTTTATTTATGCTCTCAGAATTTTGAGCTCTATCCCATTATATCCCTAATTCATCCCTTTAATACCCCTTATGTCATGAAAAGTTTCCTTTAAATACCTTATAATATAAGACAAACATTTACCCCAATAAATAAATAAATTTAATTTATTTTTCATAATAGTGATCATTTCCCTTAATAAATAAACCATTAATTAAAAAACTCAAATTTTAAATATAAACCCATGTTTAAAAAATATTATAAATCCATTTTTAAATTGAAAAAAAAAATGTAACCAAAATAAAAATAATAATATAACCCATGTTTTAAGTCCCCGAATATATAATCCATAATATATATCCCAAAAAAATTAGTGAAATAAACCCTATTTTTTCAAAATGTTAGAATAAAATACAAGAAATTTATCTCCATTTATTTTTTGAAATTATTAATCCTTTACATTCATATTATTATCCCTATTAATTTAATTTAATCAAAACCTAATCTTAAATCCCTAAATATTAAATAAAATCAAAATTTTAATTAATTAATTGAACTTTAATCCTATGTAAATTAATTGTAATTACCCTAGAACTATCCCAATGACAAATTAATGATGAAATCGTACAAATAATTTAAAAAACCTAACAGGGAGAGACAAAGTAAACCGCCATCTCCCTTTTATTGATACAAGACTTTTCCCTTTTTTAACTAATAAAATACAATAAATAAATATCATTTGATATAAGTGGAAGTGAATCAATCTTGTTTTCATTTCTTCACACTCAGTCTGCACTAAAAGAAAAAGAGAAAGAAACCTTGACCTTCATCTTTCTCACCCTTCATTACATCCTTCCAAACAACAACCCAATATTCCCAACTACATAAATCAAATCCACCCATAATATTTGTGTATTATAATTTTATACGTTAAGCAATCTTAATTAATAATTTATGCAATTATCATTAGCGTCTTTCCTAATTTAGCTTATTACTAAAATAATAATTTAATCTTGGATATACACTTTAAAAAAGTCAGAGAAAAACTTGTGCATAATAAAAAATTAAGAATTAAAAATTTTGAAAAAAAATAACTAACAAATTGTCGTTCTTTTGTATCTTCTACAACATATTTATAATTATCTAGGTCAAATACTTTATAAATTAAAATCCTTTAGTAATCTCATTATATTTCTTCATTTTTTTAAATGGATTGCCAAAGGTTTTGGATTTATGAAATATGATAAAATAGAAAGAGAATTTAATAGAAATGAGCCAAAAAAATATATTTATATAAGGAAGTAAAGTTTGTTGTGTATTGTGAAATGTTTAAGGAATTTTTGTAAGGTATTTTCAAAAATCAAGGAATACGTTTTCTGTCGATTAAAAAATTTAAGGAGTTTTCATTTTTGACTTATCTCATATATAGTTTATGGTTATAACTTTTCAAGTTAAATGTAAATATATTAAAAAAATATCTACTTAATATAAATTTAAAATTATCATAATGACAATCCTAGAAAAAATCCCAATATTTTTTTGACGTGTTTCATCCTCACAAATCTTTTCCAATTAAATAAGCTTTTAAATCTCCCAATTAAAAAAAATCTTTATTAACATTATATTAATTATTAAAAAATATCTCATGGTAGAGACTCACTGGCTTAAAAAAATTTAGTCGCCATCATATTTTTAAGGAAAATAAAAGTTAAACCAAAAACCCTAGGTAGTGACACCAGGTAAGGAGTCGGTTAAGCGATAGGAAGGTGTTAGGCACCTGTCACTTCTATTATAACTAATAGGGTCCTCTTAGGCTTTTTAGGGTAGGTTGTTTGTATAAATCTCATGTATATAAATTCCAAGAAAATTCCAAATAAATAAATCAAAAAACTCTAATTTTTATCCCTTATTGTACTCGCTAGGGTTTTATAACCATCTTCCTATGTACCCTGAATTTGAAGGATCATTGTGATCGTAGTTCATTTCCTCTTTCCCATAATTTTTAATCCTTTATTTATGCTCTCAGAATTTTGAGCTCTATCCCATTATATCCCTAATTCATCCCTTTAATACCCCTTATGTCATGAAAAGTTTCCTTTAAATACCTTATAATATAAGACAAACATTTACCCCAATAAATAAATAAATTTAATTTATTTTTCATAATAGTGATCATTTCCCTTAATAAATAAACCATTAATTAAAAAACTCAAATTTTAAATATAAACCCATGTTTAAAAAATATTATAAATCCATTTTTAAATTGAAAAAAAAAATGTAACCAAAATAAAAATAATAATATAACCCATGTTTTAAGTCCCCGAATATATAATCCATAATATATATCCCAAAAAAATTAGTGAAATAAACCCTATTTTTTCAAAATGTTAGAATAAAATACAAGAAATTTATCTCCATTTATTTTTTGAAATTATTAATCCTTTACATTCATATTATTATCCCTATTAATTTAATTTAATCAAAACCTAATCTTAAATCCCTAAATATTAAATAAAATCAAAATTTTAATTAATTAATTGAACTTTAATCCTATGTAAATTAATTGTAATTACCCTAGAACTATCCCAATGACAAATTAATGATGAAATCGTACAAATAATTTAAAAAACCTAACAGGGAGAGACAAAGTAAACCGCCATCTCCCTTTTATTGATACAAGACTTTTCCCTTTTTTAACTAATAAAATACAATAAATAAATATCATTTGATATAAGTGGAAGTGAATCAATCTTGTTTTCATTTCTTCACACTCAGTCTGCACTAAAAGAAAAAGAGAAAGAAACCTTGACCTTCATCTTTCTCACCCTTCATTACATCCTTCCAAACAACAACCCAATATTCCCAACTACATAAATCAAATCCACCCATAATATTTGTGTATTATAATTTTATACGTTAAGCAATCTTAATTAATAATTTATGCAATTATCATTAGCGTCTTTCCTAATTTAGCTTATTACTAAAATAATAATTTAATCTTGGATATACACTTTAAAAAAGTCAGAGCAAAACTTGTGCATAATAAAAAATTAAGAATTAAAAATTTTGAAAAAAAATAACTAACAAATTGTCGTTCTTTTGTATCTTCTACAACATATTTATAATTATCTAGGTCAAATACTTTATAAATTAAAATCCTTTAGTAATCTCATTATATTTCTTCATTTTTTTAAATGGATTGCCAAAGGTTTTGGATTTATGAAATATGATAAAATAGAAAGAGAATTTAATAGAAATGAGCCAAAAAACTATATTTATATAAGGAAGTAAAGTTTGTTGTGTATTGTGAAATGTTTAAGGAATTTTTGTAAGGTATTTTCAAAAATCAAGGAATACGTTTTCTGTCGATTAAAAAATTTAAGGAGTTTTCATTTTTGACTTATCTCATATATAGTTTATGGTTATAACTTTTCAAGTTAAATGTAAATATATTAAAAAAATATCTACTTAATATAAATTTAAAATTATCATAATGACAATCCTAGAAAAAATCCCAATATTTTTTTGACGTGTTTCATCCTCACAAATCTTTTCCAATTAAATAAGCTTTTAAATCTCCCAATTAAAAAAAATCTTTATTAACATTATATTAATTATTAAAAAATATCTCATGGTAGAGACTCACTGGCTTAAAAAAATTTAGTCGCCATCATATTTTTAAGGAAAATAAAAGTTAAACCAAAAACCCTAGGTAGTGACACCAGGTAAGGAGTCGGTTAAGCGATAGGAAGGTGTTAGGCACCTGTCACTTCTATTATAACTAATAGGGTCCTCTTAGGCTTTTTAGGGTAGGTTGTTTGTATAAATCTCATGTTTATAAATTCCAAGAAAATTCCAAATAAATAAATCAAAAAACTCTAATTTTTATCCCTTATTGTACTCGCTAGGGTTTTATAACCATCTTCCTATGTACCCTGAATTTGAAGGATCATTGTGATCGTAGTTCATTTCCTCTTTCCCATAATTTTTAATCCTTTATTTATGCTCTCAGAATTTTGAGCTCTATCCCATTATATCCCTAATTCATCCCTTTAATACCCCTTATGTCATGAAAAGTTTCCTTTAAATACCTTATAATATAAGACAAACATTTACCCCAATAAATAAATAAATTTAATTTATTTTTCATAATAGTGATCATTTCCCTTAATAAATAAACCATTAATTAAAAAACTCAAATTTTAAATATAAACCCATGTTTAAAAAATATTATAAATCCATTTTTAAATTGAAAAAAAAAATGTAACCAAAATAAAAATAATAATATAACCCATGTTTTAAGTCCCCGAATATATAATCCATAATATATATCCCAAAAAAATTAGTGAAATAAACCCTATTTTTTCAAAATGTTAGAATAAAATACAAGAAATTTATCTCCATTTATTTTTTGAAATTATTAATCCTTTACATTCATATTATTATCCCTATTAATTTAATTTAATCAAAACCTAATCTTAAATCCCTAAATATTAAATAAAATCAAAATTTTAATTAATTAATTGAACTTTAATCCTATGTAAATTAATTGTAATTACCCTAGAACTATCCCAATGACAAATTAATGATGAAATCGTACAAATAATTTAAAAAACCTAACAGGGAGAGACAAAGTAAACCGCCATCTCCCTTTTATTGATACAAGACTTTTCCCTTTTTTAACTAATAAAATACAATAAATAAATATCATTTGATATAAGTGGAAGTGAATCAATCTTGTTTTCATTTCTTCACACTCAGTCTGCACTAAAAGAAAAAGAGAAAGAAACCTTGACCTTCATCTTTCTCACCCTTCATTACATCCTTCCAAACAACAACCCAATATTCCCAACTACATAAATCAAATCCACCCATAATATTTGTGTATTATAATTTTATACGTTAAGCAATCTTAATTAATAATTTATGCAATTATCATTAGCGTCTTTCCTAATTTAGCTTATTACTAAAATAATAATTTAATCTTGGATATACACTTTAAAAAAGTCAGAGCAAAACTTGTGCATAATAAAAAATTAAGAATTAAAAATTTTGAAAAAAAATAACTAACAAATTGTCGTTCTTTTGTATCTTCTACAACATATTTATAATTATCTAGGTCAAATACTTTATAAATTAAAATCCTTTAGTAATCTCATTATATTTCTTCATTTTTTTAAATGGATTGCCAAAGGTTTTGGATTTATGAAATATGATAAAATAGAAAGAGAATTTAATAGAAATGAGCCAAAAAACTATATTTATATAAGGAAGTAAAGTTTGTTGTGTATTGTGAAATGTTTAAGGAATTTTTGTAAGGTATTTTCAAAAATCAAGGAATACGTTTTCTGTCGATTAAAAAATTTAAGGAGTTTTCATTTTTGACTTATCTCATATATAGTTTATGGTTATAACTTTTCAAGTTAAATGTAAATATATTAAAAAAATATCTACTTAATATAAATTTAAAATTATCATAATGACAATCCTAGAAAAAATCCCAATATTTTTTTGACGTGTTTCATCCTCACAAATCTTTTCCAATTAAATAAGCTTTTAAATCTCCCAATTAAAAAAAATCTTTATTAACATTATATTAATTATTAAAAAATATCTCATGGTAGAGACTCACTGGCTTAAAAAAATTTAGTCGCCATCATATTTATAAGGAAAATAAAAGTTAAACCAAAAACCCTAGGTAGTGACACCAGGTAAGGAGTCGGTTAAGCGATAGGAAGGTGTTAGGCACCTGTCACTTCTATTATAACTAATAGGGTCCTCTTAGGCTTTTTAGGGTAGGTTGTTTGTATAAATCTCATGTTTATAAATTCCAAGAAAATTCCAAATAAATAAATCAAAAAACTCTAATTTTTATCCCTTATTGTACTCGCTAGGGTTTTATAACCATCTTCCTATGTACCCTGAATTTGAAGGATCATTGTGATCGTAGTTCATTTCCTCTTTCCCATAATTTTTAATCCTTTATTTATGCTCTCAGAATTTTGAGCTCTATCCCATTATATCCCTAATTCATCCCTTTAATACCCCTTATGTCATGAAAAGTTTCCTTTAAATACCTTATAATATAAGACAAACATTTACCCCAATAAATAAATAAATTTAATTTATTTTTCATAATAGTGATCATTTCCCTTAATAAATAAACCATTAATTAAAAAACTCAAATTTTAAATATAAACCCATGTTTAAAAAATATTATAAATCCATTTTTAAATTGAAAAAAAAATGTAACCAAAATAAAAATAATAATATAACCCATGTTTTAAGTCCCCGAATATATAATCCATAATATATATCCCAAAAAAATTAGTGAAATAAACCCTATTTTTTCAAAATGTTAGAATAAAATACAAGAAATTTATCTCCATTTATTTTTTTAAATTATTAATCCTTTACATTCATATTATTATCCCTATTAATTTAATTTAATCAAAACCTAATCTTATATCCCTAAATATTAAATAAAATCAAAATTTTAATTAATTAATTGAACTTTAATCCTATGTAAATTAATTGTAATTACCCTAGAACTATCCCAATGACAAATTATTGATGAAATCGTACAAATAATTTAAAAAACCTAACAGGGAGAGACAAAGAAAACCGCCCTCTCCCTTTTATTGATACAAGACTTTTCCCTTTTTTAACTAATAAAATACAATAAATAAATATAATTTGATACAAGTGGAAGTGAATCAATCTTGTTTTCATTTCTTCACACTCAGTCTGCACTAAAAGAAAAAGAGAAAGAAACCTTGACCTTCATCTTTCTCACCCTTCATTACATACTTCGAAACAACAACCCAATATTCTCAACTAAATAAATCAAATCCACCCATAATATTTGTGTATTATAATTTTATACGTTAAGCCATCTTAATTAATAATTTATGCAATTATCATTAGCGTCTTTCCTAATTTAGCTTATTACTAAAATAATAATTTAATCTTGGATATACACTTTAAAAAAGTCAGAGCAAAACTTGTGCATAATAAAAAATTAAAAATTAAAAATTTTGAAAAAAAACAGCTAACAAATTGTCGTTCTTTTGTATCTTCTACAACATATTTATAATTATCTAGGTCAAATACTTTATAAATCAAAATCCTTTAGTAATCTCATTATATTTCTTCATTTTTTTTTAAATGGATTGCCAAAGGTTTTGTAATTATGAAATATGATGACATAGAAAGAGAATTTAATAGAAGTGAGCCCAAAAACTATATTTATATAAGGAAGTAAAGTTTGTTGTGTATTGTGAAATGTTTAAGGAATTTTTGTAAGGTATTTTCAAAAATCAAGGAATAAGTTTTTTGTCGATTAAAAAATTTAAGGAGTTTTCATTTTTGACTTATCTCATATATAGTTTATGGTTATAACTTTTCAAGTTAAATGTAAATATATTTAAAAAATATCTACTTAATATAAATTTAAAATTATCATAATGACAATCCTAGATAAAATCCCAATATTTTGTTGACGTGTGTCATCCTCACAAATCTTTTCCAATTAAATAAGCTTTTAAATCTCCAATTAAAAAAATCTTTATTAACATTATATTAATTATTAAAATATATCTCATGGTAGAGACTCACTTGCTTAAAAAAATTTAGTCGCCATCATATTTTTAAGGAAAATAAAAGTTAAACTAAAAACCCTAGGTAGAGACACCAGGTAAGGAGTCGGTTAAGCGAAAGGAAGGTGTTAGGCACCTGTCACTTCTATTATAACTAATAGGGTCCTCTTAGGCTTTTTAGGGTAGGTTGTTTGTATAAATCTCATGTTTATAAATTCAAATAAAATTCCAAATAAATAAATCAAAAAACTCTAATTTTTATCCCTTATTGTACTCGCTAGGCTTTTATAACCATCTTCCTATGTACCCTCAATTTGAAGGATCATTGTGATCGTAGTTCATTTCCTCTTTCCCATAATTTTTAATCCTTTATTTATGCTCTCAGAATTTTGAGCTCTATCCCATTATATCCCTAATTCATCCCTTTAATACCCCTTATGTCATGAAAAGTTTCCTTTAAATACCTTATAATATAAGACAAACATTTACCCCAATAAATAAATAAATTTAATTTATTTTTCATAATAGTGATCATTTCCCTTAATAAATAAACCATTAATTAAAAAACTCAAATTTTAAATATAAACCCATGTTTAAAAAATATTATAAATCCATTTTTAAATTGAAAAAAAAAATGTAACCAAAATAAAAATAATAATATAACCCATGTTTTAAGTCCCCGAATATATAATCCATAATATATATCCCAAAAAAATTAGTGAAATAAACCCTATTTTTTCAAAATGTTAGAATGAAATACAAGAAATTTATCTCCATTTATTTTTTGAAATTATTAATCCCTTACATTCATATTATTATCCCTATTAATTTAATTTAATCAAAACATAATCTTAAATCCCTATATATTAAATAAAATCAAATTTTTAATTAATTAATTGAACTTTAATCCTATGTAAATTAATTGTAATTACCCTAGGACTATCACAATGACAAATTAATGATGAAATCGTACTAATAATTTAAAAAACCTAACAGGGAGAGACAAAGAAAACCGCCCTCCCCCTTTTATTGATACAAGACTTTCCCTTTTTTAACTAATAAAATACAATAAATAAATATCATTTGATATATGTGGAAGTGAATCAATCTTGTTTTCATTACTTCACACTCAGTCTGCACTAAAATAAAAAGAGAAAGAAACCATGACCTTCATCTTTCTCACCCTTCATTTCATACTTCCAAACAACAACCCAATATTCCCAACTACACAAATCAAATCCACCCATAATATTTGTGTATTATAATTTTATACGTTAAGCCATCTTAATTAATAATTTATGCAATTATCATTAGCGTCTTTCCTATTTTAGTTTATCACTAAAATAATAATTTAATCTTGGATATACACTTTAAAAAAGTCAGAGCAAAACTTGGGCATAATAAACAATAAAAAATTAAAAATTTTGAAAAAAAACAACTAACAAACTGTCGTTCTTTTGTATCTTCTACAACATATTTATAATTATCTAGGTCAACTACTTTATAAATCCAAATCCTTTAGTAATCTCTTTATATTTCTTCATTTTTTTAAATGGATTGCCAAAGGTTTTGGATTTATGAAATATGATAACATAGAAAGAGAATTTAATAGAAGTGAGCCCAAAAACTATATTTATATAAGGAAGTAAAGTTTGTTGTGTATTGTGAAATGTTTAAGGAATTTTTGTAAGGTATTTTCAAAAATCAAGGAATAAGTTTTTTGTCGATTAAAAAATTTAAGGAGTTTTCATTTTTGACTTATCTCATGTATAGTTTATGGTTATAACTTTTCAAGTTAAATGTAAATATATTAAAAAAATATCTACTTAATATAAATTTAAAATTATCATAATGACAATCCTAGAAAAAATCCCAATATTTTGTTGACGTGTGTCATCCTCACAAATCTTTTCCAATTAAATAAGCTTTTAAATCTCCAATTAAAAAAATCTTTATTAACATTATATTAATTATTAAAATATATCTCATGGTAGAGACTCACTTGCTTAAAAAAATTTAGTCGCCATCATATTTTTAAGGAAAATAAAAGTTAAACTAAAAACCCTAGGTAGAGACACCAGGTAAGGAGTCGGTTAAGCGAAAGGAAGGTGTTAGGCACCTGTCACTTCTATTATAACTAATAGGGTCCTCTTAGGCTTTTTAGGGTAGGTTGTTTGTATAAATCTCATGTTTATAAATTCCAAGAAAATTCCAAATAAATAAATCAAAAAACTCTAATTTTTATCCCTTATTGTACTCGCTAGGCTTTTATAACCATCTTCCTATGTACCCTCAATTTGAAGGATCATTGTGATCGTAGTTCATTTCCTCTTTCCCATAATTTTTAATCCTTTATTTATGCTCTCAGAATTTTGAGCTCTATCCCATTATATCCCTAATTCATCCCTTTAATACCCCTTATGTCATGAAAAGTTTCCTTTAAATACCTTATAATATAAGACAAACATTTACCCCAATAAATAAATAAATTTAATTTATTTTTCATAATAGTGATCATTTCCCTTAATAAATAAACCATTAATTAAAAAACTCAAATTTTAAATATAAACCCATGTTTAAAAAATATTATAAATCCATTTTTAAATTGAAAAAAAAAATGTAACCAAAATAAAAATAATAATATAACCCATGTTTTAAGTCCCCGAATATATAATCCATAATATATATCCCAAAAAAATTAGTGAAATAAACCCTATTTTTTCAAAATGTTAGAATGAAATACAAGAAATTTATCTCCATTTATTTTTTGAAATTATTAATCCCTTACATTCATATTATTATCCCTATTAATTTAATTTAATCAAAACATAATCTTAAATCCCTATATATTAAATAAAATCAAATTTTTAATTAATTAATTGAACTTTAATCCTATGTAAATTAATTGTAATTACCCTAGGACTATCACAATGACAAATTAATGATGAAATCGTACTAATAATTTAAAAAACCTAACAGGGAGAGACAAAGAAAACCGCCCTCCCCCTTTTATTGATACAAGACTTTCCCTTTTTTAACTAATAAAATACAATAAATAAATATCATTTGATATATGTGGAAGTGAATCAATCTTGTTTTCATTACTTCACACTCAGTCTGCACTAAAATAAAAAGAGAAAGAAACCATGACCTTCATCTTTCTCACCCTTCATTTCATACTTCCAAACAACAACCCAATATTCCCAACTACACAAATCAAATCCACCCATAATATTTGTGTATTATAATTTTATACGTTAAGCCATCTTAATTAATAATTTATGCAATTATCATTAGCGTCTTTCCTATTTTAGTTTATCACTAAAATAATAATTTAATCTTGGATATACACTTTAAAAAAGTCAGAGCAAAACTTGGGCATAATAAACAATAAAAAATTAAAAATTTTGAAAAAAAACAACTAACAAACTGTCGTTCTTTTGTATCTTCTACAACATATTTATAATTATCTAGGTCAACTACTTTATAAATCCAAATCCTTTAGTAATCTCTTTATATTTCTTCATTTTTTTAAATGGATTGCCAAAGGTTTTGGATTTATGAAATATGATAACATAGAAAGAGAATTTAATAGAAGTGAGCCCAAAAACTATATTTATATAAGGAAGTAAAGTTTGTTGTGTATTGTGAAATGTTTAAGGAATTTTTGTAAGGTATTTTCAAAAATCAAGGAATAAGTTTTTTGTCGATTAAAAAATTTAAGGAGTTTTCATTTTTGACTTATCTCATGTATAGTTTATGGTTATAACTTTTCAAATTAAATGTAAATATATTAAAAAAATATCTACTTAATATAAATTTAAAATTATCATAATGACAATCCTAGAAAAAATCCCAATATTTTGTTGACGTGTGTCATCCTCACAAATCTTTTCCAATTAAATAAGCTTTTAAATCTCCAATTAAAAAAATCTTTATTAACATTATATTAATTATTAAAATATATCTCATGGTAGAGACTCACTTGCTTAAAAAAATTTAGTCGCCATCATATTTTTAAGGAAAATAAAAGTTAAACTAAAAACCCTAGGTAGAGACACCAGGTAAGGAGTCGGTTAAGCGAAAGGAAGGTGTTAGGCACCTGTCACTTCTATTATAACTAATAGGGTCCTCTTAGGCTTTTTAGGGTAGGTTGTTTGTATAAATCTCATGTTTATAAATTCCAAGAAAATACCAAATAAATAAATCAAAAAACTCTAATTTTTATCCCTTATTGTACTCGCTAGGCTTTTATAACCATCTTCCTATGTACCCTCAATTTGAAGGATCATTGTGATCGTAGTTCATTTCCTCTTTCCCATAATTTTTAATCCTTTATTTATGCTCTCAGAATTTTGAGCTCTATCCCATTATATCCCTAATTCATCCCTTTAATACCCCTTATGTCATGAAAAGTTTCCTTTAAATACCTTATAATATAAGACAAACATTTACCCCAATAAATAAATAAATTTAATTTATTTTTCATAATAGTGATCATTTCCCTTAATAAATAAACCATTAATTAAAAAACTCAAATTTTAAATATAAACCCATGTTTAAAAAATATTATAAATCCATTTTTAAATTGAAAAAAAAAATGTAACCAAAATAAAAATAATAATATAACCCATGTTTTAAGTCCCCGAATATATAATCCATAATATATATCCCAAAAAAATTAGTGAAATAAACCCTATTTTTTCAAAATGTTAGAATGAAATACAAGAAATTTATCTCCATTTATTTTTTGAAATTATTAATCCCTTACATTCATATTATTATCCCTATTAATTTAATTTAATCAAAACATAATCTTAAATCCCTATATATTAAATAAAATCAAATTTTTAATTAATTAATTGAACTTTAATCCTATGTAAATTAATTGTAATTACCCTAGGACTATCACAATGACAAATTAATGATGAAATCGTACTAATAATTTAAAAAACCTAACAGGGAGAGACAAAGAAAACCGCCCTCCCCCTTTTATTGATACAAGACTTTCCCTTTTTTAACTAATAAAATACAATAAATAAATATCATTTGATATATGTGGAAGTGAATCAATCTTGTTTTCATTTCTTCACACTCAGTCTGCACTAAAAGAAAAAGAGAAAGAAACCATGACCTTCATCTTTCTCACCCTTCATTTCATACATCCAAACAACAACCCAATATTCCCAACTACATAAATCAAATCCACCCATAATATTTGTGTATTATAATTTTATACGTTAAGCCATCTTAATTAATAATTTATGCAATTATCATTAGCGTCTTTCCTATTTTAGTTTATCACTAAAATAATAATTTAATCTTGGATATACACTTTAAAAAAGTCAGAGCAAAACTTGGGCATAATAAACAATTAAAAATTAAAAATTTTGAAAAAAAACAACTAACAAACTGTCGTTCTTTTGTATCTTCTACAACATATTTATAATTATCTAGGTCAACTACTTTATAAATCCAAATCCTTTAGTAATCTCATTATATTTCTTCATTTTTTTAAATGGATTGCCAAAGGGTTTGGATTTATGAAATATGATAACTTAGAAAGAGAATCTAATAGGAGTGAGCCCAAAAACTATATTTATATAAGGAAGTAAAGTTTGTTGTGTAATGTGAAATGTTTAAGGAATTTTTGTAAGGTATTTTCAAAAATCAAGGAATAAGTTTTTTGTCGATTAAAAAATTTAAGGAGTTTTCTTTTTTGACTTATCTCATATATAGTTTATGGTTATAACTTTTCAAGTTAAATGTAAATATATTAAAAAAATATCTACTTAATATAAATTTAAAATTATCATAATGACAATCCTAGATAAAATCCCAATATTTTGTTGACGTGTGTCATCCTCACAAAACGTTTCCAATTAAATAAATTTTTAAATCTCCCAAATAAAAAAAAAACTTAATTAACATAATATTTATTATTAAAAAATATCTCATGGTAATTATTCACCGGCTTAAAAAAATTTAGTCGCCATCATATTTTTAAGGAAAATAAAAGATAAACCAAAAACCCTGGGTAGAGACGCTAGGTAAGGAGTCGGTTAAGCGGGAGGAAGGTGTTAGGCGCCCCTCACTTCTATTATACCTAATAGGGTCCTCTTAGGCTATTTTAGAGTAGGTTGTTTGTATAAATCTCATGTTTATAAATTCCAAGAAAATTCCAAATAAATAAATAATTAAACTCTAATTTTTATCCCTTATTGTACTCGCTAGGGTTTTATAACCATATTCCTATGTACCCTCAATTTGAAGGATCATTGCGATCGTAGTTCATTTCCCCTTTCCCATAATTTTTATCCTTTATTTATGCTCTCAGAATTTTGAGCTCTATCCCATTATATCCCTAATTCATCCCTTTAATACCCCTTATGTCATGAAAATTTTCCTTTAAATACCTTATAATATAAGACAAACATTTACCCCAATAAATAAATAAATTTAATTTATTTTTCATAATAGTGATCATTTCCCTTAATAAATAAACCATTAATTAAAAAACTCAAATTTTAAATATAAACCCATGTTTAAAAAATATTATAAATCCATTTTTAAATTGAAAAAAAAATGTAACCAAAATAAAAATAATAATATAACCCATGTTTTAAGTCCCCGAATATATAATCCATAATATATATCCCAAAAAAATTAGTGAAATAAACCCTATTTTTTCAAAATGTTAGAATGAAATACAAGAAATTTATCTTCATTTATTTTTTGAAATTATTAATCCCTTACATTCATATTATTATCCCTATTAATTTAAATTAATCAAAACCAAATCTTAAATCCCTAAATATTAAATAAAATCAAATTTTTAATTAATTAATTTAACTTTAACCCTAAGTAAATTAATTATAATTACCCTAGAACTATCCCAATGACAAATTAATGATGAAATCGTAAAAATAATTTTAAAAACCTAACAGGGAGAGACAAAGAAAACCGCCCTCCCCATTTTATTGATACAAGACTTTTCGCTTTTTTAATTTATAAAATACAATAAATAATTATCATTTGATATAAGTGGAAGTCAATCAATCTTGTTTTCATTTCTTCACACTCAGTCTGCACTAAAAGAAAAAGAGAAAGAAACCCTGATCTTCATCTTTCTCACCCTTCATTTCATACTTCCAAACAACAACCCAAAATTCCCAACTACATAAATCAAATCCACCCATAATATTTGTGTATTATAATTTTATCAGTTAAGATATCTTAATTAATAACTTATGCAATTATCATTAGCGTCTTTCCTATTTTAGCTTATCACTAAAATAATAATTTAGTCTTGGATATACACTTTAAAAAAGTAAGAGCAAAACTTGTGCACAATAAACAATTAAAAATTAAAAATTTTGAAAAAAAATAACTAACAAACTGTCGTTCATTTGTATCTTCTACAACATATTCATAATTATCTAGGTCAAATACTTTATAAATCCAAATCCTTTGGTAATCTCATTATATTTCTTCATTTTTTTAAATGGATAGCTAATGGGTTTGGATTTATGAAATATGATAACTTAGAAAGAGAATTTAATAGGAGTGAGCCCTAAAACTATATTTATATAAGGAAGTAAAGTTTGTTGTGTATTGTGAAATGTTTAAGGAATTTTTGTAAGGTATTTTCAAAAATCAAGGAATAAGTTTTTTGTCGATTAAAAAATTTAAGGAGTTTTCCTTTTTGACTTATCTAATATATAGTTTATGGTTATAACTTTTCAATTTAAATGAAAATATATTAAAAAAATATCTACTTAATATAAATTTAAAATTATCATAATGATAATCCTAGATAAAATCCCAATATTCTATTGACGTGTGTCATCCTCACAAAACTTTTCCAATTAAATAAATTTTAAAATCTCCCAATTAAAAAAAAACTTTATTAACATAATATTTATTATTAAAAAATATCTCATGGTAATTATTCACCGGCTTAAAAAAATTTAGTCGCCATCATATTTTTAAGGAAAATAAAAGATAAACCAAAAACCCTAGGTAGAGACGCTAGGTAAGGAGTCGGTTAAGCGGGAGGAAGGTGTTAGGCGCCCCTCACTTCTATTATACCTAATAGGGTCCTCTTAGGCTATTTTAGAGTAGGTTGTTTGTATAAATCTCATGTTTATAAATTCCAAGAAAATTCCAAATAAATAAATAATTAAACTCTAATTTTTATCCCTTATTGTACTCGCTAGGGTTTTATAACCATATTCCTATGTACCCTCAATTTGAAGGATCATTGCGATCGTAGTTCATTTCCCCTTTCCCATAATTTTTATCCTTTATTTATGCTCTCAGAATTTTGAGCTCTATCCCATTATATCCCTAATTCATCCCTTTAATACCCCTTATGTCATGAAAATTTTCCTTTAAATACCTTATAATATAAGACAAACATTTACCCCAATAAATAAATAAATTTAATTTATTTTTCATAATAGTGATCATTTCCCTTAATAAATAAACCATTAATTAAAAAACTCAAATTTTAAATATAAACCCATGTTTAAAAAATATTATAAATCCATTTTTAAATTGAAAAAAAAATGTAACCAAAATAAAAATAATAATATAACCCATGTTTTAAGTCCCCGAATATATAATCCATAATATATATCCCAAAAAAATTAGTGAAATAAACCCTATTTTTTCAAAATGTTAGAATGAAATACAAGAAATTTATCTTCATTTATTTTTTGAAATTATTAATCCCTTACATTCATATTATTATCCCTATTAATTTAAATTAATCAAAACCAAATCTTAAATCCCTAAATATTAAATAAAATCAAATTTTTAATTAATTAATTTAACTTTAACCCTAAGTAAATTAATTATAATTACCCTAGAACTATCCCAATGACAAATTAATGATGAAATCGTAAAAATAATTTTAAAAACCTAACAGGGAGAGACAAAGAAAACCGCCCTCCCCATTTTATTGATACAAGACTTTTCGCTTTTTTAATTTATAAAATACAATAAATAATTATCATTTGATATAAGTGGAAGTGAATCAATCTTGTTTTCATTTCTTCACACTCAGTCTGCACTAAAAGAAAAAGAGAAAGAAACCCTGATCTTCATCTTTCTCACCCTTCATTTCATACTTCCAAACAACAACCCAAAATTCCCAACTACATAAATCAAATCCACCCATAATATTTGTGTATTATAATTTTATCAGTTAAGATATCTTAATTAATAACTTATGCAATTATCATTAGCGTCTTTCCTATTTTAGCTTATCACTAAAATAATAATTTAGTCTTGGATATACACTTTAAAAAAGTAAGAGCAAAACTTGTGCACAATAAACAATTAAAAATTAAAAATTTTGAAAAAAAATAACTAACAAACTGTCGTTCATTTGTATCTTCTACAACATATTCATAATTATCTAGGTCAAATACTTTATAAATCCAAATCCTTTGGTAATCTCATTATATTTCTTCATTTTTTTAAATGGATAGCTAATGGGTTTGGATTAATGAAATATGATAACTTAGAAAGAGAATTTAATAGGAGTGAGCCCTAAAACTATATTTATATAAGGAAGTAAAGTTTGTTGTGTATTGTGAAATGTTTAAGGAATTTTTGTAAGGTATTTTCAAAAATCAAGGAATAAGTTTTTTGTCGATTAAAAAATTTAAGGAGTTTTCTTTTTTGACTTATCTCATATATAGTTTATGGTTATAACTTTTCAATTTAAATGAAAATATATTAAAAAAATATCTACTTAATATAAATTTAAAATTATCATAATGATAATCCTAGATAAAATCCCAATATTCTATTGACGTGTTTCATCCTCACAAAACTTTTCCAATTAAATAAATTTTAAAATCTCCCAATTAAAAAAAAACTTTATTAACATAATATTTATTATTAAAAAATATCTCATGGTAATTATTCACCGGCTTAAAAAAATTTAGTCGCCATCATATTTTTAAGGAAAATAAAAGATAAACCAAAAACCCTAGGTAGAGACGCTAGGTAAGGAGTCGGTTAAGCGGGAGGAAGGTGTTAGGCGCCCCTCACTTCTATTATACCTAATAGGGTCCTCTTAGGCTATTTTAGAGTAGGTTGTTTGTATAAATCTCATGTTTATAAATTCCAAGAAAATTCCAAATAAATAAATAATTAAACTCTAATTTTTATCCCTTATTGTACTCGCTAGGGTTTTATAACCATATTCCTATGTACCCTCAATTTGAAGGATCATTGCGATCGTAGTTCATTTCCCCTTTCCCATAATTTTTATCCTTTATTTATGCTCTCAGAATTTTGAGCTCTATCCCATTATATCCCTAATTCATCCCTTTAATACCCCTTATGTCATGAAAATTTTCCTTTAAATACCTTATAATATAAGACAAACATTTACCCCAATAAATAAATAAATTTAATTTATTTTTCATAATAGTGATCATTTCCCTTAATAAATAAACCATTAATTAAAAAACTCAAATTTTAAATATAAACCCATGTTTAAAAAATATTATAAATCCATTTTTAAATTGAAAAAAAAAATGTAACCAAAATAAAAATAATAATATAACCCATGTTTTAAGTCCCCGAATATATAATCCATAATATATATCCCAAAAAAATTAGTGAAATAAACCCTATTTTTTCAAAATGTTAGAATGAAATACAAGAAATTTATCTTCATTTATTTTTTGAAATTATTAATCCCTTACATTCATATTATTATCCCTATTAATTTAAATTAATCAAAACCAAATCTTAAATCCCTAAATATTAAATAAAATCAAAATTTTAATTAATTAATTTAACTTTAACCCTAAGTAAATTAATTATAATTACCCTAGAACTATCCCAATGACAAATTAATGATGAAATCGTAAAAATAATTTAAAAAACCTAACAGGGAGAGACAAAGAAAACCGCCCTCCCCATTTTATTGATACAAGACTTTTTCGCTTTTTTAATTTATAAAATACAATAAATAATTATCATTTGATATAAGTGGAAGTGAATCAATCTTGTTTTCATTTCTTCACACTCAGTCTGCACTAAAAGAAAAAGAGAAAGAAACCCTGATCTTCATCTTTCTCACCCTTCATTTCATACTTCCAAACAACAACCCAAAATTCCCAACTACATAAATCAAATCCACCCATAATATTTGTGTATTATAATTTTATCAGGTAAGACATCTTAATTAATAACTTATGCAATTATCATTAGCGTCTTTCCTATTTTAGCTTATCACTAAAATAATAATTTAGTCTTGGATATACACTTTAAAAAAGTAAGAGCAAAACTTGTGCACAATAAACAATAAAAAATTAGAAAATTTTGAAAAAAAATAACTAACAAACTGTCGTTCATTTGTATATTCTACAACATATTCATAATTATCTAGGTCAAATACTTTATAAATCCAAATCCTTTGGTAATCTCATTATATTTCTTCATTTTTTTAAATGGATAGCTAATGGGTTTGGATTTATGAAATATGATAACTTAGAAAGAGAATTTAATAGGAGTGAGCCCTAAAACTATATTTATATAAGGAAGTAAAGTTTGTTGTGTATTGTGAAATGTTTAAGGAATTTTTGTAAGGTATTTTTAAAAATCAAGGAATAAGTTATTTGTCGATTAAAAAATTTAAGGAGTTTTCTTTTTTGACTTATCTCATATATAGTTTATGGTTATAACTTTTCAATTTAAATGAAAATATATTAAAAAAATATCTACTTAATATAAATTTAAAATTATCATAATGATAATCCTAGATAAAATCCCAATATTCTATTGACGTGTGTCATCCTTACAAAACTTTTCCAATTAAATAAATTTTAAAATCTCCCAATTAAAAAAAAACATTATTAACATAATATTTATTATTAAAAAATATCACATGGTAATTATTCACCGGCTTAAAAAAATTTAGTCGCCATCATATTTTTAAGGAAAATAAAAGATAAACCAAAAACCCTAGGTAGAGACGCTAGGTAAGGAGTCGGTTAAGCGGGAGGAAGGTGTTAGGCGCCCCTCACTTCTATTATACCTAATAGGGTCCTCTTAGGCTATTTTAGAGTAGGTTGTTTGTATAAATCTCATGTTTATAAATTCCAAGAAAATTCCAAATAAATAAATAATTAAACTCTAATTTTTATCCCTTATTGTACTCGCTAGGGTTTTATAACCATATTCCTATGTACCCTCAATTTGAAGGATCATTGCGATCGTAGTTCATTTCCCCTTTCCCATAATTTTTATCCTTTATTTATGCTCTCAGAATTTTGAGCTCTATCCCATTATATCCCTAATTCATCCCTTTAATACCCCTTATGTCATGAAAATTTTCCTTTAAATACCTTATAATATAAGACAAACATTTACCCCAATAAATAAATAAATTTAATTTATTTTTCATAATAGTGATCATTTCCCTTAATAAATAAACCATTAATTAAAAAACTCAAATTTTAAATATAAACCCATGTTTAAAAAATATTATAAATCCATTTTTAAATTGAAAAAAAAATGTAACCAAAATAAAAATAATAATATAACCCATGTTTTAAGTCCCCGAATATATAATCCATAATATATATCCCAAAAAATTAGTGAAATAAACCCTATTTTTTCAAAATGTTAGAATGAAATACAAGAAATTTATCTTCATTTATTTTTTGAAATTATTAATCCCTTACATTCATATTATTATCCCTATTAATTTAAATTAATCAAAACCAAATCTTAAATCCCTAAATATTAAATAAAATCAAATTTTTAATTAATTAATTTAACTTTAACCCTAAGTAAATTAATTATAATTACCCTAGAACTATCCCAATGACAAATTAATGATGAAATCGTAAAAATAATTTAAAAAACCTAACAGGGAGAGACAAAGAAAACCGCCCTCCCCATTTTATTGATACAGGACTTTTCGCTTTTTTAATTTATAAAATACAATAAATAATTATCATTTGATATAAGTGGAAGTGAATCAATCTTGTTTTCATTTCTTCACACTCAGTCTGCACTAAAAGAAAAAGAGAAAGAAACCCTGATCTTCATCTTTCTCACCCTTCATTTCATACTTCCAAACAACAACCCAAAATTCCCAACTACATAAATCAAATCCACCCATAATATTTGTGTATTATAATTTTATCAGGTAAGACATCTTAATTAATAACTTATGCAATTATCATTAGCGTCTTTCCTATTTTAGCTTATCACTAAAATAATAATTTAGTCTTGGATATACACTTTAAAAAAGTAAGAGCAAAACTTGTGCACAATAAACAATAAAAAATTAAAAATTTTGAAAAAAAATAACTAACAAACTGTCGTTCATTTGTATCTTCTACAACATATTCATAATTATCTAGGTCAAATACTTTATAAATCCAAATCCTTTGGTAATCTCATTATATTTCTTCATTTTTTTAAATGGATAGCTAATGGGTTTGGATTTATGAAATATGATAACTTAGAAAGAGAATTTAATAGGAGTGAGCCCTAAAACTATATTTATCTAAGGAAGTAAAGTTTGTTGTGTATTGTGAAATGTTTAAGGAATTTTTGTAAGGTATTTTTAAAAATCAAGGAATAAGTTATTTGTCGATTAAAAAATTTAAGGAGTTTTCTTTTTTGACTTATCTCATATATAGTTTATGGTTATAACTTTTCAATTTAAATGAAAATATATTAAAAAAATATCTACTTAATATAAATTTAAAATTATCATAATGATAATCCTAGATAAAATCCCAATATTCTATTGACGTGCGTCATCCTCACAAAACTTTTCCAATTAAATAAATTTTAAAATCTCCCAATTAAAAAAAAACTTTATTAACATAATATTTATTATTAAAAAATATCTCATGGTAATTATTCACCGGCTTAAAAAAATTTAGTCGCCATCATATTTTTAAGGTAAATAAAAGATAAACCAAAAACCCTAGGTAGAGACGCTAGGTAAGGAGTCGGTTAAGCGGGAGGAAGGTGTTAGGCGCCCCTCACTTCTATTATACCTAATAGGGTCCTCTTAGGCTATTTTAGAGTAGGTTGTTTGTATAAATCTCATGTTTATAAATTCCATGAAAATTCCAAATAAATAAATAATTAAACTCTAATTTTTATCCCTTATTGTACTCGCTAGGGTTTTATAACCATATTCCTATGTACCCTCAATTTGAAGGATCATTGCGATCGTAGTTCATTTCCCCTTTCCCATAATTTTTATCCTTTATTTATGCTCTCAGAATTTTGAGCTCTATCCCATTATATCCCTAATTCATCCCTTTAATACCCCTTATGTCATGAAAATTTTCCTTTAAATACCTTATAATATAAGACAAACATTTACCCCAATAAATAAATAAATTTAATTTATTTTTCATAATAGTGATCATTTCCCTTAATAAATAAACCATTAATTAAAAAACTCAAATTTTAAATATAAACCCATGTTTAAAAAATATTATAAATCCATTTTTAAATTGAAAAAAAAAATGTAACCAAAATAAAAATAATAATATAACCCATGTTTTAAGTCCCCGAATATATAATCCATAATATATATCCCAAAAAAATTAGTGAAATAAACCCTATTTTTTCAAAATGTTAGAATGAAATACAAGAAATTTATCTTCATTTATTTTTTGAAATTATTAATCCCTTACATTCATATTATTATCCCTATTAATTTAAATTAATCAAAACCAAATCTTTAATCCCTAAATATTAAATAAAATCAAAATTTTAATTAATTAATTTAACTTTAACCCTAAGTAAATTAATTATAATTACCCTAGAACTATCCCAATGACAAATTAATGATGAAATCGTAAAAATAATTTAAAAAACCTAACAGGGAGAGACAAAGAAAACCGCCCTCCCCATTTTATTGATACAAGACTTTTCGCTTTTTTAATTTATAAAATACAATAAATAATTATCATTTGATATAAGTGGAAGTGAATCAATCTTGTTTTCATTTCTTCACACTCAGTCTGCACTAAAAGAAAAAGAGAAAGAAACCCTGATCTTCATCTTTCTCACCCTTCATTTCATACTTCCAAACAACAACCCAAAATTCCCAACTACATAAATCAAATCCACCCATAATATTTGTGTATTATAATTTTATCAGGTAAGACATCTTAATTAATAACTTATGCAATTATCATTAGCGTCTTTCCTATTTTAGCTTATCACTAAAATAATAATTTAGTCTTGGATATACACTTTAAAAAAGTAAGAGCAAAACTTGTGCACAATAAACAATAAAAAATTAAAAATTTTGAAAAAAAATAACTAACAAACTGTCGTTCATTTGTATCTTCTACAACATATTCATAATTATCTAGGTCAAATACTTTATAAATCCAAATCCTTTGGTAATCTCATTATATTTCTTCATTTTTTTAAATGGATAGCTAATGGGTTTGGATTTATGAAATATGATAACTTAGAAAGAGAATTTAATAGGAGTGAGCCCTAAAACTATATTTATATAAGGAAGTAAAGTTTGTTGTGTATTGTGAAATGTTTAAGGAATTTTTGTAAGGTATTTTTAAAAATCAAGGAATAAGTTATTTGTCGATTAAAAAATTTAAGGAGTTTTCTTTTTTGACTTATCTCATATATAGTTTATGGTTATAACTTTTCAATTTAAATGAAAATATATTAAAAAAATATCTACTTAATATAAATTTAAAATTATCATAATGATAATCCTAGATAAAATCCCAATATTCTATTGACGTGTGTCATCCTCACAAAACTTTTCCAATTAAATAAATTTTAAAATCTCCCAATTAAAAAAAAACTTTATTAACATAATATTTATTATTAAAAAATATCTCATGGTAATTATTCACCGGCTTAAAAAAATTTAGTCGCCATCATATTTTTAAGGAAAATAAAAGATAAACCAAAAACCCTAGGTAGAGACGCTAGGTAAGGAGTCGGTTAAGCGGGAGGAAGGTGTTAGGCGCCCCTCACTTCTATTATACCTAATAGGGTCCTCTTAGGCTATTTTAGAGTAGGTTGTTTGTATAAATCTCATGTTTATAAATTCCAAGAAAATTCCAAATAAATAAATAATTAAACTCTAATTTTTATCCCTTATTGTACTCGCTAGGGTTTTATAACCATATTCCTATGTACCCTCAATTTGAAGGATCATTGCGATCGTAGTTCATTTCCCCTTTCCCATAATTTTTATCCTTTATTTATGCTCTCAGAATTTTGAGCTTTATCCCATTATATCCCTAATTCATCCCTTTAATACCCCTTATGTCATGAAAATTTTCCTTTAAATACCTTATAATATAAGACAAACATTTACCCCAATAAATAAATAAATTTAATTTATTTTTCATAATAGTGATCATTTCCCTTAATAAATAAACCATTAATTAAAAAACTCAAATTTTAAATATAAACCCATGTTTAAAAAATATTATAAATCCATTTTTAAATTGAAAAAAAAAATGTAACCAAAATAAAAATAATAATATAACCCATGTTTTAAGTCCCCGAATATATAATCCATAATATATATCCCAAAAAAATTAGTGAAATAAACCCTATTTTTTCAAAATGTTAGAATGAAATACAAGAAATTTATCTTCATTTATTTTTTGAAATTATTAATCCCTTACATTCATATTATTATCCCTATTAATTTAAATTAATCAAAACCAAATCTTAAATCCCTAAATATTAAATAAAATCAAATTTTTAATTAATTAATTTAACTTTAACCCTAAGTAAATTAATTATAATTACCCTAGAACTATCCCAATGACAAATTAATGATGAAATCGTAAAAATAATTTTAAAAACCTAACAGGGAGAGACAAAGAAAACCGCCCTCCCCATTTTATTGATACAAGACTTTTCGCTTTTTTAATTTATAAAATACAATAAATAATTATCATTTGATATAAGTGGAAGTGAATCAATCTTGTTTTCATTTCTTCACACTCAGTCTGCACTAAAAGAAAAAGAGAAAGAAACCCTGATCTTCATCTTTCTCACCCTTCATTTCATACTTCCAAACAACAACCCAAAATTCCCAACTACATAAATCAAATCCACCCATAATATTTGTGTATTATAATTTTATCAGTTAAGATATCTTAATTAATAACTTATGCAATTATCATTAGCGTCTTTCCTATTTTAGCTTATCACTAAAATAATAATTTAGTCTTGGATATACACTTTAAAAAAGTAAGAGCAAAACTTGTGCACAATAAACAATAAAAAATTAAAAATTTTGAAAAAAAATAACTAACAAACTGTCGTTCATTTGTATCTTCTACAACATATTCATAATTATCTAGGTCAAATACTTTATAAATCCAAATCCTTTGGTAATCTCATTATATTTCTTCATTTTTTTAAATGGATAGCTAATGGGTTTGGATTAATGAAATATGATAACTTAGAAAGAGAATTTAATAGGAGTGAGCCCTAAAACTATATTTATATAAGGAAGTAAAGTTTGTTGTGTATTGTGAAATGTTTAAGGAATTTTTGTAAGGTATTTTCAAAAATCAAGGAATAAGTTTTTTGTCGATTAAAAAATTTAAGGAGTTTTCTTTTTTGACTTATCTCATATATAGTTTATGGTTATAACTTTTCAATTTAAATGAAAATATATTAAAAAAATATCTACTTAATATAAATTTAAAATTATCATAATGATAATCCTAGATAAAATCCCAATATTCTATTGACGTGTGTCATCCTCACAAAACTTTTCCAATTAAATAAATTTTAAAATCTCCCAATTAAAAAAAAACTTTATTAACATAATATTTATTATTAAAAAATATCTCATGGTAATTATTCACCGGCTTAAAAAAATTTAGTCGCCATCATATTTTTAAGGAAAATAAAAGATAAACCAAAAACCCTAGGTAGAGACGCTAGGTAAGGAGTCGGTTAAGCGGGAGGAAGGTGTTAGGCGCCCCTCACTTCTATTATACCTAATAGGGTCCTCTTAGGCTATTTTAGAGTAGGTTGTTTGTATAAATCTCATTTTTATAAATTCCAAGAAAATTCCAAATAAATAAATAATTAAACTCTAATTTTTATCCCTTATTGTACTCGCTAGGGTTTTATAACCATATTCCTATGTACCCTCAATTTGAAGGATCATTGCGATCGTAGTTCATTTCCCCTTTCCCATAATTTTTATCCTTTATTTATGCTCTCAGAATTTTGAGCTCTATCCCATTATATCCCTAATTCATCCCTTTAATACCCCTTATGTCATGAAAATTTTCCTTTAAATACCTTATAATATAAGACAAACATTTACCCCAATAAATAAATAAATTTAATTTATTTTTCATAATAGTGATCATTTCCCTTAATAAATAAACCATTAATTAAAAAACTCAAATTTTAAATATAAACCCATGTTTAAAAAATATTATAAATCCATTTTTAAATTGAAAAAAAAAATGTAACCAAAATAAAAATAATAATATAACCCATGTTTTAAGTCCCCGAATATATAATCCATAATATATATCCCAAAAAAATTAGTGAAATAAACCCTATTTTTTCAAAATGTTAGAATGAAATACAAGAAATTTATCTTCATTTATTTTTTGAAATTATTAATCCCTTACATTCATATTATTATCCCTATTAATTTAAATTAATCAAAACCAAATCTTAAATCCCTAAATATTAAATAAAATCAAATTTTTAATTAATTAATTTAACTTTAACCCTAAGTAAATTAATTATAATTACCCTAGAACTATCCCAATGACAAATTAATGATGAAATCGTAAAAATAATTTTAAAAACCTAACAGGGAGAGACAAAGAAAACCGCCCTCCCCATTTTATTGATACAAGACTTTTCGCTTTTTTAATTTATAAAATACAATAAATAATTATCATTTGATATAAGTGGAAGTGAATCAATCTTGTTTTCATTTCTTCACACTCAGTCTGCACTAAAAGAAAAAGAGAAAGAAACCCTGATCTTCATCTTTCTCACCCTTCATTTCATACTTCCAAACAACAACCCAAAATTCCCAACTACATAAATCAAATCCACCCATAATATTTGTGTATTATAATTTTATCAGTTAAGATATCTTAATTAATAACTTATGCAATTATCATTAGCGTCTTTCCTATTTTAGCTTATCACTAAAATAATAATTTAGTCTTGGATATACACTTTAAAAAAGTAAGAGCAAAACTTGTGCACAATAAACAATAAAAAATTAAAAATTTTGAAAAAAAATAACTAACAAACTGTCGTTCATTTGTATCTTCTACAACATATTCATAATTATCTAGGTCAAATACTTTATAAATCCAAATCCTTTGGTAATCTCATTATATTTCTTCATTTTTTTAAATGGATAGCTAATGGGTTTGGATTAATGAAATATGATAACTTAGAAAGAGAATTTAATAGGAGTGAGCCCTAAAACTATATTTATATAAGGAAGTAAAGTTTGCTGTGTATTGTGAAATGTTTAAGGAATTTTTGTAAGGTATTTTCAAAAATTAAGGAATAAGTTTTTTGTCGATTAAAAAATTTAAGGAGTTTTCTTTTTTGACTTATCTCATATATAGTTTATGGTTATAACTTTTCAATTTAAATGAAAATATATTAAAAAAATATCTACTTAATATAAATTTAAAATTATCATAATGATAATCCTAGATAAAATCCCAATATTCTATTGACGTGTGTCATCCTCACAAAACTTTTCCAATTAAATAAATTTTAAAATCTCCCAATTAAAAAAAAACTTTATTAACATAATATTTATTATTAAAAAATATCTCATGGTAATTATTCACTGGCTTAAAAAAATTTAGTCGCCATCATATTTTTAAGGAAAATAAAAGATAAACCAAAAACCCTAGGTAGAGACGCTAGGTAAGGAGTCGGTTAAGCGGGAGGAAGGTGTTAGGCGCCCCTCACTTCTATTATACCTAATAGGGTCCTCTTAGGCTATTTTAGAGTAGGTTGTTTGTATAAATCTCATGTTTATAAATTCCAAGAAAATTCCAAATAAATAAATAATTAAACTCTAATTTTTATCCCTTATTGTACTCGCTAGGGTTTTATAACCATATTCCTATGTACCCTCAATTTGAAGGATCATTGCGATCGTAGTTCATTTCCCCTTTCCCATAATTTTTATCCTTTATTTATGCTCTCAGAATTTTGAGCTCTATCCCATTATATCCCTAATTCATCCCTTTAATACCCCTTATGTCATGAAAATTTTCCTTTAAATACCTTATAATATAAGACAAACATTTACCCCAATAAATAAATAAATTTAATTTATTTTTCATAATAGTGATCATTTCCCTTAATAAATAAACCATTAATTAAAAAACTCAAATTTTAAATATAAACCCATGTTTAAAAAATATTATAAATCCATTTTTAAATTGAAAAAAAAATGTAACCAAAATAAAAATAATAATATAACCCATGTTTTAAGTCCCCGAATATATAATCCATAATATATATCCCAAAAAAATTAGTGAAATAAACCCTATTTTTTCAAAATGTTAGAATGAAATACAAGAAATTTATCTTCATTTATTTTTTGAAATTATTAATCCCTTACATTCATAATATTATCCCTATTAATTTAAATTAATCAAAACCAAATCTTAAATCCCTAAATATTAAATAAAATCAAATTTTTAATTAATTAATTTAACTTTAACCCTAAGTAAATTAATTATAATTACCCTAGAACTATCCCAATGACAAATTAATGATGAAATCGTAAAAATAATTTAAAAAACCTAACAGGGAGAGACAAAGAAAACCGCCCTCCCCATTTTATTGATACAAGACTTTTCGCTTTTTTAATTTATAAAATACAATAAATAATTATCATTTGATATAAGTGGAAGTGAATCAATCTTGTTTTCATTTCTTCACACTCAGTCTGCACTAAAAGAAAAAGAGAAAGAAACCCTGATCTTCATCTTTCTCACCCTTCATTTCATACTTCCAAACAACAACCCAAAATTCCCAACTACATAAATCAAATCCACCCATAATATTTGTGTATTATAATTTTATCAGGTAAGACATCTTAATTAATAACTTATGCAATTATCATTAGCGTCTTTCCTATTTTAGCTTATCACTAAAATAATAATTTAGTCTTGGATATACACTTTAAAAAAGTAAGAGCAAAACTTGTGCACAATAAACAATAAAAAATTAAAAATTTTGAAAAAAAATAACTAACAAACTGTCGTTCATTTGTATCTTCTACAACATATTCATAATTATCTAGGTCAAATACTTTATAAATCCAAATCCTTTGGTAATCTCATTATATTTCTTCATTTTTTTAAATGGATAGCTAATGGGTTTGGATTTATGAAATATGATAACTTAGAAAGAGAATTTAATAGGAGTGAGCCCTAAAACTATATTTATATAAGGAAGTAAAGTTTGTTGTGTATTGTGAAATGTTTAAGGAATTTTTGTAAGGTATTTTTAAAAATCAAGGAATAAGTTATATGTCGATTAAAAAATTTAAGGAGTTTTCTTTTTTGACTTATCTCATATATAGTTTATGGTTATAACTTTTCAATTTAAATGAAAATATATTAAAAAAATATCTACTTAATATAAATTTAAAATTATCATAATGATAATCCTAGATAAAATCCCAATATTCTATTGACGTGTGTCATCCTCACAAAACTTTTCCAATTAAATAAATTTTAAAATCTCCCAATTAAAAAAAAACTTTATTAACATAATATTTATTATTAAAAAATATCTCATGGTAATTATTCACCGGCTTAAAAAAATTTAGTCGCCATCATATTTTTAAGGAAAATAAAAGATAAACCAAAAACCCTAGGTAGAGACGCTAGGTAAGGAGTCGGTTAAGCGGGAGGAAGGTGTTAGGCGCCCCTCACTTCTATTATACCTAATAGGGTCCTCTTAGGCTATTTTAGAGTAGGTTGTTTGTATAAATCTCATGTTTATAAATTCCAAGAAAATTCCAAATAAATAAATAATTAAACTCTAATTTTTATCCCTTATTGTACTCGCTAGGATTTTATAACCATATTCCTATGTACCCTCAATTTGAAGGATCATTGCGATCGTAGTTCATTTCCCCTTTCCCATAATTTTTATCCTTTATTTATGCTCTCAGAATTTTGAGCTCTATCCCATTATATCCCTAATTCATCCCTTTAATACCCCTTATGTCATGAAAATTTTCCTTTAAATACCTTATAATATAAGACAAACATTTACCCCAATAAATAAATAAATTTAATTTATTTTTCATAATAGTGATCATTTCCCTTAATAAATAAACCATTAATTAAAAAACTCAAATTTTAAATATAAACCCATGTTTAAAAAATATTATAAATCCATTTTTAAATTGAAAAAAAAATGTAACCAAAATAAAAATAATAATATAACCCATGTTTTAAGTCCCCGAATATATAATCCATAATATATATCCCAAAACAATTAGTGAAATAAACCCTATTTTTTCAAAATGTTAGAATGAAATACAAGAAATTTATCTTCATTTATTTTTTGAAATTATTAATCCCTTACATTCATATTATTATCCCTATTAATTTAAATTAATCAAAACCAAATCTTAAATCCCTAAATATTAAATAAAATCAAATTTTTAATTAATTAATTTAACTTTAACCCTAAGTAAATTAATTATAATTACCCTAGAACTATCCCAATGACAAATTAATGATGAAATCGTAAAATTAATTTAAAAAACCTAACAGGGAGAGACAAAGAAAACCGCCCTCCCCATTTTATTGATACAAGACTTTTCGCTTTTTTAATTTATAAAATACAATAAATAATTATCATTTGATATAAGTGGAAGTGAATCAATCTTGTTTTCATTTCTTCACACTCAGTCTGCACTAAAAGAAAAAGAGAAAGAAACCCTGATCTTCATCTTTCTCACCCTTCATTTCATACTTCCAAACAACAACCCAAAATTCCCAACTACATTAATCAAATCCACCCATAATATTTGTGTATTATAATTTTATCAGTTAAGACATCTTAATTAATAACTTATGCAATTATCATTAGCGTCTTTCCTATTTTAGCTTATCACTAAAATAATAATTTAGTCTTGGATATACACTTTAAAAAAGTAAGAGCAAAACATGTGCACAATAAACAATAAAAAATTAAAAATTTTGAAAAAAAATAACTAACAAACTGTCATTCATTTGTATCTTCTACAACATATTCATAATTATCTAGGTCTAATACTTTATAAATCCAAATCCTTTGGTAATCTCATTATATTTCTTCATTTTTTTAAATGGATAGCTAATGGGTTTGGATTTATGAAATATGATAACTTAGAAAGAGAATTTAATAGGAGTGAGCCCTAAAACTATATTTATATAAGGAAGTAAAGTTTGTTGTGTATTGTGAAATGTTTAAGGAATTTTTGTAAGGTATTTTCAAAAATCAAGGAATAAGTTTTTTGTCGATTAAAAAATTTAAGGAGTTTTCTTTTTTGACTTATCTCATATATAGTTTATGGTTATAACTTTTCAATTTAAATGAAAATATATTAAAAAAATATCTACTTAATATAAATTTAAAATTATCATAATGATAATCCTAGATAAAATCCCAATATTCTATTGACGTGTGTCATCCTCACAAAACTTTTCCAATTAAATAAATTTTAAAATCTCCCAATTAAAAAAAAACTTTATTAACATAATATTTATTATTAAAAAATATCTCATGGTAATTATTCACCGGCTTAAAAAAATTTAGTCGCCATCATATTTTTAAGGAAAATAAAAGATAAACCAAAAACCCTAGGTAGAGACGCTAGGTAAGGAGTCGGTTAAGCGGGAGGAAGGTGTTAGGCGCCCCTCACTTCTATTATACCTAATAGGGTCCTCTTAGGCTATTTTAGAGTAGGTTGTTTGTATAAATCTCATGTTTATAAATTCCAAGAAAATTCCAAATAAATAAATAATTAAACTCTAATTTTTATCCCTTATTGTACTCGCTAGGGTTTTATAACCATATTCCTATGTACCCTCAATTTGAAGGATCATTGCGATCGTAGTTCATTTCCCCTTTCCCATAATTTTTATCCTTTATTTATGCTCTCAGAATTTTGAGCTCTATCCCATTATATCCCTAATTCATCCCTTTAATACCCCTTATGTCATGAAAATTTTCCTTTAAATACCTTATAATATAAGACAAACATTTACCCCAATAAATAAATAAATTTAATTTATTTTTCATAATAGTGATCATTTCCCTTAATAAATAAACCATTAATTAAAAAACTCAAATTTTAAATATAAACCCATGTTTAAAAAATATTATAAATCCATTTTTAAATTGAAAAAAAATGTAACCAAAATAAAAATAATAATATAACCCATGTTTTAAGTCCCCGAATATATAATCCATAATATATATCCCAAAAAAATTAGTGAAATAAACCCTATTTTTTCAAAATGTTAGAATGAAATACAAGAAATTTATCTTCATTTATTTTTTGAAATTATTAATCCCTTACATTCATATTATTATCCCTATTAATTTAAATTAATCAAAACCAAATCTTAAATCCCTAAATATTAAATAAAATCAAATTTTTAATTAATTAATTTAACTTTAACCCTAAGTAAATTAATTATAATTACCCTAGAACTATCCCAATGACAAATTAATGATGAAATCGTAAAATTAATTTAAAAAACCTAACAGGGAGAGACAAAGAAAACCGCCCTCCCCATTTTATTGATACAAGACTTTTCGCTTTTTTAATTTATAAAATACAATAAATAATTATCATTTGATATAAGTGGAAGTGAATCAATCTTGTTTTCATTTCTTCACACTCAGTCTGCACTAAAAGAAAAAGAGAAAGAAACCCTGATCTTCATCTTTCTCACCCTTCATTTCATACTTCCAAACAACAACCCAAAAATCCCAACTACATAAATCAAATCCACCCATAATATTTGTGTATTATAATTTTATCAGTTAAGACATCTTAATTAATAACTTATGCAATTATCATTAGCGTCTTTCCTATTTTAGCTTATCACTAAAATAATAATTTAGTCTTGGATATACACTTTAAAAAAGTAAGAGCAAAACATGTGCACAATAAACAATTAAAAATTAAAAATTTTGAAAAAAAATAACTAACAAACTGTCGTTCATTTGTATCTTCTACAACATATTCATAATTATCTAGGTCTAATACTTTATAAATCCAAATCCTTTGGTAATCTCATTATATTTCTTCATTTTTTTAAATGGATAGCTAATGGGTTTGGATTTATGAAATATGATAACTTAGAAAGAGAATTTAATAGGAGTGAGCCCTAAAACTATATTTATATAAGGAAGTAAAGTTTGTTGTGTATTGTGAAATGTTTAAGGAATTTTTGTAAGGTATTTTCAAAAATCAAGGAATAAGTTTTTTGTCGATTAAAAAATTTAAGGAGTTTTCTTTTTTGACTTATCTCATATATAGTTTATGGTTATAACTTTTCAATTTAAATGAAAATATATTAAAAAAATATCTACTTAATATAAATTTAAAATTATCATAATGATAATCCTAGATAAAATCCCAATATTCTATTGACGTGTGTCATCCTCACAAAACTTTTCCAATTAAATAAATTTTAAAATCTCCCAATTAAAAAAAAACTTTATTAACATAATATTTATTATTAAAAAATATCTCATGGTAATTATTCACCGGCTTAAAAAAATTTAGTCGCCATCATATTTTTAAGGAAAATAAAAGATAAACCAAAAACCCTAGGTAGAGACGCTAGGTAAGGAGTCGGTTAAGCGGGAGGAAGGTGTTAGGCGCCCCTCACTTCTATTATATCTAATAGGGTCCTCTTAGGCTATTTTAGAGTAGGTTGTTTGTATAAATCTCATGTTTATAAATTCCAAGAAAATTCCAAATAAATAAATAATTAAACTCTAATTTTTATCCCTTATTGTACTCGCTAGGGTTTTATAACCATATTCCTATGTACCCTCAATTTGAAGGATCATTGCGATCGTAGTTCATTTCCCCTTTCCCATAATTTTTATCCTTTATTTATGCTCTCAGAATTTTGAGCTCTATCCCATTATATCCCTAATTCATCCCTTTAATACCCCTTATGTCATGAAAATTTTCCTTTAAATACCTTATAATATAAGACAAACATTTACCCCAATAAATAAATAAATTTAATTTATTTTTCATAATAGTGATCATTTCCCTTAATAAATAAACCATTAATTAAAAAACTCAAATTTTAAATATAAACCCATGTTTAAAAAATATTATAAATCCATTTTTAAATTGAAAAAAAATGTAACCAAAATAAAAATAATAATATAACCCATGTTTTAAGTCCCCGAATATATAATCCATAATATATATCCCAAAAAAATTAGTGAAATAAACCCTATTTTTTCAAAATGTTAGAATGAAATACAAGAAATTTATCTTCATTTATTTTTTGAAATTATTAATCCCTTACATTCATATTATTATCCCTATTAATTTAAATTAATCAAAACCAAATCTTAAATCCCTAAATATTAAATAAAATCAAATTTTTAATTAATTAATTTAACTTTAACCCTAAGTAAATTAATTATAATTACCCTAGAACTATCCCAATGACAAATTAATGATGAAATCGTAAAATTAATTTAAAAAACCTAACAGGGAGAGACAAAGAAAACCGCCCTCCCCATTTTATTGATACAAGACTTTTCGCTTTTTTAATTTATAAAATACAATAAATAATTATCATTTGATATAAGTGGAAGTGAATCAATCTTGTTTTCATTTCTTCACACTCAGTCTGCACTAAAAGAAAAAGAGAAAGAAACCCTGATCTTCATCTTTCTCACCCTTCATTTCATACTTCCAAACAACAACCCAAAAATCCCAACTACATAAATCAAATCCACCCATAATATTTGTGTATTATAATTTTATCAGTTAAGACATCTTAATTAATAACTTATGCAATTATCATTAGCGTCTTTCCTATTTTAGCTTATCACTAAAATAATAATTTAGTCTTGGATATACACTTTAAAAAAGTAAGAGCAAAACATGTGCACAATAAACAATTAAAAATTAAAAATTTTGAAAAAAAATAACTAACAAACTGTCGTTCATTTGTATCTTCTACAACATATTCATAATTATCTAGGTCTAATACTTTATAAATCCAAATCCTTTGGTAATCTCATTATATTTCTTCATTTTTTTAAATGGATAGCTAATGGGTTTGGATTTATGAAATATGATAACTTAGAAAGAGAATTTAATAGGAGTGAGCCCTAAAACTATATTTATATAAGGAAGTAAAGTTTGTTGTGTATTGTGAAATGTTTAAGGAATTTTTGTAAGGTATTTTCAAAAATCAAGGAATAAGTTTTTTGTCGATTAAAAAATTTAAGGAGTTTTCTTTTTTGACTTATCTCATATATAGTTTATGGTTATAACTTTTCAATTTAAATGGAAATATATTAAAAAAATATCTACTTAATATAAATTTAAAATTATCATAATGATAATCCTAGATAAAATCCCAATATTCTATTGACGTGTGTCATCCTCACAAAACTTTTCCAATTAAATAAATTTTAAAATCTCCCAATTAAAAAAAAACTTTATTAACATAATATTTATTATTAAAAAATATCTCATGGTAATTATTCACCGGATTAAAAAAATTTAGTCGCCATCATATTTTTAAGGAAAATAAAAGATAAACCAAAAACCCTAGGTAGAGACGCTAGGTAAGGAGTCGGTTAAGCGGGAGGAAGGTGTTAGGCGCCCCTCACTTCTATTATACCTAATAGGGTCCTCTTAGGCTATTTTAGAGTAGGTTGTTTGTATAAATCTCATGTTTATAAATTCCAAGAAAATTCCAAATAAATAAATAATTAAACTCTAATTTTTATCCCTTATTGTACTCGCTAGGGTTTTATAACCATATTCCTATGTACCCTCAATTTGAAGGATCATTGCGATCGTAGTTCATTTCCCCTTTCCCATAATTTTTATCCTTTATTTATGCTCTCAGAATTTTGAGCTCTATCCCATTATATCCCTAATTCATCCCTTTAATACCCCTTATGTCATGAAAATTTTCCTTTAAATACCTTATAATATAAGACAAACATTTACCCCAATAAATAAATAAATTTAATTTATTTTTCATAATAGTGATCATTTCCCTTAATAAATAAACCATTAATTAAAAAACTCAAATTTTAAATATAAACCCATGTTTAAAAAATATTATAAATCCATTTTTAAATTGAAAAAAAAATGTAACCAAAATAAAAATAATAATATAACCCATGTTTTAAGTCCCCGAATATATAATCCATAATATATATCCCAAAAAAATTAGTGAAATAAACCCTATTTTTTCAAAATGTTAGAATGAAATACAAGAAATTTATCTTCATTTATTTTTTGAAATTATTAATCCCTTACATTCATATTATTATCCCTATTAATTTAAATTAATCAAAACCAAATCTTAAATCCCTAAATATTAAATAAAATCAAATTTTTAATTAATTAATTTAACTTTAACCCTAAGTAAATTAATTATAATTACCCTAGAACTATCCCAATGACAAATTAATGATGAAATCGTAAAATTAATTTAAAAAACCTAACAGGGAGAGACAAAGAAAACCGCCCTCCCCATTTTATTGATACAAGACTTTTCGCTTTTTTAATTTATAAAATACAATAAATAATTATCATTTGATATAAGTGGAAGTGAATCAATCTTGTTTTCATTTCTTCACACTCAGTCTGCACTAAAAGAAAAAGAGAAAGAAACCCTGATCTTCATCTTTCTCACCCTTCATTTCATACTTCCAAACAACAACCCAAAATTCCCAACTACATAAATCAAATCCACCCATAATATTTGTGTATTATAATTTTATCAGTTAAGACATCTTAATTAATAACTTATGCAATTATCATTAGCGTCTTTCCTATTTTAGCTTATCACTAAAATAATAATTTAGTCTTGGATATACACTTTAAAAAAGTAAGAGCAAAACATGTGCACAATAAACAATAAAAAATTAAAAATTTTGAAAAAAAATAACTAACAAACTGTCGTTCATTTGTATCTTCTACAACATATTCATAATTATCTAGGTCTAATACTTTATAAATCCAAATCCTTTGGTAATCTCATTATATTTCTTCATTTTTTTAAATGGATAGCTAATGGGTTTGGATTTATGAAATATGATAACTTAGAAAGAGAATTTAATAGGAGTGAGCCCTAAAACTATATTTATATAAGGAAGTAAAGTTTGTTGTGTATTGTGAAATGTTTAAGGAATTTTTGTAAGGTATTTTCAAAAATCAAGGAATAAGTTTTTTGTCGATTAAAAAATTTAAGGAGTTTTCTTTTTTGACTTATCTCATATATAGTTTATGGTTATAACTTTTCAATTTAAATGAAAATATATTAAAAAAATATCTACTTAATATAAATTTAAAATTATCATAATGATAATCCTAGATAAAATCCCAATATTCTATTGACGTGTGTCATCCTCACAAAACTTTTCCAATTAAATAAATTTTAAAATCTCCCAATTAAAAAAAAACTTTATTAACATAATATTTATTATTAAAAAATATCTCATGGTAATTATTCACCGGCTTAAAAAAATTTAGTCGCCATCATATTTTTAAGGAAAATAAAAGATAAACCAAAAACCCTAGGTAGAGACGCTAGGTAAGGAGTCGGTTAAGCGGGAGGAAGGTGTTAGGCGCCCCTCACTTCTATTATACCTAATAGGGTCCTCTTAGGCTATTTTAGAGTAGGTTGTTTGTATAAATCTCATGTTTATAAATTCCAAGAAAATTCCAAATAAATAAATAATTAAACTCTAATTTTTATCCCTTATTGTACTCGCTAGGGTTTTATAACCATATTCCTATGTACCCTCAATTTGAAGGATCATTGCGATCGTAGTTCATTTCCCCTTTCCCATAATTTTTATCCTTTATTTATGCTCTCAGAATTTTGAGCTCTATCCCATTATATCCCTAATTCATCCCTTTAATACCCCTTATGTCATGAAAATTTTCCTTTAAATACCTTATAATATTAGACAAACATTTACCCCAATAAATAAATTTATTTATTTTATTTTTCATAATAGTGATCATTTACCTTAATAAATAAACCATTAATTAAAAAACTCAAATTTTAAATATAAACCCATGTTTAAAAAATATTATAAATCCATTTTTAAATTGAAAAAAAAATGTAACCAAAATAAAAATAAAAATATAACCCATGTTTTAAGTCCCCGAATATATAATCCATAATATATATCCCAAAAATAATTAGTGAAATAAACCCTATTTTTTAAAAATGTTAGAATGAAATACAAGAAATTTATCTCCATTTATTTTTTGAAATTATTAATCCCTTACATTCATATTATTATCCCTATTAATTTAATTTAATCAAAACCTAATCTTAAATCCCTAAATATTAAATAAAATCAAAATTTTAATTAATTAATTTAACTTTAACCCTAAGTAAATTAATTATAATTACCCTAGTACTATCCCAATGACAAATTAATGATGAAATCTTAAAAATAATTTAAAAAACCTAACATGGAGAGACAAAGAAAACCGCCATCCCCATTTTATTGATACACGACTTTTCGCCTTTTTAATTTATAAAATACAATAAATATATATCATTTGATATAAGTGGAAGTGAATAATTCTTGTTTTAATTTCTTCACACTCAGTCTGCACTAAAAGAAAAAGAGAAAGAAACCCTGATCTTCATCTTTCTCACCCTTCATTTCATACTTCCAAACAACAACCCAAAATTCCCAACTACATAAATCAAATCCACCCATAATATTTGTGTAATATAATTTTATCAGTTAAGACATCTTAATTAATAATTTATGCAATTATCATTAGCGTCTTTCCTATTTTAGCTTATCACTAAAATAATAATTTAGTCTTGGATATACACTTTAAAAAAGTAAGAGCAAAACTTGTGCACAATAAACAATAAAAAATTAAAAATTTTGAAAAAAAATAACTAACAAACTGTCGTTCATTTGTATCTTCTACAACATATTTATAATTATCTCGGTCAAATACTTTATAAATCCAAATCCTTTGGTAATCTCATTATATTTCTTCATTTTTTTAAATGGATTGCCAATGGGTTTGGATTTATGAAATATGATAACTTAGAAAGAGAATTTAATAGGAGTGAGCCCTAAAACTATATTTATATAAGGAAGTAAAGTTTGTTGTGTATTGTGAAATGTTTAAGGAATTTTAGTAAGGTATTTTCAAAAATCAAGGAATAAGTTTTGTGTCGATTAAAAAATTTATGGAGTTTTCGTTTTTGACTTATCTCATATATAGTTTATGGTTATAACTTTTCAAGTTAAATGTAAATATATTAAAAAAATATCTACTTAATATAAATTTAAAATTATCATAATGACAATCCTAGATAAAATCCTAATATTTTGATGACGTGTGTTATCCTCACAAAACGTTTCCAATTAAATAAAATTTAAAATCTCCCAATTAAAAAAAAATCTGTATTAACATAATATTAATTATTAAATAATATCTCATGGTAGATATTCACCGGCTTAAAAAAATTTAGTCGCCATCATATTCTTAAGGAAAATAAAAGATAAACCAAAAACCATAGGTAGAGACACTAGGTAAGGAGTCGGTTAAACGGGAGGAAGGTGTTAGGCACTCCTGACTTCTATTACACCTAATAGGGTCCTCTTTGGCTTTTTAGGGTTGGTTGTTTGTATAAATCTCATGTTTATAAATTCCAAGAAAATTCCAAATAAATAAATCAAAAAACTCTAATTTTTATCCCTTATTGTACTCTCTAGGGTTTTATAACCATATTCATATGTTCCCTAAATTTGAAGGATCATAGCGATCGTAGTTTATTTCCCCTATCCCATTATTTTAATCCTTTATTTATGCTCTCAGAATATTGCGCTCTATCCCATTATATCCCTAATTCATACCTTAAATACCCCTTATGTCATGAAAATTTTCCTTCAAATACCTTATAATATAAGACAAACATTTACCCCAATAAATAAATAAATTTAATTTATTTTTCATAATAGTGATCATTTCCCTTAATAAATAAACCATCAATTAAAAAACTCAAATTTTAAATATAAACCCATGTTTAAAAAATATTATAAATCCATTTTTAAATTGAAAAAAAAATGTAACCAAAATAAAAATAAAAATATAACCCATGTTTTAAGTCCCCGAATATATAATTCATAATATATATCCCAAAAATAATTAGTGAAATAAACCCTATTTTTTCAAAATGTTAGAATGAAATACAAGAAATTTATCTCCATTTATTTTTTGAAATTATAAATCCCCTACATTCATATTATTATCCCTATTAATTTAATTTAATCAAAACCTAATCTTAAATCCCTAAATATTAAATAAAATCAAATTTTTAATTAATTAATTTAACTTTAACCCTAAGTAAATTAATTATAATTACCCTAGAACTATCCCAATGACAAATTAATGATGAAATCTTAAAAATAATTTTAAAAACCTAACAGGGAGAGACAAAGAAAACCGCCCTCCCCATTTTATTGATACAAGACTTTTCGCTTTTTTAATTTATAAAATACAATAAATTAATATCATTTGATATAAGTGGAAGTGAATCAATCTTGTTTTCATTTCTTCACACTCAGTCTGCACTAAAAGAAATAGAGAAAGAAACCTTGATCTTCATCTTTCTCACCCTTCATTTCATACTTCCAAACAACAACCCAAAATTCCCAACTACATAAATCAAATCCACCCATAATATTTGTGTATTATAATTTTATCAGTTAAGACATCTTAATTAATAATTTATGCAATTATCATTAGCGTCTTTCCTATTTTAGCTTATCACTAAAATAATAATTTAGTCTTGGATATACACTTTAAAAAAGTAAGAGCAAAACTTGTGCACAATAAACAATAAAAAATTAAAAATTTTGAAAAAAAATAACTAACAAACTGTCGTTCATTTGTATCTTCTACAACATATTTATAATTATCTCGGTCAAATACTTTATAAATCCAAATCCTTTGGTAATCTAATTATATTTCTTCATTTTTTTAAATGGATTGCCAATGGGTTTGGATTTATGAAATATGATAACTTAGAAAGAGAATTTAATAGGAGTGAGCCCTAAAACTATATTTATATAAGGAAGTAAAGTTTGTTGTGTATTGTGAAATGTTTAAGGAATTTTTGTAAGGTATTTTCAAAAATTCAAGGAATAAGTTTTGTGTCGATTAAAAAATTTATGGAGTTTTCGTTTTTGACTTATCTCATATATAGTTTATGGTTATAACTTTTCAAGTTAAATGTAAATATATTAAAAAAATATCTACTTAATATAAATTTAAAATTATCATAATGACAATCCTAGATAAAATCCTAATATTTTGATGACGTGTGTTATCCTCACAAAATGTTTCCAATTTAATAAATTTTTAAATCTCCCAATTAAAAAAAAATCTGTATTAACATAATATTAATTATTAAATAATATCTCATGGTAGATATTCACCGGCTTAAAAAAATTTAGTCGCCATCATATTCTTAAGGAAAATAAAAGATAAACCAAAAACCATAGGTAGAGACACTAGGTAAGGAGTCGGTTAAGCGGGAGGAAGGTGTTAGGCACCCCTGACTTCTATTACACCTAATAGGGTCCTCTTAGGCTATTTAGGGTTGGTTGTTTGTATAAATCTCATGTTTATAAATTCCAAGAAAATTCCAAATAAATAAATCAAAAAACTCTAATTTTTATCCCTTATTGTACTCTCTAGGGTTTTATAACCATATTCCTCTGTACCCTAAATTTGATGGATCACAGCGATCGTAGTTTATTTCCCCTATCCCATTATTTTAATCCTTTATTTATGCTCTCAGAATATTGCGCTCTATCCCATTATATCCCTAATTCATACCTTAAATACCCCTTATGTCATGAAAATTTTCCTTCAAATACCTTATAATATAAGACAAACATTTACCCCAATAAATAAATAAATTTAATTTATTTTTCATAATAGTGATCATTTCCCTTAATAAATAAACCATTAATTAAAACACTCAAATTTTAAATATAAACCCATGTTTAAAAAATATTATAAATCCATTTTTAAATTGAAAAAAAAAATGTAACCAAAATAAAAATAAAATTATAACCCATGTTTTAAGTCCCCGAATATATAATCCATAATATATATCCCAAAAATAATTAATGAAATAAACCCTATTTTTTCAAAATGTTAGAATGAAATACAAGAAATTTATCTCCATTTATTTTTTGAAATTATTAATCCCTTACATTCATATTATTATCCCTATTAATTTAATTTAATCAAAACCTAATCTTAAATCCCTAAATATTAAATAAAATCAAATTTTTAATTAATTAATTTAACTTTAACCCTAAGTAAATTAATTATAATTACCCTAGAACTATCCCAATGACAAATTAATGATGAAATCTTAAAAATAATTTTAAAAACCTAACAGGGAGAGACAAAGAAAACCGCCCTCCCCATTTTATTGATACAAGACTTTTCGCTTTTTTAATTTATAAAATACAATAAATTAATATCATTTGATATAAGTGGAAGTGAATCAATCTTGTTTTCATTTCTTCACACTCAGTCTGCACTAAAAGAAAAAGAGAAAGAAACCCTGATCTTCATCTTTCTCACCCTTCATTTCATACATCCAAACAACAACCCAAAATTCCCAACTACATAAATCAAATCCACCCATAATATTTGTGTATTATAATTTTATCAGTTAAGACATCTTAATTAATAATTTATGCAATTATCATTAGCGTCTTTCCTATTTTAGCTTATCACTAAAATAATAATTTAGTCTTGGATATACACTTTAAAAAAGTAAGAGCAAAACTTGTGCACAATAAACAATAAAAAATTAAAAATTTTGAAAAAAAATAACTAACAAACTGTCGTTCATTTGTATCTTCTACAACATATTTATAATTATCTCGGTCAAATACTTTATAAATCCAAATCCTTTGGTAATCTCATTATATTTCTTCATTTTTTTAAATGGATTGCCAATGGGTTTGGATTTATGAAATATGATAACTTAGAAAGAGAATTTAATAGGAGTGAGCCCTAAAACTATATTTATATAAGGAAGTAAAGTTTGTTGTGTATTGTGAAATGTTTAAGGAATTTTTGTAAGGTATTTTCAAAAATTCAAGGAATAAGTTTTGTGTCGATTAAAAAATTTATGGAGTTTTCGTTTTTGACTTATCTCATATATAGTTTATGGTTATAACTTTTCAAGTTAAATGTAAATATATTAAAAAAATATCTACTTAATATAAATTTAAAATTATCATAATGACAATCCTAGATAAAATCCTAATATTTTGATGACGTGTGTTATCCTCACAAAACGTTTCCAATTAAATAAATTTTTAAATCTTCCAATTAAAAAAAAATCTGTATTAACATAATATTAATTATTAAATAATATCTCATGGTAGATATTCACCGGCTTAAAAAAATTTAGTTGCCATCATATTCTTAAGGAAAATAAAAGATAAACCAAAAACCATAGGTAGAGACACTAGGTAAGGAGTCGGTTAAGCGGGAGGAAGGTGTTAGGCACCCCTGACTTCTATTACACCTAATAGGGTCCTCTTAGGCTTTTTAGGGTTGGTTGTTTGTATAAATCTCATGTTTATAAATTCCAAGAAAATTCCAAATATATAAATCAAAAAACTCTAATTTTTAACCCTTATTGTACTCTCTAGGGTTTTATAACCATATTCCTATGTACCCTAAATTTGAAGGATCTTAGCGATCGTAGTTTATTTACCCTATCCCATTATTTTAATCCTTTATTTATGCTCTCAGAATATTGCGCTCTATCCCATTATATCCCTAATTCATACCTTAAATACCCCTTATGTCATGAAAATTTTCCTTCAAATACCTTATAATATAAGACAAACATTTACCCCAATAAATAAATAAATTTAATTTATTTTTCATAATAGTGATCATTTCCCTTAATAAATAAACCATTAATTAAAAAACTCAAATTTTAAATATAAACCCATGTTTAAAAAATATTATAAATCCATTTTTAAATTGAAAAAAAAAATGTAACCAAAATAAAAATAAAATTATAACCCATGTTTTAAGTCCCCGAATATATAATCCATAATATATATCCCAAAAATAATTAGTGAAATAAACCCTATTTTTTCAAAATGTTAGAATGAAATACAAGAAATTTATCTCCATTTATTTTTTGAAATTATTAATCCCTTACATTCATATTATTATCCCTATTAATTTAATTTAATCAAAACCTAATCTTAAATCCCAAATATTAAATAAAATCAAATTTTTAATTAATTAATTTAACTTTAACCCTAAGTAAATTAATTATAATTACCCTAGAACTATCCCAATGACAAATTAATGATGAAATCTTAAAAATAATTTAAAAAACCTAACAGGGAGAGACAAAGAAAACCGCCCTCCCCATTTTATTGATACAAGACTTTTCGCTTTTTTAATTTATAAAATACTATAAATTAATATCATTTGATATAAGTGGAAGTGAATCAATCTTGTTTTCATTTCTTCACACTCAGTCTGCACTAAAAGAAAAAGAGAAAGAAACCCTGATCTTCATCTTTCTCACCCTTCATTTCATACTTCCAAACAACAACCCAAAATTCCCAACTACATAAATCAAATCCACCCATAATATTTGTGTATTATAATTTTATCAGTTAAGACATCTTAATTAATAATTTATGCAATTATCATTAGCGTCTTTCCTATTTTAACTTATCACTAAAATAATAATTTAGTCTTGGATATACACTTTAAAAAAGTAAGAGCAAAATTTGTGCACAATAAACAATAAAAAATTAAAAATTTTGAAAAAAAATAACTAACAAATTGTCGTTCATTTGTATCTTCTACAACATATTTATAATTATCTCGGTCAAATACTTTATAATTCCAAATCCTTTGGTAATCTCATTATATTTCTTCATTTTTTTAAATGGATTGCCAATGGGTTTGGATTTATGAAATATGATAACTTAGAAAGAGAATTTAATAGGAGTGAGCCCTAAAACTATATTTATATAAGGAAGTAAAGTTTGTTGTGTATTGTGAAATGTTTAAGGAATTTTTGTAAGGTATTTTCAAAAATTCAAGGAATAAGTTTTTTGTCGATTAAAAAATTTATGGAGTTTTCTTTTTTGACTTATCTCATATATAGTTTATGGTTATAACTTTTCAAGTTAAATGTAAATATATTAAAAAAATATCTACTTAATATAAATTTAAAATTATCATAATGACAATCCTAGATAAAATCCTAATATTTTGATGACGTGTGTTATCCTCACAAAACGTTTCCAATTAAATAAAATTTAAAATCTCCAAATTAAAAAAAATCAGTATTAACATAATATTAATTATTAAATAATATCTCATGGTAGATATTCACCGGCTTAAAAAAATTTAGTCACCATCATATTCTTAAGGAAAATAAAAGATAAACCAAAAACCATAGGTAGAGACACTAGGTAAGGAGTCGGTTAAGCGGGAGGAAGGTGTTAGGCACCCCTGACTTCTATTATACCTAATAGGGTCCTCTTAGGCTTTTTAGGGTTGGTTGTTTGTATAAATCTCATGTTTATAAATTCCAAATAAATAAATCAAAAAACTCTAATTTTTATCCCTTATTGTACTCTCTAGGGTTTTATAACCATATTCCTATGTACCCTAAATTTGAAGGATCATAGCGATCGTAGTTTATTTCCCCTATCCCATTATTTTAATCCTTTATTTATGCTCTCAGAATATTGCGCTCTATCCCATTATATCCCTAATTCATACCTTAAATACCCCTTATGTCATGAAAATTTTCCTTCAAATACCTTATAATATAAGACAAACATTTACCCCAATAAATAAATAAATTTAATTTATTTTTCATAATAGTGATCATTTCCCTTAATAAATAAACCATTAATTAAAAAAATCAAATTTTAAATATAAACCCATGTTTAAAAAATATTATAAATCCATTTTTAAATTGAAAAAAAAATGTAACCAAAATAAAAATAAAAATATAACCCATGTTTTAAGTCCCCGAATATATAATTCATAATATATATCCCAAAAATAATTAGTGAAATAAACCCTATTTTTTCAAAATGTTAGAATGAAATACAAGAAATTTATCTCCATTTATTTTTTGAAATTATTAATCCCTTACATTCATATTATTATCCCTATTAATTTAATTTAATCAAAACCTAATCTTAAATCCCTAAATATTAAATAAAATCAAATTTTTAATTAATTAATTTAACTTTAACCCTAAGTAAATTAATTATAATTACCCTAGAACTATCCCAATGACAAATTAATGATGAAATCGTAAAAATAATTTAAAAAACCTAACAGGGAGAGACAAAGAAAACCGCCCTCCCCATTTTATTGATACAAGACTTTTCGCTTTTTTAATTTATAAAATACAATAAATAAATATCATTTGATATAAGTGGAAGTGAATCAATCTTGTTTTCATTTCTTCACACTCAGTCTGCAGTAAAAGAAAAAGAGAAAGAAACCCTGATCTTCATATTTCTCACCCTTCATTTCATACTTCCAAACAACAACCCAAAATTCCCAACTACATAAATCAAATCCACCCATAATATTTGTGTATTATAATTTTATCAGTTAAGACATCTTAATTAATAATTTATGCAATTATCATTAGCGTCTTTCCTATTTTAGCTTATCACTAAAATAATAATTTAGTCTTGGATATACACTTTAAAAAAGTAAGAGCAAAACTTGTGCACAATAAACAATAAAAAATTAAAAATTTTGAAAAAAAATAACTAACAAACTGTCGTTCATTTGTATCTTCTACAACATATTTATAATTATCTCGGTCAAATACTTTATAAATCCAAATTCTTTGGTAATCTCATTATATTTCTTCATTTTTTTAAATGGATTGCCAATGGGTTTGGATTTATGAAATATGATAACTTAGAAAGAGACTTTAATAGGAGTGAGCCCTAAAACTATATTTATATAAGGAAGTAAAGTTTGTTGTGTATTGTGAAATGTTTAAGGAATTTTTGTAAGGTATTTTCAAAAATTCAAGGAATAAGTTTTTTGTCGATTAAAAAATTTATGGAGTTTTCTTTTTTGACTTATCTCATATATAGTTTATGGTTATAACTTTTAAAGTTAAATGTAAATATATTAAAAAAATATCTACTTAATATAAATTTAAAATTATCATAATGACAATCCTAGATAAAATCCTAATATTTTGATGACGTGTGTTATCCTCACAAAACGTTTCCAATTAAATAAAATTTAAAATCTCCCAATTAAAAAAAATCTGTATTAACATAATATTAATTATTAAATAATATCTCATGGTAGATATTCACCGGCTTAAAAAAATTTAGTCGCCATCATATTCTTAAGGAAAATAAAAGATAAACCAAAAACCATAGGTAGAGACACTAGGTAAGGAGTCGGTTAAGTGGGAGGAAGGTGTTAGGCACCCCTGACTTCTATTACACCTAATAGGGTCCTCTTAGGCTTTTTAGGGTTGTTTGTTTGTATAAATCTCATGTTTATAAATTCCAAGAAAATTCCAAATAAATAAATCAAAAAACTCTAATTTTTATCCCTTATTGTACTCTCTAGGGTTTTATAACCATATTCCTATGTACCCTAAATTTGAAGGATCATAGCGATCGTAGTTTATTTCCCCTATCCCATTATTTTAATCCTTTATTTATGCTCTCAGAATATTGCGCTCTATCCCATTATATCCCTAATTCATACCTTAAATACCCCTTATGTCATGAAAATTTTCCTTCAAATACCTTATAATATAAGACAAACATTTACCCCAATAAATAAATAAATTTAATTTATTTTTCATAATAGTGATCATTTCCCTTAATAAATAAACCATTAATTAAAAAACTCAAATTTTAAATATAAACCCATGTTTAAAAAATATTATAAATCCATTTTTAAATTGAAAAAAAAAATGTAACCAAAATAAAAATAAAAATATAACCCATGTTTTAAGTCCCCGAATATATAATTCATAATATATATCCCAAAAATAATTAGTGAAATAAACCCTATTTTTTCAAAATGTTAGAATGAAATACAAGAAATTTATCTCCATTTATTTTTTGAAATTATTAATCCCTTACATTCATATTATTATCCATATTAATTTAATTTAATCAAAACCTAATCTTAAATCCCTAAATATTAAATAAAATCAAATTTTTAATAAATTAATTTAACTTTAACCCTAAGTAAATTAATTATAATTACCCTAGAACTATCCCAATGACAAATTAATGATGAAATCGTAAAAATAATTTAAAAAACCTAACAGGGAGAGACAAAGAAAACCGCCCTCCCCATTTTATTGATACAAGAATTTTCGCTTTTTTAATTTATAAAATACAATAAATAAATATCATTTGATATAAGTGGAAGTGAATCAATCTTGTTTTCATTTCTTCACACTCAGTCTGCACTAAAAGAAAAAGAGAAAGAAACCCTGATCTTCATATTTCTCACCCTTCATTTCATACTTCCAAACAACAACCCAAAATTCCCAACTACATAAATCAAATCCACCCATAATATTTGTGTATTATAATTTTATCAGTTAAGACATCTTAATTAATAATTTATGCAATTATCATTAGCGTCTTTCCTATTTTAGCTTATCACTAAAATAATAATTTAGTCTTGGATATACACTTTAAAAAAGTAAGAGCAAAACTTGTGCACAATAAACAATAAAAAATTAAAAATTTTGAAAAAAAATAACTAACAAACTGTCGTTCATTTGTATCTTCTACAACATATTTATAATTATCTCGGTCAAATACTTTATAAATCCAAATCCTTTGGTAATCTCATTATATTTCTTCATTTTTTTAAATGGATTGCCAATGGGTTTGGATTTATGAAATATGATAACTTAGAAAGAGAATTTAATAGGAGTAAGCCCTAAAACTATATTTATATAAGGAAGTAAAGTTTGTTGTGTATTGTGAAATGTTTAAGGAATTTTTGTAAGGTATTTTCAAAAATTCAAGGAATAAGTTTTTTGTCGATTAAAAAAATTATGGAGTTTTCTTTTTTGACTTATCTCATATATAGTTTATGGTTATAACTTTTCAAGTTAAATGTAAATATATTAAAAAAATATCTACTTAATATAAATTTAAAATTATCATAATGACAATCCTAGATAAAATCCTAATATTTTGATGACGTGTGTCATCCTCACAAAACGTTTCCAATTAAATAAAATTTAAAATGTCCCAATTAAAAAAAAATCTGTATTAACATAATATTAATTATTAAATAATATCTCATGGTAGATATTCACCGGCTTAAAAAAATTTAGTCGCCATCATATTCTTAAGGAAAATAAAAGATAAACCAAAAACCATAGGTAGAGACACTAGGTAAGGAGTCGGTTAAGCGAGAGGAAGGTGTTAGGCACCCCTCACTTCTATTACACCTAATAGGGTCCTCTTAGGCTTTTTAGGGTAGGTTGTTTGTATAAATCTCATGTTTATAAATTCCAAGAAAATTCCAAATAAATAAATCAAAAAACTCTAATTTTTATCCCTTATTGTACTCGCTAGGGTTTTATAACCATATTCCTATGTACCCTCAATTTGAAGGATCATAGCGATCGTAGTTTATTTCCCCTATCCCATTATTTTAATCCTTTATTTATGCTCTCAGAATATTGCGTTCTATCCCATTATATCCCTAATTCATACCTTAAATATCCCTTATGTCATGAAAATTTTCCTTCAAATACCTAATAATATAAGACAAACATTTACCCCAATAAATAAATAAATTTAATTTATTTTTCATAATTGTGATCATTTCCCTTAATAAATAAACCATTAATTAAAAAACTCAAATTTTAAATATAAACCCATGTTTAAAAAATATTATAAATCCATTTTTAAATTGAAAAAAAAATGTAACCAAAATAAAAATAAAAATATAACCCTTGTTTTAAGTCCCCGAATATATAATCCATAATATATATCCCAAAAATAATTAGTGAAATAAACCCTATTTTTTCAAAATGTTAGAATGAAATACAAGAAATTTATCTCCATTTATTTTTTGAAATTATTAATCCCTTACATTCATATTATTATCCCTATTAATTTAGTTTAATTAAAACCTAATCTTAAATCCCTAAATATTAAATAAAATCAAATTTTTAATTAATTAATTTAACTTTAACCCTAAGTAAATTAATTATAATTACCCTAGAACTATCCCAATGAAAAATTAATGATGAAATCGTAAAAATAATTTAAAAAACCTAACAGGGAGAGACAAAGAAAACCGCCCTCCCCATTTTATTGATACAAGACTTTTCGCTTTTTTAATTTATAAAATACAATAAATAAATATCATTTGATATAAGTGGAAGTGAATCAATCTTGTTTTCATTTCTTCACACTCAGTCTGCACTAAAAGAAAAAGAGAAAGAAACCCTGATCTTCATCTTTCTCACCATTCATTTCATACTTCCAAACAACAACCCAAAATTCCCAACTACATAAATCAAATCCACCCATAATATTTGTGTATTATAATTTTATCAGTTAAGCCATCTTAATTAATAATTTATGCAATTATCATTAGGGTCTTTCCTATTTTAGCTTATCACTAAAATAATAATTTAGTCTTGGATATACACTTTAAAAAAGTAAGAGCAAAACTTGTGCACAATAAACAATTAAAAATTAAAAATTTTGAAAAAAAATAACTAACAAACTGTCGTTCATTTGTATCTTCTACAACATATTAATAATTATCTAGGTCAAATACTTTATAAATCCAAATCCTTTGGTAATCTCATTATATTTCTTCATTTTTTTAAATGGATTGCCAATGGGTTTGGATTTATGAAATATGATAACTTAGAAAGAGAATTTAATAGGAGTGAGCCCAAAAACTATAATTATATAAGGAAGTAAAGTTTGTTGTGTATTGTGAAATGTTTAACGAATTTTTGTAAGGTATTTTCAAAAATTCAAGGAATAAGTTTTGTGTCGATTAAAAAATTTATGGAGTTTTCGTTTTTGACTTATCTCATATATAGTTTATGGTTATAACTTTTCAAGTTAAATGTAAATATATTAAAAAAATATCTACTTAATATAAATTTAAAATTATCATAATGACAATCCTAGATAAAATCCTAATATTTTGATGACGTGTGTCATCCTCACAAAACGTTTCCAATTAAATAAATTTTTAAATGTCCCAATTAAAAAAAAAATCTGTATTAACATAATATTAATTATTAAATAATATCTCATGGTAGATATTCACCGGCTTAAAAAAATTTAGTCGCCATCATATTCTTAAGGAAAATAAAAGATAAACCAAAAACCATAGGTAGAGACACTAGGTAAGGAGTCGGTTAAGCGAGAGGAAGGTGTTAGGCACCCCTCACTTCTATTACACCTAATAGGGTCCTCTTAGGCTTTTTAGGGTAGGTTGTTTGTATAAATCTCATGTTTATAAATTCCAAGAAAATTCCAAATAAATAAATCAAAAAACTCTAATTTTTATCCCTTATTGTACTCGCTAGGGTTTTATAACCATATTCCTATGTACCCTCAATTTGAAGGATCATAGCGATCGTAGTTTATTTCCCCTATCCCATTATTTTAATCCTTTATTTATGCTCTCAGAATATTGCGTTCTATCCCATTATATCCCTAATTCATACCTTAAATACCCCTTATGTCATGAAAATTTTCCTTCAAATACCTAATAATATAAGACAAACATTTACCCCAATAAATAAATAAATTTAATTTTTTTTTCATAATTGTGATCATTTCCCTTAATAAATAAACCATTAATTAAAAAACTCAAATTTTAAATATAAACCCATGTTTAAAAAATATTATAAATCCATTTTTAAATTGAAAAAAAAAATGTAACCAAAATAAAAATAAAAATATAACCCATGTTTTAAGTCCCCGAATATATAATCCATAATATATATCCCAAAAATAATTAGTGAAATAAACCCTATTTTTTCAAAATATTAGAATGAAATACAAGAAATTTATCTCCATTTATTTTTTGAAATTATTAATCCCTTACATTCATATTATTATCCCTATTAATTTAGTTTAATTAAAACCTAATCTTAAATCCCTAAATATTAAATAAAATCAAATTTTTAATTAATTAATTTAACTTTAACCCTAAGTAAATTAATTATAATTACCCTAGAACTATCCCAATGACAAATTAATGATGAAATCGTAAAAATAATTTAAAAAACCTAACAGGGAGAGACAAAGAAAACCGCCCTCCCCATTTTATTGATACAAGACTTTTCGCTTTTTTAATTTATAAAATACAATAAATAAATATCATTTGGTATAAGTGGAAGTGAATCAATCTTGTTTTCATTTCTTCACACTCAGTCTGCACTAAAAGAAAAAGAGAAAGAAACCCTGATCTTCATCTTTCTCACCCTTCATTTCATACTTCCAAACAACAACCCAAAATTCCCAACTACATAAATCAAATCCACCAATAATATTTGTGTATTATAATTTTATCAGTTAAGACATCTTAATTAATAATTTATGCAATTATCATTATCGTTTTTCCTATTTTAGCTTATCACTAAAATAATAATTTAGTCTTGGATATACACTTTAAAAAAGTAAGAGCAAAACTTGTGCACAATAAACAATTAAAAATTAAAAATTTTGAAAAAAAATAACTAACAAACTGTCATTCATTTGTATCTTCTACAACATATTTATAATTATCTAGGTCAAATACTTTATAAATCCAAATCCTTTGGTAATCTCATTATATTTCTTCATTTTTTTAAATGGATTGCCAATGGGTTTGGATTTATGAAATATGATAACTTAGAAAGAGAATTTAATAGGAGTGAGCCCAAAAACTATATTTATATAAGGAAGTAAAGTTTGTTGTGTATTGTGAAATGTTTAAGGAATTTTTGTAAGGTATTTTCAAAAATTCAAGGAATAAGATTTGTGTCGATTAAAAAATTTATGGAGTTTTCGTTTTTGACTTATCTCATATATAGTTTATGGTTATAACTTTTCAAGTTAAATGTAAATATATTAAAAAAATATCTACTTAATATAAATTTAAAATTATCATAATGACAATCCTAGATAAAATCCTAATATTTTGATGACGTGTGTCGTCCTTACAAAATGTTTCCAATTAAATAAATTTTTAAATCTCCCAATTAAAAAAAATCTGTATTAACATAATATTAATTATTAAATAATATCTCATGGTAGATATTCACCGGCTTAAAAAAATTTAGTCTCCATCATATTCTTAAGGAAAATAAAAGATAAACCAAAAACCATAGGTAGAGACACTAGGTAAGGAGTCGGTTAAGCGAGAGGAAGGTGTTAGGCACCCCTCACTTCTATTACACCTAATAGGGTTCTCTTAGGCTTTTTAGGGTAGGTTGTTTGTATAAATCTCATGTTTATAAATTCCAAGAAAATTCCAAATAAATAAATCAAAAAACTCTAATTTTTATCCCTTATTGTACTCGCTAGGGTTTTATAACCATATTCCTATGTACCCTCAATTTGAAGGATCATAGCGATCGTAGTTTATTTCCCCTATCCAATTATTTTAATCCTTTATTTATGCTCTCAGAATATTGCGCTCTATCCCATTATATCCCTAATTCATACCTTAAATATCCCTTATGTCATGAAAATTTTCCTTCAAATACCTAATAATATAAGACAAACATTTACCCCAATAAATAAATAAATTTAATTTATTTTTCATAACTGTGATCATTTCCCTTAATAAATAAACCATTAATTAAAAAACTCAAATTTTAAATATAAACCCATGTTTAAAAAATATTATAAACCCATTTTTAAATTGAAAAAAAAAATGTAACCAAAATAAAAATAAAAATATAACCCATGTTTTATGTCCCCGAATATATAATCCATAATATATATCCCAAAAATAATTAGTGAAATAAACCCTATTTTTTCAAAATGTTAGAATGAAATACAAGAAATTTATCTCCATTTATTTTTTGAAATTATTAATCCCTTACATTCATATTATTATCCCTATTAATTTAGTTTAATTAAAACCTAATCTTAAATCCCTAAATATTAAATAAAATCAAATTTTTAATTAATTAATTTAACTTTAACCCTAAGTAAATTAATTATAATTACCCTAGAATCTATCCCAATGAAAAATTAATGATGAAATCGTAAAAATAATTTAAAAAACCTAACAGGGAGAGACAAAGAAAACCGCCCTCCCCATTTTATTGATACAAGACTTTTCGCTTTTTTAATTTATAAAATACAATAAATAAATATCATTTGGTATAAGTGGAAGTGAATCAATCTTGTTTTCATTTCTTCACACTCAGTCTGCACTAAAAGAAAAAGAGAAAGAAACCCTGATCTTCATCTTTCTTACCCTTCATTTCATACTTCCAAACAACAACCCAATATTCCCAACTACATAAATCAAATCCACCCATAATATTTGTGTATTATAATTTTATCAGTTAAGCCATCTTAATTAATAATTTATGCAATTATCATTAGGGTCTTTCCTATTTTAGCTTATCACTAAAATAATAATTTAATCTTGGATATACACTTTAAAAAAGTCAGAGCAAAACTTGTGCATAATAATAAACAATAAAAAATTAAAAAATTTGAAAAAAAACAACTAACAAACTGTCGTTCATTTGTATCTTCTACAACATATTTATAATTATCTAGGTCAAATACTTTATAAATCCAAATCTTTTGGTAATCTCATTATACTTCTTCATTTTTTTAAATGGATTGCCAAAGGGTTTGGATTTATGAAATATGATAACTTAAAAAGAGAATTTAATAGGAGTGAGCCCAAAAACTATATTTATATAAGGAAGTAAAGTTTGTTGTGCATTGTGAAATGTTTAAGGAATTTTTGTAAGGTATTTTCAAAAATTCAAGGAATAAGTTTTGTTTCGATTAAAAAATTTAAGGAGTTTTCATTTTTGACTTATCTCATATATAGTTTATGGTTATATCTTTTCAAGTTAAATGTAAATATATAAAAAAAAATATCTACTTAATATAAATTTAAAATTATCATAATGACAATCCTAGATAAAATCCTAATATTTTGATGATGTGTGTCATCCTCACAAATATTTTCCAATTAATTAATTGTTTAAACTCCCAATTAAAAAAAATCTTTATTAACATAATATTAATTATTAAAAAATATCTTATGGTAGATATTCACCGGCTTAAAAAAATTTAGTCACCATCATTTTTTTAAGGAAAATAAAAGATAAACCAAAAACCCTAGGTAAGGAGTCGGTTAAGCGGGAGGAAGGTGTTAGGAACCCCTCACTTCTATTATACCTAATAGGGTCCTCTTAGGCTTTTTAGGGTAGGTTGTTTATATTAATCTCATGTTTATAAATTCCAAGAAAATTCCAAATAAATAAATCAAAAAACTCTAATTTTTATCCCTTATTTTACTCGCTAGGGTTTTATAACCCTATTCCTATGTACCCTCAATTTGAAGTATCATAGTGATCATAGTTCCATTCCCGTATCCCCTAATTTTAATCCTTTATTTATGCTCTTAGAATTTTCAGCTCTATCCCTAATTCATCCCTTAAATACCCCTTATTTCATGAAAATTTTCCTTTAAATACCTTATAATATAAGATAAACATTTACCCCCAATAAATAAATAAATTTAATTTATTTTTCATAATAGTGATAATTTCCTTTAATTTAATTTATTAATCCCTTTTGTAAATTGAAAAAAAAATGAAACCAAAACAAAAATAAAAATATAACCCATGTTTTAAGTCCCCAAATATATAATCCATAATATATATCCAAAAAACGAATTAGTGAAATAAACCCTATTTTTTTAAATGTTAGAATGAAATACAAGAAATTTATCTCCATTTATTTTTTTTAAATTAATAATCCCTTACATTTATATTATTATCCCTATTAATTTAATTTAATCAAAACCTAATCTTAAATCCCTAAATATTAAACAAAATCAAAATTTTAATTAATTAATTTATCCTTAACCCTAAGTAAATTAATTGTAATTACCCTAGAACTATCCCAATCACAAATTATTGATAAAATCTTCAAAATAATTTAAAAAACCTAACAGTGAGAGACAAAGAAAACCGCCCTCCCCCTTTTATCGATACAAGATTTTTCCCTTTTTTTATTAATAAAATACAATAAATAAATATCATTTGATATAAGTGGAAGTGAATCCATCATGTTTTCATTTCTTCACACTCAGTCTGCACTAAAACGAAAAGAGAAAGAAACCCTGATCTTCATCTATCTCACCCTTCATTCCATACTTCCAAACAACAACCCAATATTCCCAACGACCTAAATCAAATCCATTCATAATATTTGTGTATTATAATTTTATCAGTTAAGCCATTTTAATTAATAATTTATGTAGTTATCATTAGCGTCTTTCCTATTTTAGCTTATCACTAAAATAACAATTTAATCTTGGATATACACTTTAAAAAAGTCAGAGCAAAACTTGTGCATAATAAACAAGAAAAAATTAAAATTTTTGAAAATAAACAACTAACAAACTGTCTTTCATTTGTATCTTCTACAACATATTTTTAATTATCTAGGTCAAATACTTTATAAATCCAAATCCTTTGGTAATCACATTATATTTCTTCAGTTTTTTTAAAATGGATTGCCAAAGGGTTTGGATTTATGAAATATGATAACTTAGAATGAGAATTTAATAGGAGTGAGCCCAACAACTATATTTATATAAGGAAGTAAAGTTTTTTGTGTATTGTGAAATATTTAAGGAATTTTTGTAAGGTATTTTCAAAAATTCATGGAATAAGTTTTGTGTCGATTAAAAAATTTAAGGAGTTTTTCGTTTTTGTATTATCTCATATATAGTTTATTGTTATAACTTTTCAAGTTAAATGTAAATATATTAAAAAAATATCTACTTAATATAAATTTAAAATTATCATAATGACAATCCTAGATAAAATCCTATTATTTATATGATGTGTGTCATCCTCACAAAATTTTTCCAATTAATTAAATTATTTAATCTCCCAATTAAAAAAAATCTTTTGTCAACATAATATTAATTATTAAAAACTATCTCATGGTAGAGACTCACTGGCTTAAAAAAAATTAGTCGCCATCATATTTTTAAGGAGAATAAAAGATAAACCAGAAACCCTAGGTAGAGACGCTAGGTAAGGAGTCGGTTAAGCGGGAGGAACGTGTTAGGCACCCCTCACTTCTATTATACCTAATAGGGTCCTATTAGGCTTTTTAGGGTAGGTTGTTTATATAAATCTCATGTTTATAAATTCCAAGAATATTCCAAATAAATAAATAAATAATAAAACTCTAATTTTTGTCCCTTATTATACTTGCTAGGGTTTTATAACCATATTCCTATGTACCCTCAATTTGAAGGATCATAGCGATCGTAGTTCCATTCCCCTATCCCATAATTTTAATCCTTTATTTATGCTCTCAGAATTTTTGGCACTATCCCATTATATCCCTTATTCATCCCTTAAATACCCCTTATGTCATGAAAATTTTCCTTTAAATACCTTATAATATAAGATAAACATTTACCCCAACAATTGTGAACGGAAGAATTAAAGTTGTTATTGAAGAGGATGATGTGGCTAATGAAATTGCGCATTGGGAGCAAGCGATTATCCTTTTTGCCTTAGGGGAGTCGTTGTGAATGAATGCGGTAAAGAAATTCATGGAGAAGACATGGAACTTTGTGGCGTTACCAGAACTGTACTACAATGAGGAGGGTTATTTCTTGGTGAGATTTCATAGTCAAGAAGATAAAGAAAATGTGCTAGCACAGGGCTCTTATTTCATCTATGGTAAACCATTGTTTATTAGACAATGGACACATGATTTTGAAATGAAAGATGACATGCTGAGGGTATTACCAGTCTGGATAACACTTCCAAATCTCCATTTGCATCTATGGGGAGAGAAATGTATCTCTAAGATTGCAAGTTCAGTAGGTAAACCAATTACAATGGATGAATGTACGACAAAGAAGTTGAGAGTGTCATATGCTAGGGTGCTTGTAGAAATGGATATCACGCAGGGGATGCAAGATAGTGTGTTTATAAAAGGGAATGTTGGGAAGACAATAGAGAAGAGAATAGGATATGAATGGAGACCTATGTATTGCCACAACTGTTTGAAAATTGGGCATGATTGTGCTAAAAAGCAGACCATGAAGAAACCTATAAATAAGGTGTGGAAGGCCACAAAAAAAACCGAATGAAAAGCCTCAAATGGTAAAGACAACTGAGACAAATCAAGCACAAGTGGTAGCACAAAGTGGAAAATATCTAGAAGCAAATGAAAACAATGAAGATTGGAAAGTGGTGACAAACAAAAGGAATGACAAAGGGAAAAACATAATGATTAATAGCCCTCAAAGCTCCTTTATGCCATTTCAGAATACTTTCACCCCCTTGAGGATTGGAAAAAGTCCTGTAGGGGAACCACATATGGAATCATGATAGTCACATGGAATGTGAGGGGTATTAATAAAGAGGCAAGACATAGTGAGGTTAGCTCCTACCTCAAGAATTTCAATGTACCTGTTATAGCCTTATTAGAAACAAGAGTGAAAAAGAATAATGCTAGAAAAATCAGGAATAAAATGTGAGGGAATTGGTTGTATCAGGACAATTATGATTATCATGAGAATGGTAGAATTTGGATTATGTGGGATCAAAGAATGGTGGATGTGAAAGGTATCCAGGTAGCTGATCAATATATACATGCTGATGTTTATGAAATGGATAAAACCCTTATGTACACTATGACTGTCATTTATGCTTTCAATCAGATAGAGAAAAGAAAGGAGCTTTTGAAACACATTGAGAACTTAGGGACTAATCTGAGTAGACCTTGGATAGTGATGGGAGATTTCAACAATGTCCTCACAAGCCAAGACAGGATTGGAGGCAATAGAGTCACTGCAGCTGAGATCCAAGATTTACAAGCCATGATGACAAAATTGAGTTTGTATGAAGCACCAACAAAAGGGAACCACTTCACGTGGTCAAACAAACAGATGGGGGACCCTATTTACTCTAGGATTGATAGAATCTTAGGTAATGCTGTTTGGATGCAGAAATTCCAGGATGCTGATTGTCTGGTTTTGGCTCCTGGGATTTCAGACCACTCCCCCCTAAAAATTGAGATATAGAATAATAGAGAGAGGATGCATCAGACTTTCAGATTCATTAATTGTACCACAAAGGAGCCAGAGTTTATGAAAACTGTGTCTGAGAGTTGGCACCAGGAATGTCAAGGTACTGCTATGGGAAAACTTTGGTTTAAGTTGAAAAGGTTACAACCAACTTTGAAAACTATGGCAAGGAAATTCACTAATATTAAAATTCAAATTTAGCAAGCAAGGAAAAAGTTGAATGAAGCTCATGAGAACCTGCAGGGGAGCCCTTTTGACAGAGAGATCATACATCAGGTGAAGAGTGCAACTGAGGAGGTTATTCACCTTAAACAGGTGGAAGAAACTATGTTGAGGAAGAAGGAAAAGATAGATTGGATAAAGTTAGGGGATCAGAATAATGCTTACTTCCATGCCACCTTGAAAGAGAAGAATAAACAAAAAGGTATCTACAACATGGTCTTTGGAGGGGGAGCATCTGACCATCCAGGAAGAGATTGAAAGAGAGATCCTTGGTTTTTATACAAAGTTGGTAGGAACTGTAGAACCAAATATGAAACAAGTGGACATCACAAAGTTGAGAGGAGGTAAAGTTATAAATAGAGACATGGCTAAACAACTGATACAACCTGTAAAAGCTACTGAAATTTGGAAGACATTGATCAACATTGGTGAAACAAAAAGCCCAGGGGTAGATGGATATAATTCCCACTTTTTCAAGAAAGCCTGGCCTATTATCAACCATGATGCACAAGAAGCTATTTAGGAATTCTTTAAAACAGGTACAATGTATAAGGAAGTCAATTGCACATTGGTTACACTGATCCCAAAGAGCAATGCAGCTAGCACAATCAAGGATTACATGCCTATATCATGCTGCACCATTATGTACAAGTTGATTTCCAAGATTTTGACCACTAGACTGGGTAGTGTTATAAACCAAGTGGTGAATGTCTCTCAGTCAGCATTCATACCTGGGAGGAGTATCCAGGAGAACATCATGCTTGCTCAGGAACTAGTTAGGGGATACAATAGAAAAAACATTTCTCTAAGGTGTATGGTGCAAATGGATATACAAAAGGCATACGACACTGTGGATTGGAAAGCAATGCACCAAATTATGTCGGAACTAGGGTTCCCCTCAATGTTCACTAACTTGATCATGGCTTGTGTAACTTCGGTATCCTACAAGTTTGCCATAAATGGGAGGCCTTATGGTATTTTGAAGGCACAAAGAGGCCGGAGACAAGGAGATCCCATATCACATCTCCTCTTTGTGCTTGTGATGGAGTCCTTAGATAGAACACTTCAAAGTTTAAGTGAGAATCATAATTTCAATTTTCACCCAAAGTGTGAGGCCTTGAAGTTGATAAACATATGTTTTGTTGATGACATCCTGATTTTCCTGAGAGGGGATCTAGATTCTCTTAATTTATTGATGGGGAAAATGCAGATCTTCACTGAAACTACAGGTCTGCATATCAGTACTCCCAAGAGTAGTATTTATTTTGGGGGAGGGGTAAGATGGAGGACCAAATGAGGATGCATAGAGCTACAGGGTTTGAAGTGGGTAGCCTCCCCTTTAAATACCTAGGAGTTCCACTAGATTGTAAAAAACTGAATGTGAATATGTGTATGCCTCTGATTGAAAAAATGAATTGCAGGATGCAGCATTGGACAACTAGATTACTATACTATGCAAGAAGATTACAACTCATTAGCAGTGTGATTTTCTCAATTGCAAACTATTAGCTCCAGATCTTCCCTCTCCCAAAAAAAGTCATCCTCTACATTGAGACTTTGTGTAGAGCATTCTTATGGACTAGATGCATTAGTGTAAACACCCCAAATTTAACCTCTCACTTTCTTATACTTTGGCTTATGATCCCACATAATGCATAGCATATCACTACATCTTACATTGCATCTATGCACAACTAGGGTTTGTGATCAGATGAATCTTGAAGAGAGTATGAGGTATCTCAGAGGCCATAAAGGATGACAAGAAGGTCCTTGAGTGTTCTAAGGTCATATTGTACCCCCAAGGGTTCTTGGAAGTCAAAAGATCACAAGAGATTGCAGAGCCACCCAGGCAGGCTCAAGGCTCCTACACATATGTCCTAAAATTAGGGTTTTAGGTTTGAGGCCCTTACAACCAATTTTTTTGGTCATTCTTGATTCAAATGGTCTTTATATGATATAAGGAGTGTGTGGATGAAGTTTGATGAAAAAATTCAATGTGGAAGTCATCTGATCAAATGGTAAATTGTTGTGTAAGAAAAGTCAGGATTAGGGCATCTAAGGCCTCCAACAAGGGTTCCAAAGGGTCATCATCATAAATTTGAGGTCATATGATCTTTATTTGATCTTAGGAATGATTGAAAGATCACAAGATTGAATAATTTTGAGCCATTGCAAAAGTTGCCATTTTTGGACATGACTTGAAATGAAAACTTTCCATTTTGGGAAAGATTTTCAACCTCCTCTTTCTTGATCAAAAAGGCTTCAAATGAATTTTTTTCCAAACATGAAAGTTGTAGATTGGATCTTCCCCTTTCTAAAAAGTACAAGAACTCATCTTGATTCATCCTAGAACTCAAGATATGATGGATCAAAGTTGGCAAATTTCTTGTAATTTTCAAGTTCATGTCAAAGAGGGAAATGTGCAAAATGGATTTTCCAGCCTTCTAATGACCTATGTTTCACTCCTAAACATCATAACAATTATAAGCAACATCTCTAGACCAAGATCCAGCCAAGAACCAAGGCCTTTTTCATGGTCAATTCTTACAAACTTCACAAAGTTGGAAATTTGCAAAATCACTTCAAACATGTGCTTCAAGCATCACAGCTCACCAAGATATCCAATGGTCATCCTTGAAGTTAGCTGAACACAATCCATCCAGAAAATCAACTCTGTCCCAACCCATACTTCAAGTACACAACTTTTGACTTTCTTGCAATTTAAGCCATGCCAATCCCACAGTGGATATCTTCTCTTCTGACCAATCCCATTTGTTTATACAAACCCTAAGGAGCATAAAAGATCAAGCTTCAAGCCTTGAAAGAACACACACCATCAGATTGCAAAAATTGTCCGAGAACTTTCCCTCTTCGAATCTCACTCCTCAGCCACCCAAATCCAAAAATTCTTTCACCAACAAGTCACACTTCACCTAAGGAACAAATCCCATCCCTTACAATGGCCTGAAACACAACACACAAGAACCTCATTTTCTGATACACCAGAACTGAAGCTCATAAAATAACCAATTTAAACTCCATTCAAGCTTGCCATTAGCACAAGGGGGACCAGTGGAGGTGGTTTGCACAAAGGAAAGGCTCAGAAAGCTCAACTTTGAAGGTCTCCAGCTCAGGTATAGCTCAAGAACCGTTTTCTCAGAACTTCATTTTCTTGTTACAAAATGAATCTACATGTTGCACTGATCATCTATATATGTTTAGATTTGAAAATGTGCAAGAAATGATCATTTTATGTTGTTTTGAAAGTTTACCCGTGTTTTGATTTTTGCTTCGATTCTCTTGATTCAAGTTTTATAAATGTTGTTTGATTATTGATTTGTGTTCCATGAAGTGTGGAGAGTATTTCTGGGCATTTGTTATGGTGTTTAGTGACTTAGGAAATAAGATAGGGTTTTGGTTGGCTGGAGAAGACGACCGGAGCTTCCCTTCGGTCGCCTGAAAGTAATTAGGGCTAATTAAGTTTAGGGTTTCCAGTTTTAATGTGAGCCATTAGATCTTGATTAGTTTAAGTGATGGACGGTCCAGATAATTCATTAGCCCTAATTTTAATTAAGTAAAACAAATTATAATTAATTTACTCAGGATTAATGTGAGCCTTTGGATTGCGCGTGTTTAGGGAGTTTGAATCTGAACCCTAGGATCTACATACCCTCAGTCAAGCTGACTTGGGCCCACAACCCTTGATCTCTCTTCCATGCAATTTGAGCCTTTCATTTTAATTACTTTTCATTTTTTTTCTCATTTTTTCTCATTTTTTTCTTTTATTTATTAAAAATAGAAAAACACTTTTAAAAATTCTGATGTTTTGCACTTTCATTCTAATTAATTTTAAAAACCCAAAAATATTTTTATTTTCGTTTTTTGCATTTGAAATTTATTTTTAAATCATTTAATTGTATTATTTAATTAATTAATTCATTTTAATTAGTTAAAAATACTTTTAGGTATTTAAAAATAACCAAAAAAATCATGAAGCGTCCTTGAACATTATAGTCAATTTACAAACCCATTTCACTCATTTATTTTAGGTTTTGATTCTATTTTTAGAATTAAACTTGAATTAGGACTTTAAAAATCCCCTTTTTCACAACCTAACTTCTAAAATTCACTTCTGATCAATAAAAATGAGTTTGTACTTGGTTCTTTTTGCATTATTTTACATGTTGCATCTAGTATCTAGGACATTTAAATCATATTTTTGCATTGCATTTTCAATTTGATATGAATTTTTCTTTGAGAAGTACCCAAAACCCTAGCCTAACTTAGAAGAACCATAACTTGACTTTGGTATAGCTTTTGTTTGGTTGCAATTTCAAATTTTTATAATGTGGTTTGCTTCTGTTTTGATCATGGACATCTCATGCATCCTAAAAACCATAATTTGCCATGTATACTTGCATTCATCTTTGCATATCCTCATCATATGAACTTGTCATGACACTCATGCATTTGTATGTCATATTAGACACCTTAGGTCATGTGAGAACATTGGTTGATCATTGTTACATTCATTTGGTATGCTTTGTATGCATTACATCTTGTGTATGTTCATGTATTTTCAAGTTTCTAACATGCTTGTTTTTGCATCCAACACATCATACATATGCATTGTACATGACTTTGCATCTTTTCATGACACATTTTCATCATGTGTTCTCTTCTGGTTTGGATCATTGCACCCTCATTTGTTTCATTTCATCTTATTTCACACCTTATGCATTCATACTAACCCTTTCAGGTGCTTTAGGTAAGTTGATCAAGATGTGGATGTGCATCCACATCTAACCTCTTCTTATCCTTTCATATGCATCTTTACTTGCCTTTGAAGTGAATTTGATTCACTTGTGTTTTATCTTGCTCTTATCCCACTCTTAGGTTACTTAACTTCTTCAGGAAGTAAGTAACCTATTCTTCTATCTCCTTCCTTTTTCATATGTTTCTCCTTCCTTGGTGGCCAATCTGAAGACTTTCTTTATGCCTCACAAACCATAGGAACTACCAAGCATGATAACTTTAGGGTTGTGAATAGTCCCCCTTAGTTTTTTACCTTTTGAGTCTCCTTGAGTCTCTTCTTCTCATCTCAATAACAAAGGCTAAACAGTTAAAGTATTGGGCCTCTGTATTAGTGTTATGCTTGTATCCTTATCTTAGGATGGAGTGTATAATTGTGATACTTAGTGTTAAACCTTTAAGTTGTTTTCACCTTCTAATCAAAACGCCTAATAATTATCAAGTCTTAAGCTTGTAAATTGGGCCTTATATTAGGGTTACATCTCTGCCTTTGGGTCAGAGGGACTAACCCTAGTGTTTAATGGACAAGTCCCCCTCAGGCTTAGTCTTACAAATATAATATTCACTTCTTAATCTAATCTCTAATTAAAATCCACTTTAATAAAGGTTTGTTATATAATGATTTTAATCCCTGACCATGGATTAAGTTGAGGTATCTTCCTCATCTTAAGTGTCCTCATTTATCATCCTTCTCTTAGGATGGTGTAATGAGTTCACTAATCCCTGATTAGAGATTAAACTCATTACTTAACACACACAAAAATAAAAAAAAACACACTTAATAATTACAAGTAGGTTAATGATCTCAATCATGTATCATTAGGGTAATTAAGTTGAGATATTCATCTCATACTTAAGTATACTCATTATCCCTAATCAGGGGTGATATAATGAGTTTACAATCCTTGATTAAGGCTTAAGCTCATTATCCTATGCAAAACACCAAAAAACAATAAAAAACTGAAAACACAAAAACAAACAATAAACGTCTCCTCCAGGATTCTTTTCTCATCACACTCACTCTGAAAATGAGAACTCGCTTCTCCCATCTAATGCAAGACAGTTAGCACTCGAGCCAGAAGAGTCATACACTTGAGCATAGACAAGCAAGCAGTTCACACCAAAACATCTAAGTCTCTTTGAGTCGAACTACAGTGTTCTGACTTCCTCATTGCACGAGAGGATACATAGGAATAACTTAACGGTTATCGAACAAAATTCCCTAGGTCTCCCCCCTCTCCTCTTTCTAGCTTTCTTTTCTTAGCCCCAATTTTGAGCTCCCATTCTTTGTACACCATCACCCTGTACACCCATTTCTTTTATAACACAGTTAGCATGTACACTTCCCCCTTTTTTTTTAAAACACAATCAGGTAAGCGTGGATCCCATCGAGTACGAAGGATGATCTTGGTGTTAATACCTTCCCAGGTCGTAACCAACCCCCTTACCCAATCTCTTTGGTTCGCAACCATCTTATCAATATCTTTCTAGGTTTATGTAACATTACCTTTCCTTCGGGATAAAAATTCCTAGCTGGCGACTCTATTCGACCTCAACCTTCACCATTTGACCGTTCTCGCTGACAATTCGCGTTTGCACCGGGACGAAAGTCTGGGGAGCGACAGCTTGGCGACTCTGCTGGGGACTTTGTAACCGGAGCTTCTGAGTCCTTAAGAGTTTCTCCTAGTGCTTGTTTGATTTGTGTTTATGGGGGTGTTATGTGTTATATGTGTTTATGTGTTTTTGTTTTATTTATCGCTTTTTGTATAGCTTTATTTATTGCTTTCGTTTATCGCTTTCATTTACTGCTTTTCGCATTTCATTATTATTATCATATCACTGTGTTGGATTGTTGTTACCTAAGTGGGTGGGGTATTACAGTGAGAAAGGCTCAATACAAAGGCCTGAGTGACACATAGGATTAAAGTGGTTTCGTATTCTTTCCCATTCCATTTCGGTCTGGCGCAGGAATATGAAAATACGATTTAGACATGGGTTTCCTTTTGAGAACTCTGTGCTACGGATCTCCTGTAGTACTAGAGCTATCTGGGAAGTCTGCTACGTCTGGATGACCTTTTTAGATGACCTTCAGCATCTGAGGTGAATTAGGGGAGGATTCTTTATGATTAGGGTAAGCACTATATCCCCCAAGATGAATGTGTTTACACTTCTCATAATAGATCCAAACCTGAGGATCTTTGTACTAGTACATACATGTGAGTGGGATGGGATGTTTACAGGTTTGCAAGAACCCTTGACCTCATCATACCTTGCTACTGGAATGCTATAAGGTTTTACTATTTTGGACTGATTCTTTGAAACCCTGGACTATTGACTCTTTATTTGAGTCCCTCACCCGATTACTGGTTCTCAAGCCTTCATTTGGAACTTTAAACACTCAAGGATCCCACCAAAGGTATTTGATAATCCCGCACATGATCACAAACCCTTGCATTTCATCATCATGCATCATATTGCATCATTTCTAACATTAGTCTATTTGTTTTACAGGGTATCCACTTTTCTTAGTTTGGTTTTGATTGTTCTTCTGCTCAGCCTATCTACTACAACACTTCTTCAATTATCTCCTTCAGCACACATCTTCAGGATGGATTCAACAAGGAAAATAAACATCACCTATCATTTCTTCGAGTATCCTTTAGTAGGCATTAAATAGATATCGGCCCTCGTTACTCCTGATCATGTACCTCTGTTCAGAGAAAGTTACGGTGGAATCTTGGGCATAATCATTGACCTGGATACAGTGCAAAGGAGCATGATTCACACTTATCTACAGTTTTATGACCCTCCCCTCCATTGTTTCACTTTCCCAGACTTCCAGATAGGTCCGTTGCTGGAAGAATATTCCATGTTGTTGGATATCCCCATCCGAAGAGGAATTCCTTTCAATACTGAAATGACTCCTCCGAAGAATGAAGACATAGCCAAAGCACTACATCTGGAAATAACCACCATTGATGAACACATGACTTCCAAAGCTGGAATCCCAGGCCTTCATCTAGATTTCTTGATTACTCAAGCTATGAAGCACGCTGCAAAAGGGAATTGGGAAACTGTTTGTGCTCTCCTAGCTCTCAACATTTATGGTATCATTTTGTTTGCAGACGAGCCTAAGTTTGTAAGAAAGAATGCCATCCACATCTTCATGATAAAGAACCCGGTTCCCACCTTGTTAGGAGACTTTGATTACTCAGTTCATCAGAGGAATGATAAACAGAGAAGAAGATTGGTAAGATATTGTGCACCTCTTTTCTACAGTTGGTTGATGAAACACATGCCAAAGACGGAAGCTTTCTTGAACCCACATCAGACAAGGAATTGGGCTAAGATAATGATTGTCCTTACTTCAGAAGATATCAGGTGGTGTACTCAGAACACCAAGGGTCGAGATATAGTAACTAGATGTGGTCAATACCCAAATGTGCCTCTCATTGGAGTGAAGGGAGGCATCAACTACAATCCTTTAATTTTCAAAAGACAGTTGGGGTATGCCTTGGTACATCCACCTAGGGAGCAAGACCTAGAAGAATCTCTTTATTGTGTTGTTCAAAACAACCATGCCATTGTCCGACAAGCAGCTTGGGCTTGGGACAATATACAGACTAAAGGAACCTCTATTCAGGGAAAGTGAAATAACATAGCCTCTGCTCAGTACACTGAATGGTCGCTCATCAGAGGACAGATTACTTGTATGCCATTCCCCCTGGAGGATGTTCCAGGGCTATCAGCAGTTGAGCCCATAGCCACAGTAAGCCTGGAAGAGTTTGAAAAGCTGAAGGAAAGAAATACCCAACTCGCCGAAGCTTTAAAGAAGACCCTTTGGGAAAGGAATGATGCTCATTTAGACATTGAGAGGTTAGAGAAGCTACGCATCGAGCATGTAACCAAGATTGAGAAGACTGGAGACTTCATCAGGAAAGCCCGAGCAGGAGAACTTGTGTTGAAGAATGCATGTAAAGAGGCAAAAATTCAGAAGGCAAAAGCTGAGCATTATCTGGAAGAGAGTCAGGGTAGATGGGTCAGAATAATTGAGGCTCATTTGAAAGAAGACCAGAAGATGCAAGCCTAGATAGAGCAGTTGGAGTCCAGTGAGAGAAAAAGCTTAGAAGCACTTCTAGCCGCTCAGAAGGAAATCTAAGAGTTAAAACTCCGGGCAGTGTTAAAAAGATCCAAAGAGCAAGATAAGTATCAGAAAATGATGAATGCCATCGCAACCAGAAACCTTCTCATCAGGACCCTCACAAAGCACCTAGTTGGACCTGTGACTGATTCTCTCTTGAAAGAAGTCAGGGAGGATGCATATGGATTGGATGTTTGATTTTCTTTGTTCTTGTTTTTCGACTCACCATGGGAGTTTACTTTGTTGTTTTCATGAATTGATTTTATTATAGTTGTGTTTTGACTCACCATGGGAGTTTTTTTCTTTGTTGTATTCATGAACTGATTGTATTTTTGGCAAAGCCACTTGTATTCTATGGTTTGTGTTTCTTCTTGTGGATTTCGTTCGGTCCAACATATTCATCTCCTCCAAGGGGTCTGGAAGGTCAAAACCAAGAACCAAACCGATACCCTCGAAAAACAAATAGGCATATTACATTGTATTCTAACCACATACCTTTTGTTTTTGCAGGTGTTTTGTTTTTGTTTTCTCACTTTGTTGATTGTTTCAGGAAATATTGCTCGCAGAAGGGTCTTTTCCGTCAATTGAGTCCACATATATCCAACTCGACGCAACCTTCCGAGTCTACAAATGGATCAACTACAATAGGAACTGACAGATGTGAGGACTCAAATGACAGATGTAAGGACAGAGGTGAGGACTCAAATGGATCAATTTATGGCTGTGATGACTGGACTGGACCAGACCCAGGAAAGATTGAGGGAGTTGGTCGAGCGGAAAACCCCGGAAGATAACCACGCAGGCACTGGAGGTACTAGTAACAATGAGCGCGAGCAGCCGCGAACGACTCCGGTAGTGTTTGGACCCGACAACATTCCTGAAGCTAATATCATTGGGAATGACCAAACGAATACTGGAGAACGTATTCTATAGGGAGATCCTCAAGATGAGCAATTTACAGTGCTAGGTGTTGGGGAAGATGAAGCTTATGATCGTCGGTTGGACGAGATATTAGAAAAGTTAAGATCCTTGGAATCCCAGAACTCCTTGGGATTTGATGTAATGGACATGGGCCTGGTTGAGGGGGTAAAGATTCCCCACAAATTCAAGCCCTCGTGTTTTGAGAAGTACAATGGAACTTCTTGTCCTCGCACTCATTTGTAGTCCTTTATGGGAAGGTTGAAGGCATACACTATGGATGAGAAGCTATGGATGTTTTATTTTGAAGATAGCTTGACTGGGCATCCAGAGAATGGTACTCACACTTATCCAGGGCCACCGTCAGAAATTGGAAAGATTTGGCTGAAGCCTTTGTGTGCCAGTATCAATACAACTTGGACATGGCACCTAACAGGAATCTCCTAATGGGAATGTCTCAATCCTCGAGGGAAAGTTTCCGTGAGTATGCTCAGAGGTGGAGACAGCTGGTTGCTGTTGTCCAACCTCCAATGTCAGAAAGGGAGATAGCTGACACGTTCATGAATACCCTGCAAGGAACTTATATTGATAGACTTGCTGCTTTCTCTTCCACTAGCTTTGCTGATGTGGTCATAGCAGGAGAGAGAATTGAAATTTTGTTGAAGATGGGCAAGATTTCTGATAACGGCGCCAGCTCCAGCAACACAAAGAAACCATTCTCTGGACCCTGAAGGACAGGAGAAACTAATTCAGTGCATATTGGCAGAGGTAGGCCTCAGTATTTGCAAAGGTCGGTGGCTGCTGTCACCATTCCTACTCCAGCACCTCAGCAACAACAATACCCGCAACAGTAGCAAAGACCTTACAACAACAATAATCAACAATAACGTCCATTTCAACAAAGGACTTCTCAGATCAACAGGGTAATCAATCCCATTCCGATGCCCTATGCAGTGTTACTCCCACAACTTTTGAAACTCAACTTGATTGAACTGAGGACTTTGGCTCCACCAGATCCTCTCAACCTTCCAAGAAATTATGATGTCAACGCATGATGCGCATTCGACTCAAATGCTCTTAGCCATGCCACAGAAAAGTGTAGGGCCCTGCATATGAAGGTCCAAGACCTGATTGATTCCAAAGCTGTAAACTTCGCACCTCCTCCGAATGTCACCAAAAATCCAATACCTAACCACGGTGGGCCAAGGATTAATGCTATCGAGGAAGACCAACCAGTAATTATGATTGATGATATTGCAAGTGTTCTAACACCTCTGGCCGAGGTGAAATCTCAGCTTTTAAAATGCCAAGTGTTTCCAGGTTTTGAAGCCTACTGCGAAGCTTGTAAGGTTACTACTAATGGTTGCGTAAGTTTGAAGAATGGTATCAATAGTCTGATTAAGAAAGGCATCCTGCGGATAACATCAACAGTTCAAGCTTCTACAACTGCAACAGAAATCACTTCTACAAATACAACAAAAATCATTTCAACAGAATCGGCTACAACAACAACAAACACCAGCAGTGATATTTCAACAGTTACTATCTACTACGACCCAACAACGGTCCCTGTTCCAGAATATCACAACAACAACTTCCAGCAACATTCTCACCAACAACATCCCAGCAACACTCTCTCATCAGTTTGTCATCTTCCTGCATTTGTACCACCTTTAGTCAAACCCCCTATTACTATATACTACGATCCGCAGACAATCATGACTCCTTCTTCTACTGGAATTAGTCTGGTGACCATCACGGTGCCTGAACCAATTCCTTATGATAACAACAGTGTCTTGCCTTGGAATTATGGTTTAGATCTTTACTGCCACGGAAGAAAGGTCACTCTTGACTCCTCAACATCTGCACCACAAGTAGACAATGTAGGGGGAGGCGGAGGCTTCACTAGAAGTGGACATCTCTTTCCTTCACAAATTCCCAGAACTAATACCGAGGCGGAAGTGGCTGCGAAAGCTAAAGGTAAAAGTGTGGTGCCAGAAGAACCTGCTGCAAAAGAAACTCAGAAGACACCCTTTGATCAGGATGTAGACGAGTTTATGAGTATTATCAAAAGAAGTGACTACAAAATCGTGAATCATCTCCACCAAACACCCTCCAAGATCTCCATATTATCACTGCTTATGTGTTCCGAGGCTCACCAGAATGCACTACTCAAAGTCCTGCACGCAGCTTATGTGCCTGAAGAGATCACTGTCAATCAGTTGGAATCAGTAGTCGCAAATGTCAATACTAGTCATGGACTACGCTTTACCGATGCTGATTTGACTACAGAGGGGCGTAACCACAACAAGGCATTACACATCACTCTGGAGTGTAAAGGGGTTTTGCTCTCGCACGTCCTTGTTGACACTGGATCATCACTCAACGTCCTTCCAAAGAAAGCTTTATTCAAATTGGAGTATGATGGTCTAGCCCTCCGTCCAAGCAATCTAGTTGTAAGAGCTTTTGATGGTTCTAAGAGATCGGTTCTCGGAGAGGTGGAGCTACCTGTGGTAATTGGCCCACAAGTTTTCAAAACTACCTTCTACGTGATGGACATACAGCCTACCTATAGCTGTTTGTTGGGTCAACCATGGATTCATGCCGCCGGCGCGGTAACATCAACCCTTCATCAGAAGTTAAAATATGAGCGGGAAGGTCAAATTATCACTATCTGTGGAGAAGAAGATATCTTTGTCAGTCACCTGGCTACATACAAGTACATAGAAATGGATGGAGAAATCCATGAAACCATGAGCCAAGGTTTTGAAGCTTTGAATGTAAACGAAGCTACAACTGAGGTGTCTGTTGCATCCCAAGAGGAGAGGATGGGTACCTCAATTGCTTCCTACAAGCTGGCTCGGAAGGTTGTGGAAGAAGGGAATTCCTAAGGCTGGGGCAAGCTGCTGAAGGTGGAAATGAAAGAAGACAAATTCAGTTTGGGTTACAGACCATCCTGACAAGTTCAAGAGGAGACTGCTATAGGGCCAAAGTTCATAAGTGGGGGAATGATGACCCGTGATGCTATCAACACTCTGGAAGACGAGGCTGAGAGCGACTACAACCTGGAAAACTGGATCCGTCCAAGAATCCCGGGCCGACAAGTCCTCAACTGGTCTTCCCATGAAATTATAAGGGTTATTGCTGCAGAGTAATTATTATTTCCTGTTTTAAGCATGCATCAAAGTCCTGCATATTGCCCAAGATGTCGGGACTCATTTTGTAATAGGGCCATATGTGTATTTGTGCAAATGGAATATTAATGAACAATGGACATCTTTTTGCAAACAATCTTTTTCACTGTCTTTTCATTTTTGTTATTTTCGCACAAAGCAATAAATGGCAATGTTTTTCTGAAATAAAAACTTCATTCACTTACTCTTTTCTAAACAAAATAAAATCAATCACTAAAATGAACCAAATCTCAACCCTTGCAAAAATAGTCCTCCAGATTGCACTGACAACAACACTGTTATGACCTTGTGTAACTTCGACCATCCGATTAATCAAGCAGATGAAGGGGTTGAAGAAGACTACGATTTACCTGAAGAGTTAGCCAGGTTATTGAGACAAGAGGAAAAGGTGATTACTCCTCATCAGGAGGAGGTTGAGACTATTAATCTTGGTACCGAGGAAGTTGTGAAAGAAGTGAAGATTGGAGCCAGTCTGCAAGCTCTGGTAAAAGAACAACTTATCAGTATGCAGCGAGAATATGTCGATGTCTTCGTTTGGTCCTACCAAGATATGCCAGGCTTGGATACATATATTTTCATTCACAGGTTGCCATTAAAAGAGGATTGTCCGCCGGTCAAACAGAAATTGCGCCGTACTCGCCCGAACATGGCCATGAAAATAAAAGAGGAAGTACAAAAGCAGTGGGACGCCGGTTTTCTTGCTGTAACTAGTTACCCGTCGTGGGTCGCTAACATTGTATCCGTACCTAAGAAGGATTGAAAGGTGCGTATGTGTTTCGATTACCGAGATCTGAACAGAGAAAGCCTGAAAGATGACTTCCAATTACCTCACATTGATGTATTGGTAGACAACACAACTCAATTCTTGGTATTTTCCTTCATGGACGGATTTTCTGGATACAATCAGATCAAGATTTCACCTGAAGACATGGAGAAGGCAACCTTCATCACACCATGGGGCACGTTCTGCTACAAAGTAATGCCGTTTGGTTTGAAGAACACCGGTGCAACATATCAACGGGCTATCGTAACATTATTCCACGACATGATCCATAAAGAAATTGAGTGCTACGTGGATGACATGATTGCCAAGTCCCTCATAGAAGAAGAGCATTTGGTAAATCTATTGAAACTTTTCAAACATCTGAGGAAATATCAGTTAAGGTTAAATCCCAACAAGTGCACATTCTGTTAGAACAATTATGGTTCTAAACCTCTAAGAGTTTTGATGATAACAAATATTATTATGCAAGAATAGAAGTTCTAATAACTCTCTTTATTATATGTGTAGAAGAGGAAGTAAATTAAAGGAGATGTGCATTACTAGAAGATACATTGAGCCATATATAAAAGATACACTGAATGAAGAATCCATCATTTAATGACATGGTTTAATGGCTGCGCATCAAGACTTTATTATCTCTGATTTACGTCTAGAAGATGATGATCTTCATAATGAAGACATTAATTAAAGAATATATTAATTAATGGTAAAGACAAGTATCTCTTGTTATGGAAGGAATTTATGGTATTAACTAATATCCTAAATTAGCTCAAGATGTCTCCAACGGCTACAATATTCAAGATCTATATAAAGGAGTCAAATTGAAGATTTGAGGCAATACACTCACGAGAAAAAGACTGATTCATTTGTGCTAAAATATTGTAACATTCACTTAGTGATCATAGCTTTATTAGAAGCAAAAATAGTTACTATATTATTATTATTGTAATAGTTAAGTAAAATCCCTTGAGTGACTAGTTTCAGTCAGAAGACTCAAGAGGACATTGACTGTAGGTCAGTGTGTGTATTCATTTATTGAATAGTGGATTAAGACCTCAGTGATAGAGGCAAAATCACCTTGGGGGTGGACTGGACGTAGTTTGAGTTCAAACGAACCAGGATAAATCAACTTGTCATTAGAAGTTAATTTGTAGTTATTAAAGAAAACCCAATTCCAACCCCCCTTCCTTGTGTTTTACGCACCTTCAATTGGCATCAGAGCGCTAGGTTCTGAGGAAAACACTTAACCGTGTCAGTAAAAGATCCAGAAGTTAAAACACATGGCAGACGTTGGCAATAACAACAATGACTACCAAAATGACAAGATCAACGCAAAACCTCCATTGTTCAATGGTGACAATTTTGACTACTGGAAGGATGTTCTGGAAAGTTTTTTTCTAGCTCTGGATGGAGATCTTTGGGATGTGGTGACAGATGGATACATTCATCCTGTTGGAGCAGATGGTCAAAAGATTGAAAGAAAAAATATGGCAGCTCAACAGAAGAAGGAATTCAGAAATCATCACAAAGCTAGAACCATACTTCTAAGTGCTATCTCATATACAGAATATGAGAAAATCACAAACAGAGACTCAGATAAACACATGTTTGATTCTCTAAGGATGACACATGAAGGCAACACTCAAGTAAAGGAGACTAAAGCTCTGGCTCTCATCCAGAAGTATGAAGCTTTCAAAATGGAAGAAGATGAGACAATTGAAAAAATGTTCTCAAGGTTCCAAATTCTGGTAGTTGGACTGAAAGTTCTGGACAAAGGCTACTCAACAGCAGATCATGTAAAGAAAATAATCATAAGCTTGCCAAAGGCTTGGTGGCCCATGGTCACTGCTCTAAAGCTATCTAAAAATCTGAATGAAATATCTTTAGAAGAACTGATCAGCTCTTTGAGAAGTCATGAGATAGAACTAGAAGAAGACGAACCCCAGAAGAAAGGTAATTCTGTAGCTCTTAAATCTAACAAATCTGTTTCTAAAGCTTTATAGGCAGAAGAAGAAGAAAGTTCTGGATGCTCATCAGAAGAAGATGAATTATCTCTTCTATCCAAAGAGTCCAACAACTCTGGAAGCATCGTCAGAAGAAGTTCAGATATACCATAAGAACAAGTAATCACTCTTAATCAACATCTGGTCACAAGAAACCCAGAAGCAAAGAAGTTGTGTGCTATGAATGCAAAGAACCAGGACACTACAAAAGTGAATGTCCAAAACTCCAGAAAGAGAAACCCAAAAACAAATTCAATAGAGAAAAGAAAAAGAGTCTCATGGCAACATGAGGTGATTCTGAATCATCTGAGGCAGAGTCAGATTCAGAAGATGAACATGCTAACATTGCACTAATGGCAAAAATACTAGAAGATGATCACTCATGAGAATCAGAATCAGACTCAGATACAGAAGAGGTATTATCTAAACTTTCTAGATCTCAATTAGAAGCTAGCCTCTCAGAAATTTTTGAAAAATATCAGAAGCTTCAATTCAAATACAAAGACATGAAACAAAGTCTAGTATCTTAATTAGAAGAAGTTAGAAAACTAAAAACAGAAAACTCTGAGCTGAAAGAAAATATTTTTGAATGTAAAAATTATCTTGAAAAATTTAAAGCTCAGAAGGAATCTGAATTAGAAGATCTAATCATTTCTGATAGTATCATAAAACAATATGACTATGGTTTTCAAAAATTTCTAGCTAAAAGCATAGATAGAAGCAAAATTGCATCTATGATCTATGGAGTTAGCATAAATGATAGAAGAGGCATATGCTATGTGTAAACTAAAGAAACTCTGAAGTGTAAAAAGATTGATGACATTGTCATAAAAACCAATACTCCTCTAAGTTCTCATTTTACCTATGGTCATAACCATGACTTAATATATACTAGTGATTCATTCTGTTCCACAAGTTCTGATTTGAAACCTAAAATAAATCAAAAGTTTGTGAAAACTAACAAACATGGACCCAGAAAAATATGGGTACCCAAAGATAAAATTGTGTATGTTGCAGATGTCTTTAACAGCAAAACTGAAACACCAATCATGGTACCTGGACTCTGGATACTTGTAAACACCCCAAATTTGCCCTCACCCATTCACACCATGGCTTGTGATCATTTCATATGCATAAACTCAATCATAACATCTCATATCACATTCTGTGATTCACTGCATAGGTTCTAAGTCATCTGCATCTAGGGTTTGTGATCTGAGCAATCCAAGAGCTTCTTGAGCCACTCCAAAGGTCATCAATCACTTCAAAGGGGTCTATGTGTGTTCAAGCATCATATTATATCTTCCCAAAGTCAAGAATGCCAAAGAATCACAAGAACTGGAAATGGTGTGGATGCAGAGGCAGGTTTAACTGCACAGATGACCTAAAAATTAGGGTTTTGGTTTCAGAGGCCATAACTCCAAATTTTTTGGTCATTCTTGTTTCTATTGGTCTCTATATGGTATAGGGAGTATGAATATCAATTTTCATGAAGAAATTCCATGGGGAAGTCATCTGATCAAGAGTTGACTTTCTGGACAAGTTAGTGCAAAATCAGGGCATCTGAGGCCCCCAATGACCCAACCAAGGGGTGATCTTCATCATTTTGAGTGTATATGATCTTTATTTGATCATAGAAGAAGGTTGAAGTTCACATAATTCAAGAATTACAAGTTTTTGCAAAGTTGACTTTTTAGGGCATGGTTGACTTTTAATGAAATGTCATTTTATGCAACTTTTTCAACCCTTACTTTTTGATTCAAAAATGCTTCAAATGGAAAAACTTTGGTCATGAAAGTTGTAGATTAGATCTTTACCTTTTCAAAAAGTACAAGAACATGACCTAATTCATTTTGGATCAAAAGTTATGGTGTGTCAAAGTTGGCAAAAATCACTAATTTTCAAAATATGCACCAAATGGAAAACTTGCAAAAACTTTGTACCAAGGCATTTGTGACTTCTAATTCATGTCTAACCATCACACAAATATCACATGTACCCTAAAGTTCAGAATGGACTAAGAATTTCTCATGTTTCATGGCCTTGGGAGCAAGATATTTACATGTGAACTAAAAGTAAACAAGTTGCAAAACCATCATCACACTTCCATCCACTTGCTGCCTTGGCTGCTGAACCAACCCTAGCCTTTCCCCTCACCTTGCTGCGCAGCCCACACCCCTTGTACCAAGCTAGGAGTTGCCCATGCTTTCTCTTACACAAGAGTGGACTTTTTGCAAAAGCTAGCTCACCTATCACAGCAGGCCAAGTCACATCACCTGACCAATGGGATTTGTTTATGTGGATCAAATGCCAGCCATTTCACACAACAAGCAAGCCTGAAGCAAGCCATAGCATCACATTCCCATTTTCCACCCTTGGAGCAAAAACCTTCGAAACTCAGAAAACAAGCCACAAACACACAAACCCACTTCATAGATCAACTCAACATGTTCCTCTGATCACAAAGCATCCATCACCATAGCCTAAAACCCCCAGAATCACAAATACGATTTCTGCCCTCCATTGAACAGAACTTGTTCAAACCTCAAAACCAGCCATCATAAACTCTTTCCAAGCATTGAAAGCTTCTCAGGAGGTCAAGTGGAGTTGATTGCAAGTAGGAAAGCACCCAGAAAGCTGTGAACTGAAAGCTTCAAAACTCAGGTAGCTCAAGAACATTTTTTCCAGAAATCCTTTTTTAAGTTCTTAAGTTGTTATTCATGCTTCCCTGATCATAAATATGTCATTGGTTTTGAAAATGGTGGAAAAATAAGGATGTAATCGTGTTCTGAAAGTCTTGCCCTAAAATATTGCTTGTTTTGATTCATGAGATTAATGAAATATAAATGAGTTTTAGCTTGGGGTTTTGATTCAGTGAAGTGTGGGAATCATTTCTGTGTTCTTAGATTTCATTTTAGTTGCGTTTTGAAAGTTTTAGAAATTTTCAGGTGGGGTTCCCACCGGAGAAGACGACCGGAGGTCTTCTCCGGCCACCTGAAAATGATTAGGGTGTTAATCCTGCAATTAAGGAAGTTTGAATCTGGTACGTTGGATCCCTTGACTTTGTTGACTTCGCGCGCGTGTGTGTGGCTGTGATTCATCATTAGAAACCCTAATCACAATTAATTATTTAATAATTCAGATTAACCAAGTTTGAATGTGGGCCTTTGATCTGCGCGCGCAGTCAAACCTTTCCTGGCCAGACTCAATCCCAGCCATCCATCCAGCATACTTCCATTTATTTTGATTTTAATTTCATTTTTTCTCATTTAATTTCTACAATTTATTAAAAATAGTAAAAACCATTTAAAAATTATGAAACTTTTTGTCAAGAGTTTCACTAATTTTTAAAAGACAAAAATATTTTTATTTTCATTTTTAGCATTAAAAAAGTATTTTTAAATATTTAAAAGTTTATTTTTAATTGATTAATGAAAATTAATTTATTAAAAATACTTTTAGGTATTTAAAAATCACCAAAAAATTCATGAAATGTTTTAAGATATTTAGAAACATTGTACAACCCTCAAACCAAATTTATTTTTTGATCTTGATGCATTTTGAGAATTTTTTCATTGAATTAAAATCTTTTTTATGCATTATTTTGATCCAAACTTCAAAAAATCATTTCTGCCTAACCCTAAAGAGTTGGACCTTGATTATTTTTGCATTGCATTGTGTTTAGCATGTAGTTTGTGAGATTAAATGGCCATGATTTGATCTTTCATTTTCAATTTGTTTGATAATTTTCTTGTTTAGGAACCCTAAAACCCTAGAAAACTTAGAAAATTCATAACTTGAGCTAGGTTTAGAGTTGAGACCTCTCCTTTGGGCAGTGAGTTAGTATAGGTTTAGGGATCCTTTGAATGCATTTTCAATTTTTTATATTGATGTTTGCTTCTGATTTTGGTTTGTGTTTGATGCATTGTTCATAAACCCTAATTTGGGCTTTCATATGCATCCATCTTACATCTTCTTGCATAACATGACTTGCCATGACATTCCATGCCTCCATTTGATTCATTTAACATCATAAGACATATTGAAAGTATGTTTGATCATTGCATCTTTCATTTGCCATGTTGTATGCCATATGCATTCCATAACTTTTCATGTATGTTCTTGGTTCTTAACTTGCTCCATTTGCATCCATGAGCTTGTATGATCATCTCCATTTGTTGTTTCTGGTTTGTAGCATCTCATAGCATCATTATCATCATAAACATGCTTCTGGTTTTGATTTACATCATACCATTTCATCTCATTTTGCATTTCATTGCACTTTCTTTTCTAACTTTTTCAGGTGGTAAGTGGCTTTGAGAAGTGAATTTGCCTTCACTTCTCATAACTTTTTCTTTTCATCTCTCTTGCATCCATGCTGCATTTTTGTATGTGTTTGAGTTTGAGCTTGCTCATTCTTCTTCTTCCCACTTTCTTTCTTCAAGTGACTTGACTTCTTGAATGAAGCAAGTTACTTTGCTTCTCTTGATCCTTTCATCTGCTTCCTGGTGGTTCCATTGAAGACTTCTTCTCTTGAAAACCTCACAAACCTTAGGAACAACCAAGCATGACAATGATTAGGGTTTTGATTAGTCTCCCCTCTTAGTTTTACCTTTGTGTCTCTTTTGAGTCTTCTCTTCTCATCTCATAATCAAGGACTAAACCCTAAAGGCTCTAAGGCTTTGTGATTAAGCTTATGCCTGCATCCTTCTCTTAGGATGGAGTGTATAACTTTAATCCTAAGTGTTAAACCCTTAATGTGTTTAAATCTCTTAATCAATTCACTTAATAATCATCAAGACACCACACTTGTAACTTGGGCCTTGCATTAGGGTTCTAATTCTTCCTTAACTGGTTAAGAAGGACTAACCCTAGTGTTAATGGACAAGTCCCCTTCAAGTTGTCTTACAAACCTTAAAAATCACTTCATCATCATATCATTAATTAAAATCCATCTAATAAAGGCTTGTTTTGTCATGAGTTTAATCCCTAATCATGGATTAAGTTGAGGAGCTTTCCTCAGCTTAAACATTCTCTACTATTATCCTTCTATTAGGATGGTGTAATGAGCCTGTTTAATCCTTGATTATGGCTTAATCTCATTACTCAACACTAAACAAAAAAACCACAAAAATATCTAATTAATCACGAGTAGGTTAATGATCTTAATCCTATACCAAAGGTGATTAAGTGTGAGAATCTGACTTCACACTTAAGGTATTCTCATTACCCCTAATCAGAGGGAAGATGTGATGAGTTTACTAAATCCATTGGTTCAGGCTTAAGCTCATTAACTTATGACAAAATCCAAAAACAATAAAAGACTGAAAACACAAAAACAAACAATAATCGTTTCCTCCGGGATTCTTTTCTCATCATCTTCACTCATAAACGAGAACTTCCTTCTTCCGTCTAATGCAAGACAGTTTGCACCTGAGCCAGACAGGTCATACACTTGAGCATAGATAAGTAAGCAGTTCACAAGTCAATTCACCTTTCAGTCTCTTTGGGTCGAACTACGGTGTTCTGACTTCCTCATTGCACGAGAGGATACGTAGGCATAACTTAACAGTTATCGAACAAAAGTCTCTGTATATTCCCCCTCTTTCCAGCTTCATTATTTAAGCCTCATTATCATGAGCATTTCACCTCTTTCTCTTTTACACTGACACTTCTCTTATACATTTCACATCACTTACACACTTTACACTGACACCTGTACATCCTTTTCCAACTCATTTATACACAGATTGCACTGACACTACCCCTTTAAAACACAAATCTTTCAAGCGTGGATCCCGTCGAGTACGGCGGACAATCTGGGTGCTAATACCTTCCCAGGTTGTAACCAACCCCCTTTCTCAGTCTCTCTGGTTCGCAACCGTCTTATCCATCTCTTTCTAGGCCTATGCAGCATTGCCTTTCCTCCGGGATAAAAATGCCTAGCTGGCGACTCTATTCATCTCCAGTGAGTTCACGACTGTGTGTTCTCATTGCCCCTCTCGCCGACCGTTCGCGTCTGTACCTTTATTTGGGCCGGTCCCATCTATCGGGAGCGACAGCTTGGCGACTCTGCTGGGGACCCTTATACTGCAACCAGGGCTTCTGGTTCTTTTTGTGGGTTCCTCCTAGCGCTTGTTTGATTTGTGTTTACTGGGGTGTTATGTGCTTATTTGTGTTTGTATTTTTGTATTTATTTTTTGCTTTATGTACAGTTGTTTTACTGCTTTCCTTATAGCTTTGCATTATATCATATTGTCATACTGTGCTGCTGGCTGGATCTGTTGTTTGCTTTGGTGGGTGGGTGTTCCATCGAGAGTTAAGGTCCTATACCTGGGACCTGAGTGACACCTAGGCTAGAGTGGTTCATATTCTTTCCCATTCCATCTCGGTCTGGTGCGGGAATATGAAACACGGTTCAGATATGGGTTTCTTCTTGAGAACTCTGTGTTGCAGATTTCCTGCAATGCTAGGGCTATCTGGGAAGCCTGCTATGTCTGGATGACCTTTAGTATTGACCTTCAGAAACTGAGGTGAATTAGAGGAGGAACTTTTATGGTTGTTGTAAACACTGTACCTCCGGGTTAGAAGTGTTTACACTTCTCATAACTGATCCAAGTCTGAGGATCCTTGTTCTAGAACACCACCTGTGAGGGGATTGGGCTATTTACAGGTTTGCAGGTACCCTTGGCCTCAGCATACCCTGTTGCTTTGATTTGATTAAGAATACTCCATGTTGGAACAGTTCTTGTGATTCTAAACCCTGGACATGTGACTCTTTATTTAAGTCCCCCACCCTGGTTACTGGATTTATAGACCTCCATCTGGATTTCTTGAACATACTTGGACTTATATCAGAGCATTTGATCAGATCCAGCTCAGTCACAAACCCTTGCATATCATTTGCATACATAATCATTGCATCATATTGACATTTGCTTATTCGTGTTTCAGGGTATCCATTTTCATTTTTGGCTTGGTTTTGACCCCATCATCAGTATTGACCTATCTTCATCAGCACCTGCTTCGGCTATCAGCTATCTACTTCAGTCACCTGCACCAGCCGATCAGTGGCCCAGCTTTCAGTGTTATCATCAGCACCTGTCTCCACTCATCCTCAACATCATGGCACCTAAAAAGAGCAACATCACCTACCACTTCTTCCAGCCAGAGCTAGCTGACATCAGGAGGATTCAGACCCTGATCACTCCAGACCATGTACCACTGTTCAGGGAACACTATGGAGATATACTTGATGTGGTTATGGATTTGGACCCTTCACAGAGGAGCTTGATTCACACTTGCCTTCAGTTTTATGATCCCCCATTGAGGTGTTTCACTTTTCAGGACTTTCAGCTGGGCCCTTTATTGGAAGAATACTCATCATTGGTTGGTATACCTATCAGAGGTGGAATCCCTTTCAACCCTGAGATGGTCTTTCCTGGTAATGAAGAGGTAGCAAAGGCTTTGCATCTAGAACCAGTTCTGATTGGGCAGCATATGACTTCTAAGCCTGGAATCCCTGGCCTGCATCTGGATTTCTTGATCTCTCAAGCTATCCTGAAAGCTTCTTTGGGAGAGTGGAAAGCAGTCTGTGCTTTATTGGCCCTGAGCATATACGGGATCATATTATTTGCAGATGAGCCTCGATTCATTAGCAAGAATGCAATCCACCTTTTCATCCTGAAGAACCCAGTGCCCACTTTATTGGGGGATCTCTACTACTCAGTGCACCAGAGGAATGAAAAGCAGAGGGGAAGATTAGTGAGGTGTTGTGCTCCTTTGTTCCATACTTGTCTTCTCAGGCATTTGCCCAAGACAGATGCATTTTTGAATCCTCATCAGCAGAGAAACTGGGCTAGAAGACTCACTGCTCTAACTTCAGCTGATATCAGGTGGTGCACTCAAAGCACCAAAGGCAGGGATATCATCACCAGTTGTGGGCATTTTCCCAATGTGCCCCTGATAGGAGTTAAGGGTAGCATTAATTACAACCCTCTGTTGTTCAAGAGGCAACTGGGCTATGCACTGGTCCACACTCCTAAGGCACAAGACTTGGTTGAGACTCTTTATTGTGAGAACAAGCCTAATCTGGCTATTGTTAGGCAGGCAGCCTGGGCCTGGGACAATGTTCAAACCAAGGGAGTGACCATTCTGGGGAAGTGCAACAATGTAGCATCAACACAATATTATGAGTGGTCCCATGCCAGGGCTCAATTCTCTGGAATGCCCTTTACCATGGAGGATATGCCTGGATCATCCTCAGCACCACCCCCTGCCACTGTCAGTTTGGAGGAGTTTGAGGGTTTGAAGGAGAGAAATGAGAAGTTGACTCAGGCTTTGCAGAAGACCCTCCGGGAGAGGAGTGATGGTAGGATGGACATTGAGAAGCTAGAGAAGCTGAAAGTAGAGCATCTGGCTAAAATTGAAAAGTCTGAGGACTATATCAAAAAGTCTAGGGCTGGGGAACAGATTCTGAAGAACGCTTGCAAGGAAGCCCAGTTCCAGAAAGCCAGGACAGACTTGTATCTGAAGGAGAGTCAAGCTAGGTGGGTCAGGATCACCGAGGCTCGTACTCTAGAGGATAAGAGGGTCCAAGACAAGATAGAGCAGCTGGAAGCTAGTGCAAAAGAGCAGCAGGAAGCCCTGGCAGCAGCCCAGAGGGAGATCTCAGAGCTGAAGATCAGAGCTGGAGTGAAGAGGTCAAAGGACCAAAGTCAGCATAAGAAGTTAACTGCAGCTGTTACTACCCGGAATCTCCTCATCAGGAATCTCACGGAGCGTCCGGCTGATCCTGTGACCGAAGCACTTCTCAAGGAAGTTCGGGAGGATGAGTTTGGTCTTGATGTTTGACTATTTGCTTGTTGTTGCTTTCATTTTATGTACTTTTATTTTCTTGTAATGTATTTTGACCCCTCAGAGGGCTTGTATTTGTAAACAAACTATGTACTATTTGCCTTTTGTAATATATGTATTAGTTTGTTCCACTTCAAAAGCAACATCAACAGCATCTGCAAGGGTCTGGAAGGGTCAAAACTGAATGCCAAGCCGGATACCTTGAAAACAAATAAGCATACTGCATTGCATGCTAACCCTTTGTTTGTTTTGTAGGTTTTTGTTTTATTGCTACTAACTCTGTTGTGATGTTCAGGAATTATTGCTCGACGCCGGGTATTTCCCCTCAACCGTCCGCACCGATATCCAACCCGTAACAACCTTCCGGGCATACAAATGGATCAGGTACAACAGGACCTTGCAGAGGTTAGAAATCAAATTGCAAACGAAAGATTGGAAATAAGAACGCAGATGACGCAGTTTATGGAAGTGATGAACAACATGGCTCAGAGCCAAGAAAGATTGAGAGCCATGGTGGAAAGGCAGAATCAAGAAGATCCACATATAGGGACTGCTGGCACCAGCAACAATGAAAGGGTCCAACCTCATGTCAACCCCCCTGTATTTGGCCCCCACCTTCATCCAGAGGTCAACATTCCTGCAAATGTTCAAGGGACTGCCACTGCAGGCAGGGTACTGCAAGAAGACCCCCAGGAGGATCAGTTCACAGTAATGGGAGCTGGGGAGGAAGCTTATGACAGAAGGCTAGATGAGATAGCTGAGAAATTAAGATCCTTAGAGTCTCAAAACTCTTTGGGTTTTGACGTTATGGACATGGGCTTGGTAGACGGGGTCAGGAATCCCCATAAGTTTAAGCCCCCCTGTTTTGAAAAATACAACGGGACTTCATGCCCCCGGACCCATTTGCAATCATTTCTGGGGAGGTTGAAGGCCTACACCATGGACGAGAAGCTCTGGATGTTCTATTTTGAGGATAGCTTGACGGGAGCTTCAAGAGAATGGTACTCTCATCTGACAAGAGCAACTATCAGGTGTTGGAAGGACCTGGCAGAGGCCTTTATCAGACAGTATCAGTACAACTTAGATATGGCACCCAACAGGACCCTCCTAATGGGAATGTCACAGTCATCAAGAGAAAGTTTCTGAGAGTATGCCCACAGATGGAGGCAATTGGCTGCTGCTGTTCAGCCACCTATGTCGGAGAGGGAAATGGCAGATATGTTTATGAACACCCTCCAAGGAACATATATTGACAGGCTAGCTGCTTTCTCTTCCACTAGCTTTGCAGATGTTGTCATAGCTGGGGAAAGAATCGAGAGCTTGTTAAAGATGGGCAAGATTTCTGACAATGGTGCCAGCTCGTCCAGCAATACAAGGAAGCCTTTTGCAGGCCCAAGAAGAACTGGCGAGACCAATGCCATCCACACCAACAGGGGCAGACCTCAATATGTTCACAGGTCTGTGGCAGCAGTCACCATTCCCGCTCCAGCTCATCCTCAACCAGCTTATCAACCTCCGCAACAAAACTATCAGCAACAACCTCAGTACCATCAACAAGCTCAATATCCTCCGAGAAACTACAACAACACCAACAACAACAATCAACAAAGGCCATTCCAACAGAGACCTTCTCAGGCCAATAGGGTGATCGATCCGATCCCTATGCCATATGCTACACTACTGCCACAACTCCTGAAACTCAACCTAGTTGAGCTAAGGACGTTGGCACCTCCAGATCCTAATAGTCTACCCAGGAATTATGACTCCAACGCCAGATGTGCTTTTCACTCAAATGCACCTGGCCACAATACAGAAAAGTGCAGAGCCTTGCACATGAAGGTACAAGACCTGGTGGACTCTAAGGCCCTGAATTTCGCACCACCACCCAATGTTAACAAAAACCCTATGCCACATCACGGAGGTCCCAGAATCAATGCTATTGAAGAAGACAAGCCGTTTTATTTAATAACCAGTGTGGGTCAGATTCGGACACCGTTGGTAGAGATTAAGGCTCAGCTCCTTGAATGTCAAATGTTCCCGGGGTGTGAGTTAGGGTGTGCTTACTGCAATATTTCGGTAAATGGGTGCGATAACTTGAGGAATGGCATAGATGGTCTCATTCAGAGTGGCCAACTTCAAATCACCACCTCATTTCCTACAAATCCAGCAATCTCATCAGCAACAATTCCAGTATCTCCTACAACTGCAACAACCATTGTTCCCGACAACTCTTCGGCTTCATCAACAAATGTTTCATCTGTCATCTCAACTGACCAGATATCAACGAACGTTCCTTCTACAACTCCAGCACCACTCCACTTTGAATCTCCTACAACAACAACACCCATCCTTCCGACAATGTCTCCTACAACATCAGCAACAAACAATGAAGATGTCTCAACCGTTACAATTTATTACGATCCAGAGAATAATTCATCTTACAACTCACAAAGTGCTACTCCCATCAGAGCACCAGTCACGATATACTACGATCCACAGACTATCACAGTTCCTTCCGCAGCTGCAGTCAGTCCAGTCACTATCACAGTGCCTGGGCCAGTACCTTATGAAAGCAGTAATGCCATCCCCTGGCATTACGGCTCTGATTTATACTGCGAAGGACAAAAAATCACTTTTGAATCATCAACCCCTGCACCACAAAAAGACAACGTGGGGGGAGGCGGAGGCTTCACTCGAAGCGGACGTCTCTTTGCTCCACAAATTCAGAGACCCACTGCCGAAGCAGAAGCTGCTGCCAAGGCAAAAGGGAAAAGCTTGGTGCAGGAGGAGCAGATTGTTAAAGAAGCTTTGAAAACGCCCTTTGACCAAGAGGTTGATGAGTTCATGCGAATCATCAAGAAAAGTGATTACAAAATAGTGGATCAGCTTCACCAGACGCCTTCCAAGATCTCAATCCTATCATTGCTCATGTGCTCCGAAGCCCATCGGAATGCACTACTAAAAGTCTTGCACGCAGCTTATGTGCCTGAAGAGATCACCGTCAATCAGTTGGAAGCTGTGGTTGGAAATGTTAATGCTAGTCATGGACTAGGGTTCACCAACACTGATTTGACTACGGAAGGCCGCAACCATAACAAGGCTTTGCACATAACCATGGAATGTAAAGGTGCAGTCCTTTCCCATGTGCTGGTAGACCCGGGGTCATCCCTCAATGTCCTACCTAAAAAAGCCCTTGTGAAGCTAGAGTATGACGGATTGGCGTTGCGTCCCAGCAACCTGGTGGTGAGAGCCTTTGATGGTTCAAAGAGATCGGTTCTGGGAGAGATTGAGTTGCCCATAACGATTGGCCCGCAAACTTTCAAAACGACCTTCTACGTGATGGATATACAGCCTGCCTACAGCTGTCTATTGGGTAGGCCATGGATTCACGCCGCTGGCGCCGTGACCTCAACCCTTCACCAGAAGTTAAAATTTGAGTGGGAGGGTCAAGTCGTTACAATCTGTGGAGAAGAGGATATTTTTGTCAGCCACCTGGCTACCTATAAATACATTGAGATGGACGGGGAGATCCATGAAACAATGAGCCAAGGTTTCGAAGCCTTGAATATAAATGAAACATCTGCTGTACCTGGAACTTCAATGACATCATACCAACAAGCCCGGAAGGTTGTTGAGGAAGGAACTGCCCAAGGCTGGGGCAAACTATTACCGGTGGAGAAGAAAGAGGATAGATTTGGGTTGGGTTACAAACCAACTCAACAAGATCAAGCAGAGGCTGCAAAAGAGCCCAACTTTGTTAGTGGGGGGATGCTCACCCCTGATGCTGTCAACAATTTGGAAGACGAGCTGGAAGAAGAATGCAACCTGGAAAGCTGGATTCGTCCAAAGATCCCGGGGAGCAGTATCTCAAACTGGTCTTCCCAGGAAATTATAAGAGTTACTCATGCAGAGTAATTATTATTTCCTGTATTTTTATAGCATGCATCAAAGTCTTGCATCTTGCCCAAGATGACAAGACTCATTTTGTAATCGGGCCATCTATACTTTTTGTGCAAACAAGATTAATCAATGAAATGTCAGACATCTTTTTGCAAATGAGTCTTTTTCTCTTCCGTTCACTGTTTTTCCATTTTTCTTTTTGTACAAAAAATAAATGGCAGTGTTTTCAAAATGACAACTTTATTTCACTTTTCTAAAACAAGATTAAAATCAATCACTAAAATGAACAAACTGAACCCTTGCAGAGTGTGCCTTCCAGACAGCACCGACAACAGCACGGCTATGACTTCGTATGACTTTGACAATCCAATCAATCAAGCTGATGAAGGGGTTGTAGAAGAATATGAGCTTCCTGAAGAGCTAGCCAGGTTGTTAAGACAAGAGGAAAAGGTTATTACTCCTCACCAGGAGGAGGTTGAAGTGATCAATCTTGGTACAAATGAAGATGTGAAAGAAGTTAAAATCGGGGCCTGCTTACAAGACTCAGTGAAGAGACAACTGATTGACCTGCTTCAAGAGTATGTGGACGTGTTCGCTTGGTCTTATCAGGATATGCCAGGGTTGGATACCGACATTGTTGTGCACAAGCTGCCTTTGAGAGAAGAATGCCCGCCGGTCAAACAGAAGCTGCGCCGTACTCGCCCGGACATGGCTATGAAAATCAAGGAGGAGGTACAAAAGCAATGGGACGCCGGGTTCCTTGCTGTGACTAGCTATCCGCCGTGGGTTGCTAACATAGTACCTGTGCCTAAGAAGGACGGCAAAGTAAGAATGTGTGTTGACTACCGGGATCTGAATAGAGCTAGCCCGAAAGATGACTTCCCTTTACCTCATATTGATGTATTGGTGGATAATACGGCTCAGTTCTCGGTATTCTCCTTCATGGATGGATTTTCAGGATACAATCAGATTAAAATGTCACCTGAAGACATGGAGAAGACAACCTTCATCACACCCTGGGGCACGTTCTGCTACAAGGTAATGCCATTTGGGCTCAAGAATGCCGGTGCGACGTATCAACGGGCTATGGTGACATTATTCCACGATATGATCCATAAAGAAATAGAATGTTATGTGGATGACATGATCGCCAAGTCCCTTACTGAAGAAGATCATCTGGTGAATCTGCTAAAGTTGTTCAAGCGTCTGAGGAAGTATCAACTGAAGTTGAACCCCAACAAATGCACATTCGGGGTGCGATCTGGTAAGTTGCTGGGATTTATTGTGAGCGAGAAAGGGATTGAGGTTGACCCTGATAAAGTCAAGGCCATCCAAGAAATGCCTGCGCCAAAGACAGAGAAGGAAGTTCGAGGGTTTTTAGGTCGATTGAACTACATTTCAAGGTTCATATCTCACCTTACGGCAACCTGTGAACCCTTGTTCAAGCTGTTAAGAAAAGAACAGACGGTCAGATGGAACGAAGACTGTCAGAAGGCTTTTGACAAGATCAAGGAATACTTACAAGAACCTCCAATCCTTATGCCTCCAGTTGAAGGAAGTCCTCTAATCATGTACTTGACAGTATTAGAAGAGTCAATGGGGTGTGTGCTGGGCCAACATGACGAGTCTGGTCAAAAAGAGTATGCAATATACTACCTAAGCAAAAAGTTTACCGACTGTGAACAACGTTATTCACTGCTCGAGAAAACTTGTTGTGCTTTAGCGTGGGCTGCTCTCCGACTGAGGCAATATATGTTGACCCACACTACCTTGTTAATCTCAAAGATGGACCCAGTCAAGTACATATTTGAGAAGCCAGCACTTACCGGACGGGTTGCAAGATGGCAAATGATCCTCACAGAATATGACATCCAGTACACTTCTCAGAAAGCCATCAAGGGCAGTGTATTGTCTGAATATCTTGCTGAGCAACCCATTGATGATTACCAGCCTATGAGATTTGACTTCCCTGATGAAGACATCATGTTCATAAAAGCAAAAGATCCTGAAGAGCTTGTTCACACTGAAGGGCCTGACCCGGAGGAAGAGTGGACTATGATGTTTGATGGGGCTGTTAATATGAATGGTCGTGGTGTTGGTGCAGTACTCATTACACCTAAAGGAGTTCACATGCCTTTCTCGGCAAAACTCACTTTCAACTGCACTAACAACGAAGCTGAATACGAAGCTTGCATTATGGGTCTTGAGGAAGCCATTGACCTCAGGATCAAGACATTGACTGTATTCGGAGATTCAGCTTTGGTAATCAATCAAACCAACGACAAATGGTACACCCACCAAGATCATCTAATACCTTACAGGGATTATACAAGAAGGTTATTGACTTTCTTTACAACAGTCAAGCTTGAGTATATCCCTCGGGACGAGAATCAGTTTGCAGATGCTCTGGCTACCATTTCGTCCATGATCAAAGTTCAGGCTGCCAACTTTGTACCTCAGATCTCAGTGTCCAGACTTGACAGCCCAGCATATGTATTTGCAGCAGATGTCGTTAAAGATGACAAGCCTTGGTTCCATGACATTAAGTGCTTCTTGGAGGATCAAACGTACCCACTTGGGGCGTCTTCCAATGATAAGAAGACTTTGAGAAGGCTTGCCGGTAGTTTCTTCTTGAACACTGATGGGTCTTTATATAAAAGAAACTTTGATATGGTACTCCTCAGATGTGTTGACAAGACGAAAGCAGATTTGTTGATGCATGAAGTGCACGAAGGATCCTTTGGTACCCATGCAGGAGGGCATGCCATGGCTAAGAAGTTGTTAAGATCAGGCTATTACTGGATCACAATGGATGCAGACTGTTGTGCCTACGCCAGAAAATGCCATAAATGCCAGATTTATGCGGATAAGGTGCATGTGCCTCCCAATACTTTGAATGTGATGTCTTCACCCTGGCCCTTCGCTATGTGGGGCATTGACATGATTGGTAAGATTGAGCCAACTGCTTCGAATGGCCACAGATTCATCCTGGTTTCCATTGACTACTTTACCAAGTGGGTTGAAGCATCCTCTTATGCCAATGTTATAAGACAAGTGGTAGCCAGATTTCTGAAGAGAGATATCATCTGTCGGTATGGAGTGCCCGAGCGAATCATTACTGATAATGGTTCCAATCTAAACAACAAAATGATGGCAGAACTATGCCGGGACTTCAAGATCCAACATCACAATTCTTCTCCTTACAGGCCAAAGATGAATGGCGCTGTTGAGGCAGCAAATAAGAACATCAAGAAGATTGTGCAGAAAATGGTAGTCACTTACAAAGACTGGCATGAAATGCTACCGTTTGCCTTGCATGGGTACCGAACGTCAATCAGGACATCCACTGGGGCAACACCGTATCAACTTGTGTATGGTATGGAAGCAGTCCTACCTGTCGAAGTTGAATTACCCTCTCTACGGGTACTGATGGATGTTAAACTGAGTGAAGCAGAATGGGTTAGGTCCCGATACGAACAACTGAGTCTGATTGAAGAGAAAAGATTGGCTGCAATCTGTCATGGGCAGTTGTATCAGAAAAGAATGAAGAAGGCCTTCGATCAGAAAGTCAGGCACCGAGAGTACCAAGTAGGAGATCTTGTGCTGAAAAGGATCCTCCCTCCTCATACAGACCACAGGGGCAAATGGACTCCGAATTATGAAGGACCATTTGTGGTAAAGAAAGTTTTCTCTGGCGGAGCACTGATGCTCAGCACCATGGATGGTGAAGATTTCCCGTCCCTTGTGAATTCAGATGCAGTTAAAAAATACTTCGCATAAAAGACCCGCTGGACATAAAAAACAGAATGTAAGTCCAGGCAAAAATAGGGCATCCTGGCGAGTCAAAAACAGAATAAAAGACTCGGGCAAAAATAAGGGAAAATAGACAAAAATGTACACCCGCTGAGTTGAAAAGCCACATTGGACAGCTCAGGCAAAAATGGGTATCCCGATGGATTCAAAACCCGAAAGGGCGATCCATGCAAAATAAGGGAATAAGCGAACAACTGCATTCTGAATTCGTCTGTATCACTTACAACTTGGTAAGCTCCGAAAGGATCAAGCTTCAATCAGAATCAACATTCTTCAGAAAGCAAGATGAGAAGAACGTCAAAAGTCATACGAGTCCTAGCAAGAGAGGAAGCTCCTTAAAGCGTCATCAACATTGCCAGCATTTTGTTTCTCAATTTGTAACAATCTCCTCATTTCAGGGGATTTGTTCCTTTGACTGTATCTCGCCAATTCAGGGCATATGAATTAATAAAAATCAGATTTTCAGTCATGTCTCGTCTTGTACATTTTATTTGCAAAAAATGTCTGATATCTTAAAAGAAAACTGATTGCATAAAATATAGATGTTTATCTTCAAAAATAAAAACATGCTTGCAGGAAATATACTTACTCTCAGCAGTGTCTAAACTCCTATGACGGAATCCAGTAAAGGATACCTCGGGATTACTTGTGCGTTTCTCTATCTTTTCAGGATTGCAGGAATCCGGAACGCAACTTGGGGCACGAAAGCTTCACTCCGGCAAATTGACAAATCGACACTCAGCGCCCAAAGTATCTTCTCCTCAGCTGAGTTGCCATTTATTACTTACCCCCATCAGAGTTTCCAGGCATCACAGAAGGCGCCCATATTCCCGGCTGAGCCAGGAATCCTCCTCAACAGAATCTTTAGGGAGATCTTCCAGTGATTTCTCTTTCTCCCCACTGAGCTCCAACCTCTATCCAGAAGAGCAGCGCATAGAAGATCACAACAGAGTGGAGAAAGCTTCTGCAAACCCCAGTCGGGTCCCTCATTGTCAGGATAGGTCTATCAGTGACCCGAATCCCCAAGCAGATAGCATCTCATCAGATCTACCAATGATCTCACCCCCGGCTGGGATGTCCATTTCAAGCAGATCGGCCGAAGATCTTCGTAGCAATGGGATCCGAATCCCGGTTTGGTATCCTTGCATAATCATGGCATTCACATCATAACCACCCACAAAGCGTAGCATTCCGTTTTGACACGGAGCATTACGACAAAAATCAAACATATAGCATATTCATAAGCCATTGTTTTGAATCAATACCTGTGAATAATGACAATCCGTCGGTATACAAAATACTTCCCCCAAATCCCCAGCGGAGATTCCCAGCAAAAGCAGTTGCCTCATTCCCAAACACCAGCATACATACTCTCTTTGGCACCCGTCCGTGTCATCACTCCCCAGTAAAGTCACCCGAACACTCTGTGCAAACAGTACCACTAGTACTACAGATACTTTTTGACACCCAGCAGAAAGCCAAAGACGTCCTCTTTGCACTCACATACATTTACATATAACAATCCTTTAACACCTGCCTGTGTCATAACCCCAGCAGAAAGCCAAAGACGTCCTCTTTGCACTCACATATACTTACACATGACAATCTTTTGACACCCGTCCGTGTCATATCCCCAGCGCAGTCGTCTATACTTTGTATATCAGATACTTGTTCATACTACACTCTTGACACTCGTCTGTGTCGTTCTCCCCAACAGTTAAACACTCATCTATACACCACTCACTCTTATATAGATACTCGTCCGTATCTTGTATATACCATTTATATCCCCTCAAATTCGGCACTCGTCCGTGTTCTTTGTTAACCAGTTGGTACTCGTCCGTACCATCATCTCAGAGCATGCGTCAAGCGTTTGTTTCTACCTGATACTCGTCCGTATCATAGTCTTAAGGATGCTCGTCCGCATCTTTAATCCATACACGTGTCAAACACTTTTGTCTTCTTGAATATAGATGCTCGCCTGTGTCTACTATTCCCCAGAAGAATCCTCTCAGATTCAACACTCGTCCGTGTTCTCTGTTAACCAGTTGATACTCGTCCGTATCATCATCTTTGAACACGTGTCAGTATTTGTTTCTACCCGATACTCGTCCGTATCGTAGTCTTAAGGATGCTCGTCCGCATCTTTAATCTATACACAACGTCAAAACACTTATACCTTATATTTCTTGGATGTAAACACTCGTCCGTGTTTACTATTCCCCAGTAGGTTGCCAACAAAGTAATTTTCTTTTTTATCTGACACTCGTCCTGTGTTATGAAAACCTTGAGAGCAGCCGTACCCTGCTAGGTGGTCGTCCTCCACCTCTTGATGGTCGTCCTCCATCATGCTCATCCAATGGCCGTCCCCATCGTTGATTTTCTATCCGACATTCGTCCTATGTCGTGATATTTAGCAGTCGTCCCCTGCTAGGTGGTCGTCCTCCACCTTTTGATGATCGTCCTTCATCATTTTTTATCCAATGGCCGTCCCCATTGTTGATTTTGGTTATCTGGAATTCGTCCTATGTCAAGACAAACCTTGAGAGCAGCCGTCCCCTGCTAGGTGGTCGTCCTCCACATCTTGATGGTCGTCCTCCATCATGCTCATCCGATGGCCGTCCCCATCGTTGACCTGTTATCCGACATTCGTCCTATGTCGTGGTATTTTCGGCAGCCGTACCCTGCCAGGTGGTCGTCCTCCACCTTAGATGACCGTCCCTCATCTTATCCCCAACAGAGCAGCCGTCCCCTGCTAGGTGATCGTCCTTCACCTTAGATGACCGTCCCTCATCTTATCCCCAACAGAGCAGCCGTCCCCTGCTAGGTGATCTTCCTTCACCTTTGATGACCGTACCTCATCATCTGTTTATTTCATTTATTCTTTAACCCGATGGCCGTCCCCATCGTGGTCCCTTTTCTCCTTTTAGCCCGATGGCCGTCCCCATCGTTGGTTACTTTACTTTATGAACTTGATGGCCGTCCCCGTAATGTTTTATTAATCCCCAGATAATTTTACAGCTTTATCTTGATGGCCGTCCCCATCATAATTCTTCTATCCCCAGCATGTCGGCCGTCCCCGTCATTGGTTTATTTTCCGCACTTTTCCCAGCATGTCGGCCATCCCCGTCATTGCTCTTTACCCAGCAGTCGTCCTCTGCTCGACGGTCGTCCTCCGTCGCCCACACTTTACAATATACTTTATTTTCTTTTACAATCTATATCCCTTTTCTTCTTCATTCTGTGAGTGCAAATTTTGGACTGTCTTTTGGTATTCAACCACAAGTTATCTTGTTTGCCTGTTAAGCCGTCGCTTACAACCTGCACAGCTAACTCATGTTTGAATAGGGGCAGCTGTAAACACCCCAAATTTGCCCTCACCCATTCACACCATGGCTTGTGATCATTTCATATGCATAAACTCAATCATAACATCTCATATCACATTCTGTGATTCACTGCATAGGTTCTAAGTCATCTGCATCTAGGGTTTGTGATCTGAGCAATCCAAGAGCTTCTTGAGCCACTCCAAAGGTCATCAATCACTTCAAAGGGGTCTATGTGTGTTCAAGCATCATATTATATCTTCCCAAAGTCAAGAATGCCAAAGAATCACAAGAACTGGAAATGGTGTGGATGCAGAGCCAGGTTTAACTGCACAGATGACCTAAAAATTAGGGTTTTGGTTTCAGAGGCCATAACTCCAAATTTTTTGGTCATTTTTGTTTATATTGGTCTCTATATGGTATAGGGAGTATGCATATCAATTTTCATGAAGAAATTCCATGGGGAAGTCATCTGATCAAGAGTTGACTTTCTGGACAAGTCAGTGCAAAATCAGGGCATCTGAGGCCCCCAATGACCCAACCAAGGGGTGATCTTCATCATTTTGAGTGTATATGATCTTTATTTGATCATAGAAGAAGGTTGAAGTTCACATAATTCAAGAATTACAAGTTTTTGCAAAGTTGACTTTTTAGGGCATGGTTGACTTTTAATGAAATGTCATTTTATGCAACTTTTTCAACCCTTACTTTTTGATTCAAAAATGCTTCAAATGGAAAAACTTTGGTCATGAAAGTTATAGATTAGATCTTTCCCTTTTCAAAAAGTACAAGAACATGACCTAATTCATTTTGGATCAAAAGTTATGGTGTGTCAAAGTTGGCAAAAATCACTAATTTTCAAAATATGCACCAAATGGAAAACTTGCAAAAACTTTGTACCAAGGCATTTGTGACTTCTAATTCATGTCTAACCATCACACAAACATCACATGTACCCTAAAGTTCAGAATGGACTAAGAATTTCTCATGTTTCATGGCCTTGGGAGCAAGATATTTACATGTGAACTAAAAGTAAACAAGTTGCAAAACCATCATCACACTTCCATCCACTTGCTGCCTTGGCTGCTGAACCAACCCTAGCCTTTCCCCTCACCTTGCTGCGCATCCCACACCCCTTGTACCAAGCTAGGAGTTGCCCATGCTTTCTCTTACACAAGAGTGGACTTTTTGCAAAAGCTAGCTCACCTATCACAGCAGGCCAAGTCACATCACCTGACCAATGGGATTTGTTTATGTGGATCAAATGCCAGCCATTTCACACAACAAGCAAGCCTGAAGCAAGCCATAGCATCACATTCCCATTTTCCACCCTTGGAGCAAAAACCTTCGAAACTCAGAAAACAAGCTACAAACACACAAACCCACTTCATAGATCAACTCAACATGTTCCTCTAATCACAAAGCATCCATCACCATAGCCTAAAACCCCCAGAATCACAAATACGATTTCTGCCCTCCATTGAACAGAACTTGTTCAAACCTCAAAACCAGCCATCATAAACTCTTTCCAAGCATTGAAAGCTTCTCAGGAGGTCAAGTGGAGTTGATTGCAAGCAGGAAAGCACCCAGAAAGCTGTGAACTGAAAGCTTCAAAACTCAGGTAGCTCAAGAACATTTTTTCCAGAAATCCTTTTTTAAGTTCTTAAGTTGTTATTCATGCTTCCCTGATCATAAATATGTCATTGGTTTTGAAAATGGTGGAAAAATAAGGATGTAATCGTGTTCTGAAAGTCTTGCCCTAAAATATTGTTTGTTTCGATTCATGAGATTAATGAAATATAAATGAGTTTTAGCTTGGGGTTTTGATTCAGTGAAGTGTGGGAATCATTTCTGTGTTCTTAGATTTCATTTTAGTTGCGTTTTGAGAGTTTTAGAAATTTTCAGGTGGGGTTCCCACCGGAGAAGACGACCGGAGGTCTTCTCCGGCCACCTGAAAATGATTAGGGTTTTAATCCTGCAATTAAGGAAGTTTGAATTTGGTACGTTGGATCCCTTGACTTTGTTGACTTCGCGCGCGTGTGTGTGGCTGTGATTCATCATTAGAAACCCTAATCACAATTAATTATTTAATAATTCAGATTAACCAAGTTTGAATGTGGGCCTTTGATCTGCGCGCGCAGTCAACCCTTTCCTGGCCAGACTCAATCCCATCCATCCATCCAGCATACTTCCATTTATTTTGATTTTAATTTCATTTTTTCTCATTTAATTTCTACAATTTATTAAAAATAGTAAAAACCATTTAAAAATTATGAAACTTTTTGTCAAGAGTTTCACTAATTTTTAAAACACAAAAATATTTTTATTTTCATTTTTAGCATTAAAAAAGTATTTTTAAATATTTAAAAGTTTATTTTTAATTGATTAATGAAAATTAATTTATTAAAAATACTTTTAGGTATTTAAAAATCACCAAAAAATTCATGAAATGTTTTAAGATATTTAGAAACATTGTCCAACCCTCAAACCAAATTTATTTTTTGATCTTGATGCATTTTGAGAATTTTTTCATTGAATTAAAATCTTTTTTATGCATTATTTTGATCCAAACTTCAAAAAATCATTTCTGCCTAACCCTAAAGAGTTGGACCTTGTTTCTTTTTGCATTGCATTGTGTTTAGCATGTAGTTTGTGAGATTAAATGGCCATGATTTGATCTTTCATTTTCAATTTGTTTGATAATTTTCTTGTTTAGGAACCCTAAAACCCTAGAAAACTTAGAAAATTCATAACTTGAGCTAGGTTTAGAGTTGAGACCTCTCCTTTGGGCAATGAGTTAGTATAGGTTTAGGGATCCTTTGAATGCATTTTCAATTTTTTATATTGATGTTTGCTTCTGATTTTGGTTTGTGTTTGATGCATTGTTCATAAACCCTAATTTGGGCTTTCATATGCATCCATCTTACATCTTCTTGCATAACATGACTTGCCATGACATTCCATGCCTCCATTTGATTCATTTAACATAATAAGACATACTGAAAGTATGTTTGATCATTGCATCTTTCATTTTCCATGTTGTATGCCATATGCATTCCATAACTTTTCATGTATGTTCTTGGTTCTTAACTTGCTCCATTTGCATCCATGAGCTTGTATGATCATATCCATTTGTTGTTTCTGGTTTGTAGCATCTCATAGCATCATTATCATCATAAACATGCTTCTGGTTTTGATTTACATCATACCATTTCATCTCATTTTGCATTGCATTGCACTTTCTTTTCTAACTTTTTCAGGTGGTAAGTGGCTTTGAGAAGTGAATTTGCCTTCACTTCTCATAACTTTTTCTTTTCATCTCTCTTGCATCCATGCTGCATTTTTGTATGTGTTTGAGTTTGAGCTTGCTCATTCTTCTTCTTCCCACTTTCTTTCTTCAAGTGACTTGACTTCTTGAATGAAGCAAGTTACTTTGCTTCTCTTGATCCTTTCATCTGCTTCCTGGTGGTTCCATTGAAGACTTCTTCTCTTGAAAACCTCACAAACCTTAGGAACAACCAAGCATGACAATGATTAGGGTTTTGATTAGTCTCCCCTCTTAGTTTTACCTTTGTGTCTCTTTTGAGTCTTCTCTTCTCATCTCATAATCAGGGACTAAACCCTAAAGGCTCTAAGGCTTTGTGATTAAGCTTATGCCTGCATCCTTCTCTTAGGATGGAGTGTAAAACTTTAATCCTAAGTGTTAAACCCTTAATGTGTTTAAATCTCTTAATCAATTCACTTAATAATCATCAAGACACCACACTTGTAACTTGGGCCTTGCATTAGGGTTCTAATTCTTCCTTAACTGGTTAAGAAGGACTAACCCTAGTGTTAATGGACAAGTCCCCTTCAAGTTGTCTTACAAACCTTAAAAATCACTTCATCATCATATCATTAATTAAAATCCATCTAATAAAGGCTTGTTTTGTCATGAGTTTAATCCCTAATCATGGATTAAGTTGAGGAGCTTTCCTCAGCTTAAACATTCTCATCTATTATCCTTCTATTAGGATGGTGTAATGAGCCTATTTAATCCTTGATTATGGCTTAATCTCATTACTCAACACTAAACAAAAAAACCACAAAAATATCTAATTAATCACGAGTAGGTTAATGATCTTAATCCTATACCAAAGGTGATTAAGTGTGAGAATCTGACTTCACACTTAAGGTATTCTCATTACCCCTAATCAGAGGGAAGATGTGATGAGTTTACTAAATCCATTGGTTCAGGCTTAAGCTCATTAACTTATGACAAAATCCAAAAACAATAAAAGACTGAAAACACAAAAACAAACAATAATCGTTTCCTCCGGGATTCTTTTCTCATCATCTTCACTCATAAACGAGAACTTGCTTCTTCCGTCTAATGCAAGACAGTTTGCACCTGAGCCAGACAGGTCATTGTCGCTCCCGGTAAATGGGAAAAACCCAGATAAAGGTACAGACGCGAACGGTCGGCGAAAGGAACAATGAGAACACACAGCCGTGAACTCACTGGAGATGAATAGAGTCGCCAGCTAGGCATTTTTATCCCGGAGGAAAGGCAATGCTGCATAGACCTAGAAAAAGATGGATAAGACGGTTGCGAACCAGAGAGACTGAGAAAGGGGGTTGGTTACAACCTGGGAAGGTATTAGCACCCAGATTGTCCGCCGTACTCGACGGGATCCACGCTTAAAAGATTTGTGTTTTAAAGGGGTAGTGTCAGTGCAATTTATGCATAAAATAGCTGGAAAAGGATGTACATGTGTCAGTGTAAAGGAAGTGAAGTGTGATATATACAGTGTTAGTGTAAGGAATAAGAATGAATTGCTCAAGATCATGAGGCTTAAAGAATAAAGCTGAAAGAGGGGGAATATACAGAGACTTTTGTTCGATAACCGTTAAGTTATGCCTACGTATCCTCTCGTGCAATGAGGAAGTCAGAACACCGTAGTTCGACCCAAAGAGACTGAAAGATGAATTGACTTGTGAACTGCTTACTTGCCTATGCTCAAGTGTATGACCTGTCTGGCCCAGGTGCAAACTGTCTTGCATTAGACGGAAGAAGCAAGTTCTCGTTTATGAGTGAGGATGATGAGAAAAGAATCCCGAAGGAGACGATTATTGTTTGTTTTTGTGTTTTCAGTCTTTTATTGCTTTTGAAAGTTTGTCATAAGTTAATGAGCTTAAGTCTAAACCAATGGATTTAGTAAACTCATCACATCTTCCCTCTGTTTAGGGGTAATGAGAATACCTTAAGTGTGAAGTCAGATTCTCACACTTAATCACCTTTGGTGTAGGATTAAGATCATTAACCTACTTGTGATTATTTAGGTGTTTTTGGTGTTTTTGTTTAGTGTTGAGTAATGAGGTTAAGCCATAATCAAGGATTAAACAGACTCATTACACCATCCTAAGAGAAGGATAATAGATGAGAATGTTTAAGCTGAGGAAAGCTCCTCAACTTAATCCATGATTAGGGATTAAGCTCATGACAAAACAAGCCTTTGATTAAGTGGATTTTATTTAATGGTATGATGATGAAGTGTTTTTTAGGGTTTGTAAGACAACTTGAGGGGGACTTGTCCATTAACACTAGGGTTAGTCCTTCTTAACCATTTAAGGAAGAATTAGAACCCTAATGCAAGGCCCAAGTTACAAGTGTGGTGTCTTGATGATTATTAGATGGATTGATTAAAGGAGTTAAACAAATTAAGGGTTTAACACTTAGGATTAAAGTTATACACTCCATCCTAAGAGAAGGATGCAGGCATAAGCTTAATCACAAAGCCTTAAAGCCTTTAGGGTTTAGTCCCTGATTATGAGATGAGAAGAGAAGACTCAAAAGAGGCACAAAGGTAAAACTAAGAGGGGAGACTAATCAAGATCCTAATCATTTTCATGCTTGGTTGTTCCTAAGGTTTGTGAGGTTTTCAAGAGAAGTCTTCAATGGAACCACCAGGAAGCAGATGAAAGGATCAAGGGAAGCAAAGTGACTTGCTTCATTCAAGAAGTCAAGTCACTTGAAGAAAGAAAGTGGGAGGAAGAAGAATGAGCAAGCTCAATCTCAAACACAAACAAAAATGCAGCAATGGATGCAAGAGAGATGAAAAGAAAAGTTATGAGAAGTGAAGGCAAATTCACTTCTCAAAATCACTTACCACCTGAAAGGGTTAGAAAAAGGAATGCAATGCAATGCAAAATGGGATGGGATGACATGATGAGAGACAAAACCAGAAGCATATACATGATGTTAATGATTCTATGAGATGATACAAACATGGGTCAGCACATGGAAATGATCATACAAGTTCATGAATGCAAATGAAGCAAGTTAGGAACCATGAACATACATGAAAAGTTATGAAGTGCACATGGCATACAACATGGAAAATACATGATGCAATGATCAAACATGCTTTCAATATGTCTTATGATGTCAAATGAATCAAATGGATGCTTTAAATGTCATGGCAAATCATGTTATGCAAGAGAATGCAAGATGGATGCACATGGAAGCCCAAATTAGGGTTTATGAACAATACATCAAACAAAAACCAAAATCAGAATCAAACCCTAAGATAAAAAATTGAAAATGCCACACAAAGGACCCCTAATCCTATACTAACCCAATGCCCAAAGGAGAGGTCTCAACTCCTAACCAATTTCAAGTTATGATTTTTACAAGTTTTCTAGGGTTTTAGGGTTTCCAAACAAAAGAAATGCCAAACAAATTGAAAATGAAAGATCAAATCATGGCCATTTAATCTCACAAACTTCATGCTAAACACAATGCAATGCAAAAAGAATCAATGTCCAACTCTTCATGGATAGGCAGAAATGATTTTTTAAACTTTGGATCAAATTAATGCACAAAAATGATTTTTATTCAATGGAAAATTCTCAAAATGCATCAAGATCAAAAAAGAAATTTGGTTTGAAGGTTGGACAATGTTTCTAAAATGTCTTAGAACATTTCATGAATTTTTTGGTGATTTTTAAATACCTAAAAGTATTTTTAATAAATTAATTTTCATTAATCAATTAAAAATAATATTTTAAATATTTTAAAATACTTTTTAAATGCTAAAAATGAAAATAAAAATATTTTTGTGTTTTAAAAATTAATGAAACTCAGGATAAAAAATTTCATAATTTTTAAAGCATTTTTGCTATTTTTAAGAAATTATGTAAAAGAAATGAAATAATATGAAAATAAAATGATTTTTAAACTGAAAAAGGAAAAGTAATCAAATCCTAAGGACCAGATTCAAACTAAAACGCGCGCGTGTTGACTTGGCGCCAGATCCTACGGCCAGAATTCAAAATCAGCTAATTAATGTTTAAACCCTAATCCTGCCGTTAAACACTCTCAGGTGACCGGAACAGTGTTCCGGTCATCTTCTCCGTTCATCCCAAAAATCAATCTCCCTCCCCAGGCCATTTTAGGAGCTCTAACTCTCCAGAAACCATCTACCAACTATCCTAAACACGAATCCAGCATCAAATCATGTTTAAACTTCAACATAAACAAGAATCGAAGCAAAGAAATTTCTAGGTCAAACTTTCAGAACACCATAACATACTCATTTCTTGCTCATTTTCAAAAGTAAATAGATCCCAATGATCAGTGCAACATACAAAACAAGATTCTAACAAGAAAAAGGAGTTCTGGAAAAAAAGTTCATGGAGTCACCTGAGATGGAGCTTTCGATTCAGGAGCTTTCTGGATGGTTCTTTGGCTCAAACAGGTCCCAATGATCCCCCTTTGATGCTTTGCACACTTGGTTGGAGTTTAAACAGCCTCTTGAGTGAGTTTGCAGAAGCTCAGGCCAAGGGAGTGTGAAAATCGTATTTTGGTTCCAAGGTGTTTCAGGCCAGGATGAAGGGTGGTTTCTGGTCAGTGAAGTGAGCAGAAATGATTTGTGAAGTTTGTCTTTGTGTTTGAGGTTTGTGGAGAGAGATTCGAAGGCTTTTGCTTGAGGGGGTGATTTTGTGAATGCTGTGCTAGGGCTTGCTTCAGGCTTGCTTCTTGTGTCTAATGGCCAGCATTTGATCCACATAAACAAAGCTTATTGGTCAGTTGATGTGACTTGGCCTGCTGTGATAGGTAAGTTACCTTTTGCAAATTGTCAACTTTGGTGTAAGGAAAGCATGGGCTAAGTTCTAGCTTGGTACAAGAGCATGGGCTGGCGCAGCATGGTGAGGAGAGAAGCTATGGCTGGTTCAGCATCCAAGACATCAAGTGGGTGAGATGTGATGAGTGGTTTTGCAACTTGATCACTTTTGAAACTTCATGAAAATCTCTTGCCTTGCCAACCATGAACATGTGATCTTTTGGTTATAATCTGATTTTTAGGTCCCATGTGATGTTTGTACATTGGTTTGATATGAACTAGAAACCAAAAATGCCTTGGTACAAAGTTTTTGCAAGTTTTCCAATTGGTGCATATCTTGAAAATTAGTGATTTTTGCCAACTTTGTCACACCATAACTTTTGATCCAAAATGAATTAGGTCATGTTCTTGTACTTTTTGAAAAGGGAAAAATGTATTCTACAACTTTCATGACCAAAGTTTTTTCATTTGAAGCATTTTTGGATCAAAAAGCAAGGCTTGAAAAATGGCATAAAATGACATATTCTTGAAAAGTCAACCATGCCCTAAAAAGTCAACTTTGCAAAAACTTGTAATTCTTGAATTTTGTGAACTTAAACCTTCTTCCATGATCAAATAAAGATCATATACACTCAAAATGATGAAGATCACCCCTTGGTTGGGTCAATGGGGGCCTCAGATGCCCTGATTTTGCACTGACTTGTCTGAAAAGTCAACCCTTGATCAGATGACTTCCCCATGGAATTTCTTCATGAAAATTGATATGCATACTCCCTATACCATATAGAGACCAATGGAAACAAGAATGACCAAAAAATTTGGAGTTATGGCCTCTGAAACCAAAACCCTAATTTTAGGTCAACTGTGCAGTCAAACTTGGCTCTGCATCCACACCAATCCCAGTTCTTGTGATTCTTTTGCATTTTTGACTTTGAGAGGATGTAATAAGATATAAGAACACACATGAACCCCTTTGAAGTGATTGGTGACCTTTGGAGTGGCTCAAGAAGCTCTTGGATTGCTCAGATCACAAACCCTAGGTGCAGATGACTTGAATCTATGCAGTGGATCAAAGATGAGATATGAGGTGATATGATTGTGTTTATGCATATGAAATGATCACAAGCCATGGTGTGAATGGGTGAGGGAAAATTTGGGGTGTTTACAGCTGCCCCTATTCAAACATGAGTTAGCTGTGCAGGTTGTAAGCGACGGCTTAGCAGGCAAACAAGATAACTTGTGGTTGAATACCAAAGACAGTCCAAAATTTGCACTCACAGAATGAAGAAGAAAAGGGATATAGATCGTAAAGGAAAATAAAGTATATTGTAAAGTGTGGGAGACGGAGGACGACCGTCGAGCAGAGGACGACTGCTGGGTAAAGAGCAATGACGGGGACGGCCGACATGCTGGGAAAAGTGCTGAAAATAAAGCAATGACGGGGACGACCGACATGCTGGGGATAAAAGGTAAAGCCAAGGCGGGGACGGCCGACTAGCCAGGAAAAGTAAGAAATTATGATGGGGACGGCCATCAAGATAAAGCTGTAAAATTCTCTGGGGATTAATGAAACATGACGGGGACGGCCATCAAGTTCATAAAGCAAGGTAACCGACGATGGGGACGGCCATCAGGCTAAAAGAAAAGGAAAAGGGACCACGACGGGGACGGCCATCGGGTTAAAGAATAAATGGAATAAACAGATGATGGGGTATGGCCATCAAAGGTGAAGGACGATCACCTAGCAGGGGACGGCTGCTCTGTTGGGGAATAAAGGAATTATGATGGGGGCGGCCATCAAAGGTGGAGGACGACCACCTGGCAGGGTACGGCTGCCGAAAATATCAATGATGGGGACGGCCATCGGATGAGCATGATGGAGGACGACCATCAAGAGGTGGAGGACGACCACCTAGCAGGGGACGGCTGCTCTCAGGGTTTATCGTGACGAATGCCAGATAACCAAAATCAACAATGGGGACGGCCATTGGATAAAATGATGAAGGACGATCATCAGCGGGTGGAGGACGACCACCTAGCAGGGGACGGCTGCTAAAATCAACGATGGGGACGACCATCGGATGAGCATGATGGAGGACGACCATCAAGAGGTGGAGGACGACCACCTAGCAGGGTACGGCTGCTCTCAAAGTTTATCATAACACAGGACGAGTGTCAGACAAAGAAGAAAATTTGCTTTGTTGGATCTACTGGGGAATGGTACACACGGACGAGTGTTTACATCCAAGAAACAAAAGGTATAAGTGTTTAGATGTTGTGTATAGATTAAAGATGCGGACGAGCATCCCTAAGACTACGATACGGACGAGTATCGGGTAGAAACAAATACTGACGCGTGTTCAAAGATGATGATACGGACAAGTATCAACAGAGAACACGGACGAGTGTTGAATCTGAGAGGATTCCTCTGGGGAACGACAGACACAGGCGAGTATCTATATTCAAGAAGACAAAAGTGTTTGACACAGTGTATGGATTAAAGATGCGGACGAGCATCCTTAAAACTATGATACGGACGAGTATCATGCAGAAACAAACGCTGGACGCATGTTCAGAGATGATGGTACGGACGAGTACCAACGGGTTAACAAAGAACAAGGACCAAAGTCGAATTTGCGGGGATATAAGTGATATATACCAGATACGGACGAGTATCTGTATGAGTGTAACATGAGTGATGAGTATTGTATAGGTGAGTGTTTATCTGCTGGGGAGGGTGACACGGACGAGTGTCAAGAGAGAAAAGTGTAATAGTATCAACAAGTATATGGGTTGTACAAGTGTAGGCGACTGCGCTGGGGGATACGACACGGACGGGTATCAAGAAAGTGTATATAGGTATATGTGAGTGCAAAGAGGATGTCTTTGGCTTTCTGCTGGGGTATGACACGGACGGGTGTCAGGACGTATCTGTAATACGGGCGGTGTTGTTTGCAAGGAGTGTTCAGGCGACTTTACTGGGGAGTGATGGCACGGACGGGTGTCAGAATGAGTATATACTGGATTGTGAGGCAACTGCTTTTGGCTGGGGACCCTGGTGGGGATGTTTCTGTATGCTGATGAACGGTCATTATCCACAAGTGCTGATTCAAAACATGGCTTATGATTATGCTATGTGTTGGATTTTTGCCGTAATGCTCCGTATTAGACGGAATGCTACGCTTTGTGGGTGAATATGATGCGAATGCTATGATTATGAAAAGATACCAAACCGGGATCCAAATCCCGTTGCTGCGAAGATCTCTGGCCGATCTGCTTGAAATGGACATCCCAGCTGGGGGTGAGACCATTGGTAGATCTGATGATATGATATCTGCTTGGGGATTCGGGCCATTGATAGACCTATCCTTATAAATGAGAGACCCAGCTGGGGTTTGTAGAAGCTTTCTTCACTCTGTTGTGATCCTTCATGCGTTGTTCTTCTGGACAGAGGCTGAAACTCTGTGGGGAGATAGCTTCCTGACTCTTATACTCGGCTGAGGGCGAGATGGCAACTCGGTTGGGGAGAAAGAGAGGAATCACTGAAAGACCTCCCTAGAAATTCTGTTACGGTAGCTTCTTGACTCAGCCGGGGATATGGGCATCTCCTGTGATGCCTGCCCATTCTGATGGGGGTAAGTAATAAGTGACCAACTCAGTTGGGAGGAGTCATGAAAGGCAACTCAGCTGAGGAGAGAGCACTTCGGGTGCTAAAATTGAGTGTTGATTTGCCGACTTGCTGGGGCGAAGCTTACATGCCTCAAGTTGCGTTCTGGATACCTGCAATCCTGAAAAAGATAGAGAAACGCACAAGATAATCCCGAGGTATCCCTTACTGGATTCCGTCATAGGAGTTAGGATACTTCTGAGGGTAAGTATATTTCCTGCAAGCATGTTTTTTTTTTTTTATTTGAAGATAAGCATCTGTATTCATGCAATCGTTTTTCTTTAAGGCATCAGACATTTTTTGCAAATAAAAATGTACAAGACGAGACATGACTGAAAATCTGATTTTATTAATTCATATGCCCTGAATTGGCGAGATACAGTCAAAGGAACATATCTCCTGAAATGAGGAGATTGTTACAAATTGAGAAACAAAATGTTGGCAGTGTTGATGACGCTTTGAGGAGCTTCCTCTTCACTATGACCCGTATGACTTTTGACGTTCTTCTCATCTTGCTTTTTGAAGAATGTTGATTCTGATTGAGGCTTGATCTTTTCGAAGCTTACCAAGTTGTAGATGATACAGACGAATTCAGAATGCAGTTGTTCGCTTATTCCCTTATTTTGCATGGATCGCCCTTTCGGGTTTTCAATCCATCGGGATACCCATTTTTGCCTGAGCTGTCCAATGCGGCTTTTCAACTCAGCGGGTGTACATTTTTTCATTCATTTTCCCTTATTTTTGCCCGAGTCTTTTATTCTGTTTTTGACTCGCCGGGATGCCCTATTTTTGCCTGGACTACATTCTGTTTTTATATCCAACGGGTCATTTTTTATGCGAAGTATTTTTTAACTGCATCTGAATTCACAGGGGACGGGAAATCTTCACCATCCATGGTGCTGAGCATGAGCGCTCCACCGGAGAAAACTTTCTTTACCACGAAAGGTCCTTCATAGTTTGGAGTCCACTTGCCCCTGTGGTCTGTATGAGGAGGGAGGATTCTTTTCAGCACAAGATCTCCTACTTGGTACTCTCGGTGCCTGACTTTCTGATCGAAGGCCTTCTTCATTCTTTTCTGATACAACTGCCCATGACAGATTGCAGCCAATCTTTTCTCTTCAATCAGACTCAGTTGCCCGTATCGGGCCCTAACCCATTCTGCTTCGTTCAGTTTAACATCCATTAACACTCGTAGAGAGGGTAATTCAACTTCAACCGGTAGGACCGCTTCCATACCATACACAAGCTGATACGGTGTTGCCCCAGTGGATGTTCTGATTGACGTGCGGTACCCATGCAAGGCAAACGGTAGCATTTCATGCCAGTCTTTGTAAGTGACTACCATCTTCTGCACAATCTTCTTGATATTCTTATTTGCTGCCTCAACAGCGCCATTCATCTTTGGCCTGTAAGGAGAAGAATTGTGATGTTGAATCTTGAAGTCCCGGCACAGCTCTGCCATCATTTTGTTGTTTAAATTGGAACCATTATCAGTAATGATTCGCTCGGGCACTCCGTATCGACAGATGATATCTCTTTTCAGAAATATGGCTACCACTTGTCTTGTGACGTTTGCATATGAGGCTGCTTCAACCCACTTGGTGAAATAATCAATGGCGACCAGGATGAATCTGTGGCCATTTGAAGCAGTTGGCTCAATCTTGCCAATCATATCAATGCCCCACATGGCAAAGGGCCATGGTGAAGACATTATGTTCAAAGGATTGGGAGGCACATGCACCTTATCTGCATAAATCTGGCATTTATGGCATTTTCTGGCGTAGGCACAACAGTCTGCATCCATGGTGATCCAGTAATAGCCTGATCTCAACAATTTCTTGGCCATGGCATGCCCTCCTGCATGGGTACCAAAGGATCCTTCGTGCACTTCATGCATCAACAAATCTGCTTCCGTCTTATCAACGCATCTGAGGAGTACCATATCAAAGTTTCTCTTGTACAGGGAACCATCAGTGTTCAGAAAGAAACTACCAGCGAGCCTTCTCAAAGTCTTCTTATCATTGGAAGATGCCCCAGGTGGGTATGTTTGATCCTATAAGAAGCACTTAATGTCGTGGAACCAAGGCTTATCATCTTTAACAACATCTGCTGCGAACACATATGCTGGTCTGTCAAGTCTGGACACTGAGATCTGAGGTACAAAGTTGGCAGCCTGGACTTTGATCATGGATGAAATGGTAGCCAGAGCATCTGCAAACTGATTCTCATCCCGAGGGATATACTCAAGCTTGACTGTTGTGAAGAAAGTCAATAACCTCCTTGTATAATCCCTATAAGGTATCAGATGATCCTGGTGGGTGTACCATTTGCCGTTGGTCTGATTGATTACCAAAGCTGAATCTCCGAACACGGTCAACGTCTTGATCCTGAGGTCAATGGCTTCCTCAAGACCCATAATGCAAGCTTCGTATTCAGCTTCGTTGTTAGTGCAGTTGAAAGTGAGTTTTGCCGAGAAAGGCATGTGAACTCCTTTAGGTGTAATGAGTACTGCACCAACACCACGACCATTCATATTAACAGCCCCATCAAACATCATAGTCCATTCTTCTTCCGGGTCAGGCCCTTCAGTGTGAACAGGCTCTTCGTGATCTTTTGCTTTTATGAACATGATGTCTTCATCAGGGAATTCAAATCTCATAGGCTGGTAATCATCAATGGGTTGCTCCGCAAGATATTCAGACAGTACACTGCCCTTGATGGCTTTTTGAGATGTGTATTGAATGTCATATTCAGTAAGGATCATTTGCCATCTTGCAACCCGTCCGGTAAGAGCTGGCTTCTCGAAAATGTACTTGACTGGGTCCATCTTTGAGATCAACAAAGTAGTGTGGGTCAACATATACTGTCTCAGTCGGCGAGCAGCCCACGCTAAAGCACAGCAAGTTTTCTCGAGTAGTGAATAAAGTTGTTCACAGTCGGTAAACTTTTTGCTTAGGTAGTATATTGCATACTCTTTTCGACCAGACTCGTCATGCTGGCCCAACACACACCCCATCGACTCTTCTAATACTGTCAGGTACATTATTAGAGGTCTCCCTTCAACTGGAGGCATAAGGATTGGAGGTTCTTGTAAGTACTCATTGATCTTGTCAAAAGCCTTCTGGCAGTCTTCATTCCACTTGACCGTCTGTTCTTTTCTTAACAACTTGAACAAGGGTTCACAGGTCGCCGTAAGGTGGGATATGAACCTTGAGATGTAGTTCAATCGACCTAAGAACCCTCGAACTTCTTTCTCTGTCTTCGGTGCAGGCATCTCTTGGATGGCTTTAACTTTATCAGGGTCAACTTCAATCCCTTTCTCGCTTACAATAAAACCCAGCAGCTTACCAGATCGCACCCCGAATGTGCACTTGTTGGGGTTCAACTTCAGTTGATACTTCCTCAGACGCTTGAATAGCTTCAGCAGATTTACCAGGTGATCTTCTTCAGTAAGGGACTTGGCAATCATGTCATCCACATAACATTCTATCTCTTTATGGATCATATCGTGGAATAATGTTACCATAGCCCGTTGATATGTGGCACCAGCATTCTTCAGTCCGAATGGCATCACCTTGTAACAGAACGTGCCCTAGGGTGTGATTAACGTTGTCTTCTCCATGTCTTCAGGTGACATCTTAATTTGGTTATATCCTGAAAATCCATCCATGAAGGAGAATACCGAGAACTGAGCTGTGTTATCCACCAATACATCAATGTGAGGTAATGGGAAGTCATCTTTCGGGCTGGCTCTGTTCAGATCCCGGTAGTCAACACACATCCTTACTTTGCCGTCTTTCTTAGGCACAGGTACTATGTTAGCAACTCACGGCGGATAGCTAGTTACAGCAAGGAAACCGGCGTCCCATTGCTTTTGTACCTCTTCTTTGATTTTCATTGCCATGTCTGGACGAGTACGGCGCAGTTTCTGTTTAACTGGCGGGCATTCTTCTCTCAAAGGCAGCTTGTGCACGACAATGTCGGTATCCAAACCTGGCATATCTTGATAAGACCAAGCAAACACGTCCACATACTCTTGAAGCAGGTCAATCAGTTGTCTCTTCACTGAGTCTTGCAGGCAGGCCCCGATTTTAACTTCTTTCACGTCTTCATCTGTACCAAGATTAATCACTTCGACCTCCTCCTGGTGAGGAGTAATAACCTTTTCCTCTTGTCTTAACAACCTGTCTAGCTCTTCAGGAAGCTCATACTCTTCTTCAACCCCTTCATCGGCTTGATTGATTGGATTGTCAAAGTCATACGAAGTCATAGCCGTGCTGTTGTCGGTGCTGTCGGGAAGGCACACTCTGCAAGGGTTCAGTTTGTTCATTTTAGTGATTGATTTTAATCTTGTTTTAGAAAAGTGAAATAAAGTTGTCATTTTGAAAACACTGCCATTTATTTTTTGTACAAAAAGAAAAATGGAAAAACAATGAACGGAAGAGAAAAAGACTCATTTGCAAAAAGATGTCTGACATTTCATTGATTAATCTTGTTTGCACAAAAAGTACAGATGGCCCGATTACAAAATGAGTCTTGTCATCTTGGGCAAGATGCAAGACTTTGATGCATGCTATAAAAATACAGGAAATAATAATTACTCTGCATGAGTAACTCTTATAATTTCCTGGGAAGACCAGTTTGAGATACTGCTCCCCGGGATCTTTGGACGAATCCAGCTTTCCAGGTTGCGTTCTTCTTCCAGCTCGTCTTCCAAACAGTTGACAGCATCAGGGGTGAGCATCCCCCCACTCACAAAGTTGGGCTCTTTCGCAGCCTCTGCTTGATCTTGTTGAGTTGGTTTGTAACCCAACCCAAATCTATCCTCTTTCTTCTCCACCGATAACAGTTTGCCCCAGCCTTGGGCGTTTCCTCCCTCAACAACCTTCCGAGCTTGTTGGTATGATGATATTGAAGTACCAGGCACAGCAGATGTTTCATTGACATTCAAAGCTTCAAAACCCTGGCTCATTGTTTCATGGATCTCCCCATCCATCTCAATGTATTTGTAGGTAGCCAGGTGGCTGACAAAAATATCCTCCTCTCCACAGATTGTAACGATTTGACCCTCCCACTCGTATTTCAACTTCTGGTGAAGGGTAGAGGTCATGGCGCCAGCGGCGTGAATCCATGGCCTACCCAATAGACAGCTGTAGGCAGGCTGTATATCCATCACGTAGAAGGTCGTTTTGAAGGTCTGCGGGCCAATCGTTATGGGCAACTCAATTTCTCCCAGAACCGATCTCTTTGAACCATCAAAGGCTCTCACCACCAGGTTGCTGGGTCTCAACGCCAATCCGTCATATTCTAACTTCACCAGGGCCTTCTTAGGTAAGACATTGAGGGATGACCCCGTGTCCACCAGCACATGGGAAAGGACAGCACCTTTACATTCCATGGTTATGTGCAAGGCTTTGTTATGGTTGCGGCCTTCCGTTGTCAAATCAGTATTGGTGAACCCTAGTCCGTGACTAGCATTAACATTTCCAACTACAGCTTCCAGCTGATTGACAGTGATCTCTTCAGGCACGTAAGCTGCGTGCAAGACTTTGAGTAGTACATTCCGATGGGCTTCGGAGCACATAAGCAGTGATAGGATAGAGATCTTGGAAGGCGTCTGATGAAGCTGATCCACTATTTTGTAATCACTCTTTTTGATGATTCGCATGAACTCATCAACCTCTTGGTTAAAAGGTGTTTTCAAAGCTTCTTTAACAGTCTTCTCTTCCTGCACCAAGCTTTTTCCTTTTGCTTTAGCAGCAGCTTCCGCTTCGGCAGTGGGTCTCTGAATTTGTGGAGCGAAAAGACGTCCGCTTCGAGTGAAGCCTCCGCCTCCTCCCACATTGTCAATTTGTGGTGCAGGGGTTGATGATTCAAAAGTGATTCTTTGTCCCTCACAGTACAGGTCAGAGTCGTAATGCCACGGGATGGCATTGCTGTTTTCATAAGGTACTGGTCCAGGCACCGTGATAGTGACTGGACTGACTGCAGCTGCGGAAGGAAATGTGATAGTCTGCGGATCATAATAAATTGTGACTGGTGCCCTGATGGGAGCAGCACCTTCTGAGTTGTAGACAGAGTTGTTTTCAGGATCATAAAATATTGTGACGGTTGAGACATCTTCATGATTTGTTGCTGGTGTTGTAGGAGACATTGGTGGAAGGATGGATGTTGTGGTTGTAGTAGTTTCAAAATGGAGTGGTGCTGGAGTTGTAGAAGGAACATTTGTTGATGCCTGGTCAGTTGAAATGACAGATGAAGTACTTGTTGATGAAGCCGAAGAATTGTCAGGAACAATGGTTGTTGCAGTTGTAGGAGGTTCTGGAGTTATTGCTGATGAGATCGCTGGATTTGTAGGAAATGATGTAGTGATCTGAAGCTGGCCACTCTGAATGAGACCGTCTATGCCATTCCTCAGGTTATCGCACCCATTGACTGAAATATTGCAGTAAGCACACCCTAACTCACACCCCGGGAACATTTGACATTCGAGGAGTTGAGCCTTGATTTCTACCAACGGTGTCCTGATCTGACCCACACTGGTTATTAAATAAGACGGCTTGTCTTCTTCAATAGCGTTAATTCTGGGACCCCCGTGGTTTGGCATAGGATTTTTGTTGACATTAGGTGGTGGTGCGAAATTTAGAGCTTTTGAGTCCACCAGGTCTTGTACCTTCATGTGCAAGGCTCTGCACTTTTCTGTACTGTGGCCAGGTGCATTTGAATGGAAGGCACATCTGGCGTTGGAATCATAATTCCTGGGTAGACTGTTGGGATCTGGAGGTGCCAACGTCCTTAGCTCAACTAGGTTGAGTTTCAGGAGTTGTGGCAGCAATGTAGCATATGGCATAGGGATCGGATCGATTACCCTGTTGGCTTGAGAAGGCCTCTGTTGGAATGGCCTTTGCTGGTTATTGTTGTTGGTGTTGCTGTTGTTGTAATTTCTCGGAGGATACTGATTTTGTTGATGGTACTGAGGTTGTTGCTGATAGTTTTGCTGCGGAGGTTGATAAACTGGTTGAGGATGAGCTGGAGCGGGAATGGTGACTGCTGCCACTGATCTGTGAACATATTGGGGCCTGCCCCTGTTGGTGTGGATGGCATTGGTCTCGCCAGTTCTTCTTGGGCCCGCAAAAGGCTTTCTTGTACTACTGGACGAGCTGGCACCATTGTCAGATATCTTACCCATCTTTAATAGGCTTTCAATTCTCTCCCCGGCTATGACAACATCTGCAAAGCTAGTGGAAGAGAAAGCAGCCAGCCTGTCAATATATGTCCCCTGAAGGGTGTTCATAAACATGTCTGCCATTTCCCTCTCAGACATAGGTGGCTGAACAGTGGCAGCCAATTGCCTCCATCTCTGGGCATATTCTCGGAAACTTTCCCTTGAAGACTGTGACATTCCCATTAGGAGGGTCCTGTTGGGTGCCATATCTAAGTTGTACTGATATTGTCTGATAAAGGCCTCTGCCAGGTCCTTCCAACACCTGATAGTTGCTCTCGTCAGATGAGAGTACCATTCTCTTGAAGCTCCTGTCAAGCTGTCTTCGAAATAGAACATCCAGAGCTTCTCATCCATAGTATAGGCCTCCAGCCTTCCCAGAAATGATTGCAAATGAGTCCGGGGGCATGAAGTCCCGTTGTATTTTTCAAAACAAGGAGGCTTGAACTTATGGGGAATCCTGACCCCGTCTACCAAGCCCATGTCCATGACATCGAAACCCAGAGAATTTTGAGATTCTAAGGACCTCAACTTCTCAACTATCTCATCCAGCCTTCTATCATAAGCTTCCTCCCCAGCACCCATTACTGTGAATTGATCCTCCTGGGGGTCTTCTTGAAGTACCCTGGCTGCAGTGGCAGTCCCTTGAACATTTGCAGGAATATTGACCTCTGGATGAAGATGGGGGCCAAATACAGGAGGGTTAACATGAGGTTGGACCCTTTCATTGTTGCTTGTGCCGGCAGTCCCTATGTGTGGATCTTCTTGATTCTGCCTTTCCACCATGGCCCTCAATCTTTCCTGGCTCTGAGCCATGTTGTTCATCACTTCCATAAACTGAGTCATCTGGTTTCTCATTTCCAATCTTTCGTTCTCCATTTGGTTTCTGACCTCAGTAAGGTCCTGCTGCATCTGATCCATTTGGATGCCCGAAAGATTGTCACGGGTCGGATAACGGTGCGGACGATTGAGGGGAAATACCCGGCGCCGAGCAATAATTCCTGAACATCACAACAGAGTTAGTGGCAATAAAACAAAAACCTACAAAACAAACAAAAGGGGTTAGCATGCAATGCAGTTATGCTTATTTGTTCTCAAGGTATCCGGTTTGGCATTCAGTTTTGACCCTTCCAGACCCTTGAAGATGCTGTTGATGTTGCTTTTGAAGTGAAACTTGGATGGAGCAAACTAATATATATATTACAAAAAGCAAAATGGTACATAGTTTGTTTTACAAATACAAGCCCTCTGAGGGGTCAAAATACATTACAGGAAAAAATGAAAAATACACGGAATGAAAGCAACAACAAGCAAATGGTCAAACACCAAGACCAAACTCATCCTCACGAACTTCCTTGAGAAGTGCTTCGGTCACAGGATCAGCCGGACGCTCCGTGAGATTCCTGATGAGGAGGTTCCGGGTCGTAACAGCTATTGTTAGTTTCTTGTGCTGGCTTTGGTCCTTTGACCTCTTCACTCCTGCTTTGATCTTCAGCTCTGATATCTCCCTCTGGGCTGCTGCCAGGGCTTCTTGCTGTTCTTTGGCACTGGCTTCCAGTTGCTCCATCTTGTCTTGAACTCTCTTGTCCTCCAGAGTACGAGCTTCGGTGATCCTGATCCACCTAGCCTGACTCTCCTTCAGATACAAGTCTGTCCTTGCTCTCTGGAACTGGGCTTCCTTGCAAGCATTCTTCAGAATTTGTTCTCCAGCTTTAGACTTTTTGATATAATCCCCAGACTTCTCAATTTTAGTCAGATGCTCCGCTCTCAACTTCTCTAGCCTCTCAATCTCTATCCTGCCATCACTCCTCTCCCGGAGGGTCTTCTGCAAAGCCTGGGTTAACTTCTCATTTCTTTCCTTCAGGCTCTCAAACTCCTCCAAACTGATAGTGGCAGGGGGTGGTGCTGAAGATGATTCAGGCATATCTTCTAGGGTAAAGGGCATTCCAGAGAATTGAGCCCTGGCACGGGACCATTCATAATATTGTGCTGATGCCACATTGCTGCACTTCCCCAAAATGGTTATTCCCTTGGTTTGAACATTATCCCAGGCCCAAGCAGCCTGCCTAATAATAGCCAGATTAGGCTTATTTTCACAATAAAGTGTCTCAACCAAGTCCTGTGCCTTAGGAGTGTGGACCAGTGCATAGCCCAGTTGTCTTCTAAACAGCAGAGGGTTGTAATTAATACTACCCTTAACTCCTATTAGGGGCACATTGGGAAAATGCCCACAGCTGGTGATGATATCCCTGCCCTTGGTGCTTTGGGTGCACCACCTGATATCGGCTGAAGTTAGAGCAGTGAGTCTCTTAGCCCAGTTTTTCTGTTGATGGGGATTCAAAAATGCATCTGTCCTGGGTAAATGCCTGAGAAGCCAAGTATGGAATAATGGAGCACAGCACCTCACTAATCTTCCCCTCTGCTTTTCATTTCTCTGATGCACTGAATAGTAGAGATCTCCCAATAAAGTGGGCACTGGGTTCCTTAGAATGAATAGATGGATTGCATTCTTGCTAATGAATCGAGGCTCATCTGCAAACAACACAGTTCCATATATGCTCAGGGCCAATAATGCACATACAGCTTTCCACTCTCCTAAAGAAGCTTTCAGGGTAGCTTGAGAGATCAAGAAATCCAGATGGAAACCAGGAATTCCAGCTTTAGAAGTCATATGCTGCTCAATCAGGACAGGTTCCAGATGCAAAGCCTTTGCTACTTCTCCATTACCAGGAAAGGTCATTTCAGGGTTGAAAGGGACTCCACCTTTGATAGGTATACCAATCAATGATGAGTATTCTTCTAATAGAGGGCCTAGCTGAAAGTCCTGAAAAGTGAATCATCTCAGTGGGGGATCATAGAACTGAATGCAAGTATGGATCAGGCTTCTCTGTGAAGGGTCCAGATCCATAACCATATCAAGTATATCCCCATAGTGTTCCCTGAACAATGGTATGTGATCTGGAGTGATCAGGGTCTGAATCCTCCTGATGTCAGATAGCTCTGGCTGGAAGAAGTGGTAGGTGATGTTGCTCTTTTTAGGAGCCATGATGCTGAAGATGAGTAGAGATAGGTGCTGATGATAACACTGAAGAATGGGCCACTGATTGGCTGGTGCAGGTGACCGAAGCAGACAGCTGATAATTGAAGCAGATACTGATGAAGATAGGTCAATACTGAAGATGGGGTCAAAACCAAAACCAAAGATGAAGGTGGATACCCTGAAACACAAATAAGCAAATGTTAATATGATGCAATGTTTATGTATGCAAATGATATGCAAGGGTTTGTGACTGAGCTGGATCTGATCAAGAGCTCTGATATAAGTCCAAGACATATTCAAGAATACCAGATGGAGGTCTATAAATCCAGTAACCAAGGTGGGGGGATCAAATAAAGAGCCACATGTCCAGGGTTTTAGAATCACAAGAACTGTTCCAACATGAAGTATTCTTAATCAAGTCAAAGTAACAGGGTATTCTGAGGTCAAGGTACCTGCAAACCTGTAAACAGCCCAACCCCCTCACAGGTGGTGTTCTAAAACAAGGATCCTCAGACTTGGATCAGTTATGAGAAGTGTAAACACTTCTAACCCGGAGGTACAGTGTTTACAATAACCATAAAAGTTCCTCCTCTAATTCACCTCAGTTTCTGAAGGTCAATACTAAAAGGTCATCCAGACTTAGCAGGCTTCCCAGATAGCCCTAGCACTGCAGGAAATCTGCAACACAGAGTTCTCAAGAAGAAACCCATATCTGAACCGTGTTTCATATTCCCGCACCAGACCGAGATGGAATGGGAAAGAATATGATTCACTCTAGCCTAGGTGTCACTCAGGTCCCAGGTATAGGACCTTAACTCTCAATGGAACACCCACCCACCAAAACAAAAACCAGATCCAGCCAGCAGCATGACAGTATGATATATGTAAAGCAGTAAAAAGCAATAAAACAAACTGTACATAAAGCAATAAAATAAAATAAATACACAAGCACAGATAGCACATAACACCTCAGTAAACACAAATCAAACAAGCGCTAGGAGGAACCCACAAAAAGAACCAGAAGCCCTGGTTGCAGTATAAGATTCCCCAGCAGAGTCGCCAAGCTGTCGCTCCCGGTAAATGGGAAAAACCCAGATAAAGGTACAGACGCGAACGGTCGGCGAAAGGAACAATGAGAACACACAGCCGTGAACTCACTGGAGATGAATAGAGTCGCCAGCTAGGCATTTTTATCCCGGAGGAAAGGCAATGCTGCATAGACCTAGAAAAAGATGGATAAGACGGTTGCGAACCAGAGAGACTGAGAAAGGGGGTTGGTTACAACCTGGGAAGGTATTAGCACCCAGATTGTCCGCCGTACTCGACGGGATCCATGCTTAAAAGATTTGTGTTTTAAAGGGGTAGTGTCAGTGCAATTTATGCATAAAATAGCTGGAAAAGGATGTACAGGTGTCAGTGTAAAGGAAGTGAAGTGTGATATATACAGTGTTAGTGTAAGGAATAAGAATGAATTGCTCAAGATCATGAGGCTTAAAGAATAAAGCTGAAAGAGGGGGAATATACAGAGACTTTTGTTCGATAACCGTTAAGTTATGCCTACGTATCCTCTCGTGCAATGAGGAAGTCAGAACACCGTAGTTCGACCCAAAGAGACTGAAAGATGAATTGACTTGTGAACTGCTTACTTGCCTATGCTCAAGTGTATGACCTGTCTGGCCCAGGTGCAAACTGTCTTGCATTAGACGGAAGAAGCAAGTTCTCGTTTATGAGTGAGGATGATGAGAAAAGAATCCCGAAGGAGACGATTATTGTTTGTTTTTGTGTTTTCAGTCTTTTATTGCTTTTGAAAGTTTGTCATAAGTTAATGAGCTTAAGTCTAAACCAATGGATTTAGTAAACTCATCACATCTTCCCTCTGTTTAGGGGTAATGAGAATACCTTAAGTGTGAAGTCAGATTCTCACACTTAATCACCTTTGGTGTAGGATTAAGATCATTAACCTACTTGTGATTATTTAGGTGTTTTTGGTGTTTTTGTTTAGTGTTGAGTAATGAGGTTAAGCCATAATCAAGGATTAAACAGACTCATTACACCATCCTAAGAGAAGGATAATAGATGAGAATGTTTAAGCTGAGGAAAGCTCCTCAACTTAATCCATGATTAGGGATTAAGCTCATGACAAAACAAGCCTTTGATTAAGTGGATTTTATTTAATGGTATGATGATGAAGTGTTTTTTAGGGTTTGTAAGACAACTTGAGGGGGACTTGTCCATTAACACTAGGGTTAGTCCTTCTTAACCATTTAAGGAAGAATTAGAACCCTAATGCAAGGCCCAAGTTACAAGTGTGGTGTCTTGATGATTATTAGATGGATTGATTAAAGGAGTTAAACACATTAAGGGTTTAACACTTAGGATTAAAGTTATACACTCCATCCTAAGAGAAGGATGCAGGCATAAGCTTAATCACAAAGCCTTAAAGCCTTTAGGGTTTAGTCCCTGATTATGAGATGAGAAGAGAAGACTCAAAAGAGACACAAAGGTAAAACTAAGAGGGGAGACTAATCAAGATCCTAATCATTGTCATGCTTGGTTGTTCCTAAGGTTTGTGAGGTTTTCAAGAGAAGTCTTCAATGGAACCACCAGGAAGCAGATGAAAGGATCAAGGGAAGCAAAGTGACTTGCTTCATTCAAGAAGTCAAGTCACTTGAAGAAAGAAAGTGGGAGGAAGAAGAATGAGCAAGCTCAATCTCAAACACAAACAAAAATGCAGCAATGGATGCAAGAGAGATGAAAAGAAAAGTTATGAGAAGTGAAGGCAAATTCACTTCTCAAAATCACTTACCACCTGAAAGGGTTAGAAAAAGGAATGCAATGCAATGCAAAATGGGATGGGATGACATGATGAGAGACAAAACCAGAAGCATATACATGATGCTAATGATGCTATGAGATGATACAAACATGGGGCAGCACATGGAAATGATCATACAAGTTCATGAATGCAAATGAAGCAAGTTAGGAACCATGAACATACATGAAAAGTTATGAAGTGCACATGGCATACAACATGGCAAATACATGATGCAATGATCAAACATGCTTTCAAAATGTCTTATGATGTCAAATGAATCAAATGGATGCTTGAAATGTCATGGCAAATCATGTTATGCAAGAGAATGCAAGATGGATGCACATGGAAGCCCAAATTAGGGTTTATGAACAATACATCAAACAAAAACCAAAATCAGAAGCAAACCCAAAGATAAAAAATTGAAAATGCCACACAAAGGACCCCTAATCCTATACTAACCCAATGCCCAAAGGAGAGGTCTCAACTCCTAACCAATTTCAAGTTATGATTTTTACAAGTTTTCTAGGGTTTTAGGGTTTCCAAACAAAAGAAATGCCAAACAAATTGAAAATGAAAGATCAAATCATGGCCATTTAATCTCACAAACTTCATGCTAAACACAATGCAATGCAAAAAGAATCAATGTCCAACTCTTCATGGATAGGCAGAAATGATTTTTTAAACTTTGGATCAAATTAATGCACAAAAATGATTTTTATTCAATGGAAAATTCTCAAAATGCATCAAGATCAAAAAAGAAATTTGGTTTGAAGGTTGGACAATGTTTCTAAATGTCTTAGAACATTTCATGAATTTTTTGGTGATTTTTAAATACCTAAAAGTATTTTTAATAAATTAATTTTCATTAATCAATTAAAAATAATATTTTAAATATTTTTAAATATTTTTAAATGCTAAAAATGAAAATAAAAATATTTTTGTGTTTTAAAAATTAATGAAACTCAGGATAAAAAATTTCATAATTTTTAAAGCATTTTTGCTATTTTTAAGAAATTATGTAAAAGAAATGAAATAATATGAAAATAAAATGATTTTTAAACTGAAAAAGGAAAAGTAATCAAATCCTAAGGACCAGATTTAAACTAAAACACGCGCGTGTTGACTTGGCGCCAGATCCTACGGCCAGAATTCAAAATCAGCTAATTAATGTTTAAACCCTAATCCTGCCGTTAAACACTCTCAGGTGACCGGAACAGTGTTTCGGTCATCTTCTTCGTTCATCCCAAAAATCAATCTCCCTCCCCAGGCCATTTTAGGAGCTCTAACTCTCCAGAAACCATCTACCAACTATCCTAAACACGAATCCAGCATCAAATCATGTTTAAACTTCAACATAAACAAGAATCGAAGCAAAGAAATTTCTAGGTCAAACTTTCAGAACACCATAACATACTCATTTCTTGCTCATTTTCAAAAGTAAATAGATCCCAATGATCAGTGCAACATACAAAACAAGATTCTAACAAGAAAAAGGAGTTCTGGAAAAAAAGTTCATGGAGTCACCTGAGATGGAGCTTTCGATTCAGGAGCTTTCTGGATGGTTCTTTGGCTCAAACAGGTCCCAATGATCCCCCTTTGAAGCTTTGCACACTTGGTTGGAGTTTAAACAGCCTCTTGAGTGAGTTTGCAGAAGCTCAGGCCAAGGGAGTGTGAAAATCGTATTTTGGTTCCAAGGTGTTTCAGGCCAGGATGAAGGGTGGTTTCTGGTCAGTGAAGTGAGCAGAAATGATTTGTGAAGTTTGTCTTTGTGTTTGAGGTTTGTGGAGAGAGATTCGAAGGCTTTTGCTTGAGGGGGTGATTTTGTGAATGTTGTGCTAGGGCTTGCTTCAGGCTTGCTTCTTGTGTCTAATGGCCAGCATTTGATCCACATAAACAAAGCTTATTGGTCAGTTGATGTGACTTGGCCTGCTGTGATAGGTAAGTCACCTTTTGCAAATTGTCAACTTTGGTGTAAGGAAATCATGGGATAAGTTCTAGCTTGGTACAAGAGCATGGGCTGGCGCAGCATGGTGAGGAGAGAAGCTATGGCTGGTTCAGCATCCAAGACATCAAGTGGGTGAGATGTGATGAGTGGTTTTGCAACTTGATCACTTTTGAAACTTCATGAAAATCTCTTGCCTTGCCAACCATGAACATGTGATCTTTTGGTTATAATCTGATTTTTAGGTCCCATGTGATGTTTGTACATTGGTTTGATATGAACTAGAAACCAAAAATGCCTTGGTACAAAGTTTTTGCAAGTTTTCCAATTGGTGCATATCTTGAAAATTAGTGATTTTTGCCAACTTTGTCACACCATAACTTTTGATCCAAAATGAATTAGGTCATGTTCTTGTACTTTTTAAAAAGGGAAAAATTTATTCTACAACTTTCATGACCAAAGTTTTTTCATTTGAAGCATTTTTGGATCAAAAAGCAAGGCTTGAAAAATGGCATAAAATGACATATTCTTGAAAAGTCAACCATGCCCTAAAAAGTCAACTTTGCAAAAACTTGTAATTCTTGAATTTTGTGAACTTCAACCTTCTTCCATGATCAAATAAATATCATATACACTCAAAATGATGAATATCACCCCTTGGTTGGGTCAATGGGGGCCTCAGATGCCCTGATTTTGCACTGACTTGTCTGAAAAGTCAACCCTTGATCAGATAACTTCCCCATGGAATTTCTTCATGAAAATTGATATGCATACTCCCTATACCATATAGATACCAATGGAAACAAGAATGACCAAAAAATTTGGAGTTATGGCCTCTGAAACCAAAACCCTAATTTTAGGTCAACTGTGCAGTCAAACTTGGCTCTGCATCCACACCAATCCCAGTTCTTGTGATTCTTTTGCATTTTTGACTTTGAGAGGATGTAATAAGATATAAGAACACACATGAACCCCTTTGAAGTGATTGGTGACCTTTGGAGTGGCTCAAGAAGCTCTTGGATTGCTCAGATCACAAACCCTAGGTGCAGATGACTTGAATCTATGCAGTGGATCAAAGATGAGATATGAGGTGATATGATTGTGTTTATGCATATGAAATGATCACAAGCCATGGTGTGAATGGGTGAGGGAAAATTTGGGGTGTTTACAGTCATACACTTGAGCATAGATAAGTAAGCAGTTCACAAGTCAATTCACCTTTCAGTCTCTTTGGGTCGAACTATGGTGTTCTGACTTCCTCATTGCACGAGAGGATACGTAGGCATAACTTAACAGTTATCGAACAAAAGTCTCTGTATATTCCCCCTCTTTCCAGCTTCATTCTTTAAGCCTCATTATCATGAGCATTTCACCTCTTTCTCTTTTACACTGACACTTCTCTTATACACTTCACATCACTTACACACTTTACACTGACACCTGTACATCCTTTTCCAGCTCATTTATACACAGATTGCACTGACACTACCCCTTTAAAACACAAATCTTTCAAGTGTGGATCCCGTCGAGTACGGCGGACAATCTGGGTGCTAATACCTTCCCAGGTTGTAACCAACCCCCTTTCTCAGTCTCTCTGGTTCGCAACCGTCTTATCCATCTCTTTCTAGGCCTATGCAGCATTGCCTTTCCCCCGGGATAAAAATGCCTAGCTGGCGACTCTATTCATCTCCAGTGAGTTCACGGCTGTGTGTTCTCATTGCCCCTCTCGCCGACCGTTCGCGTCTGTACCTTTATTTGGGCCGGTCCCATCTATCGGGAGCGACAATACTCACGAAACCTGACGGGAATAAAGCATATGTTCCAAAGTCTTGAATTAAAAGATGGAGGCCACGTAGGTTTTGGAGGCAACCAAAAAGGAAAAATTATTGGCTCTGGAACTATTGGTAATGGAAACCTTCCTTCTATCTCTAATGTTCTATTAGTAGAAGGATTAATGCATAATCTATTATCCATAAGTCAATTAAGTGATAATGGCTATGACATAATCTTTAATCAAAAGTTCTGTAAAGCTGTTAGTCAGAAAGATGGAACAATCCTCTTCTGTGGAAAGAGAAAGAACAACATATATAAAATAAAACTTTCAGAATTAAAAAATCAGAATGTAAAATGTCTAATGTCTGTGGAAACTGAGCAATGGGTCTGGCACAGAAGATTGGGACATGTTAATATGAGAAGATTATCTCAACTTAACAAACTCAATCTAGTCAGAGGACTTCCAAATTTGAAGTTCAACTCAGAAGCTCTGTGTGAAGCATGTCAGAAAGGCAAATTTTCAAAACCTGCCTTTAAAGCTAAAAATGTTGTATCTTCCTCTAGACCACTAGAACTTCTGCACATTGACTTCTTTGGACCAGTGAAAACTGCTTCTGTCAGTGGCAAGAAGTATGGATTGGTGATCGTAGATGACTTCAGCAGATGGACATGGGTAAAGTTTCTTAGACACAAGGATGAGTCAATTGCTGTATTTTCTAACTTCTGCAAACAAGTTCAAAATGAAAAAGAATTTAAAATTATTAAAGTCAGAAGTGATCATGGTGGAGAATTTGAAAACAAAAAATTAGAATCATTTTTTAATGAAAATGGCATCTCTCATGATTTTCTTGTCCTAGAACTCCACAACAAAATGGGGTTGTAGAACGTAAGAATAGAACATTGCAAGAGATTGCCAGAACCATGATCAATGAGACTAACATGGCTAAATATTTTTGGGCAGAAGCAGTAAATATAACATGCTATATTCAGAATAGAATCTCTATAAGACCTATTCTTGAAAAGACTCCTTATGAATTGTGGAAGAACAGAAAGCCCAACATTTCATATTTGAATCCTTTTGGATGCAAATGTTTTATTCTGAATACTAATGATCCTCTGAATAAATTTGACTCTAAGGCACAAAAGTGTTATATGTTAGGATACTCTGAACGTTCAAAGGGATACATAGTATACAACACAGAAACACGTATTGTAATAGAATTTATTTATGTCAGATTTGATGATAAGATTGGTTCTGAAAAACCAAAGCAAAATGAATCTCTTGCAGATATAGAAGTTGAAATTTCTACGAACAGAACATCTGAAGAACAATTACCTACAGAACAAAACAAGACAATCACTCCAACAAGATCTGAAGAACCCACTCAGAAGAAACTATCCAGAAGCAAGCTAAATCATCCAGAAGATAAAATCTTGGGAAAGAAGGATGAACTAATCAGAACAAGATCATCATTCAGAAACTCTGAAGAATCTCTAATGGGACTAGTCTCCCTGATTGAACCAACTTCTGTAGAAGAAGCTCTCTCAGAAAATGATTGGATTATGGCTATGCAAGAAGAACTTAACCAATTCACCAGAAATGATGTATGGGATCTAGTTCCTAGGCCCATAGGATTCAACATCATTGGCACCAAGTGGGTATTCAGAAACAAGCTAAATGAGCAAGGAGAAGTTGTTAGAAACAAAGCAAGACTGGTTGCAGAAGGTTATAGTCAACAAGAAGGAATTAACTACACAAATACCTATGCCGCAGTCGCCAGGTTAGAATCTATCAGACTTCTAATTTCATTTGCTGTAAACCATGATATCATTCTATATCAAATGGATGTCAAGAGTGCATTTTTAAATGGTTATATTGATGAAGAAGTGTATGTACACCAACCCCCTGGCTTTGAAAATATAAAATTTCCAGAACATGTTTTCAAACTCAAAAAATCTTTATATGGTCTGAAGCAAGCTCCCAGAGCTTGGTATGAAACACTAAGTACTTTTCTTCTGGAAAATGATTTCTTCAGAGGGAAAGTGGACACAACACTTTTCTGTAAAAACATTAAAAATGATATTCTGATATGCCAAATTTATGTAGACGATATAATATTTGGTTCTACTAAAAGTACCTTGGGAAAGGAATTTGCTAAGTCTATTCAGGCAGAATTTGAAATGAGCATGATGGGAGAATTAAAGTTCTTTCTGGGAATCCAAATAAATCAAACATCAGAAGGAACATATATCCATCAAAGCAAATATGTCAAAGAACTTCTGAAGAAATTTGATTTATCAGAAAGTATCATCTCTAAAACTCCTATGCATCCTACATGTATTCTGGAGAAAGAAGAGGTAAGTAAGAAAGTAGATCAGAAACTCTACAGAGGTATGATTGGCTCTCTCCTCTATCTAACTGCTTCTAGACTAGATATTTTATACAATGTATGTTTATGTGCTAGATTCCAATCAGATCCTAGAGAAACTCACTTAACAGCAGTTAAGAGAATTTTTAGGTATCTGAAAGGTACTACTAATCTTGGTTTATACTACAGAAGATCCAAAGATTACAAACTTGTAGGGTACTGTGATGCTGATTTTGCTGGAGACAGAACAGAAAGAAAAAGTACTTCTGGAAGTTGTCAATTTCTGGGAGATAATCTAATTTCTTGGTCCAGCAAAAGGCAGTCAACCATAGCGTTATCAACTGCAGAAGCTGAATACATTGCAACAGCTGGATGCAGTACTCAGATGCTCTGGATGAAAAATCAGCTTGAGGATTTCAACATTTATGAGAGTAACATTCTCATCCTCTGTGATAATACCTCTGCTATATGTCTTTCTAAAAATCCAATTTTACATTCTAGAGCTAAACACATAGAAGTTAAACATCATTTCATTAGGGACTATACTCAGAAGGGAATTTTAATGTTAAAATTCATAGATACAAATCACCAGTGGGCTGATATTTTTACAAAACCCCTTCCTGAAGATAGATTTAATTTCATTCTAACCAACCTTAGCATGAAATTATGTCCAAAATGAAAATGCTTTAATTATATGTCTTTAACTCTTAGAAGTTCTGATTTTAATCCTCTATTTTATTCTTTCAGAAGATATTATTTTCTAACTGTTTAATTCTGAGAACTTCTGTTCAAAGGAATAACATGCAGATCTTTACATCAACAAGTGTCAACAAGGCTCTAAGGAATCCTATCAGAATTAGAACAAGTGTCCAAATTCTGAAGAGTGACAGAACATGCATTGGACAACTGTCCTCTACAGAAGGACATCTGTTAATCT